>CM014272.1:60485896-60528802 GCA_004135705.1 Alloteropsis semialata | reverse complement strand
GATACATAGTAAAGCTTAAACGGCTTATAGTTGAGGGCGGATGGAATAGTAAAGCCAAAACGGCTTATAGTTGGGAGCGGATGGAATAGTAAAGCCAAAACGGTTATACTTTGAAATATATAGAACTAGATAGAATAGTTCATTGTAGAATTTGCTCTCATCGACACGCATCTTTTGTAGCATAGCAAGGTATAAAATTTCTTTACTTTGGTAGACGTCCTCTCTCGTGTTCTTCGTTCTCATACACTGCCGAGCGATTGGATTGGATTGGATACATGGCGAACTTGGAGATGATGAGAATTAGGGTTTAGCCTGTTCTTCGGAGGGGCGGAAAAAATAGGCGAGTTCGACCTGTTTCCCAAACAAAAGAAAACCGAGTTCGATCCATATCCGACTTGACATGTCGTGGGCCCCAGCTCTACTCCCACCGGCAGACGCCCGTTCGATCCGGATCCGGTGAGGCGTAACCGCTGCGACACCGCCCCCCTCCAGAGGTCGAGTCGGAAACGCCACCGACCTTTCGCAGCCTTTATATAGCACCCCCTCGTTTTATGCGCCGCCGCCACAAGACATGACCAGCGCCTGCGCCACTGCCCAGACCAGACCAGACTGCCACCGAAATCACATCTCTTTCGGAGGGCCGCCGCCGAAAGCCAGCGCTCCGCGAGCGTGTACGTCGTCGCCATGGAGTACTCGGCGCCGATCAACAAGCACGCCGCGGCTGAGGAAGCCGCCGCCCTGCCGAGGATGCGCGGCGCCGTCGCTCCGCCCCCCGGCTTGCCGAGGATGCGCGGCGCCGTCGTCGCTTCGCCTCTGGGGCTACCGACGACAATGGAGGAACAAGCATCCGGCCTGCAGAGGATGCGCGGCACCGTGACTCTCTCGCTGAAGACCCCCGAGGAACAACCAGCGGTGCCGCCGTTTGCGGGCGGCGGCGCCGTGGCCTTCTCGCTGAAGGAGACGAAGAAGGAGCCCGCCGCGGCGCCGGTGATGCGCGGGGCCGTGCAGCCCCGCGAGAAGGCGGCGTCCGACGGGGGGTGCCAGGCCATCGCCGACATGGCGGGCCGGCTCGGGATCGCGCCCGGCGTGAGGGACCGGGCCCTGGAGGTGTTCCGGAGGATGGAGGAGGTGAAGGGCAAGGCGCACCACTACTACACCAAGGGCGCCGGGCGGAGCGGCGACGCGCTGTACGCGGCGTGCCTCTACGTGGCGTGCCGCCGCGCGGGCGCGCCGCGGACGTTCAAGGAGCTGGCGGCGGCGACGCGCGACGGCGCGGCGGCCAGGAAGGACATCGGCAGGCTCATCGCGCTCATCAGGAAGCGCCTCGGGGACGAGGCCGGCGGGGAGGCCATGGACATCGGCGTGGTGCGGGCCGCCGACTACATGGAGCGCTTCGGCTCGCTGCTCGGGATGGAGGAGGACGAGGTTCGCGCGGTGCAGGAGGCGGCGCGGAGGATGCAGGACCAGCTCGACGTGCGCCGCAACCCGGACTCCACCGCGGCCGCCATCATCTACATGGCCATGGAACGGCGGTCCGGCGCAGGGAGGTCGATCCGCGACGTGTCCGTGGCCACCGGCGTCGCCGACAACACCATCAAGCAGGCGTACAGGGAACTGTACCCTCACGCCCAGATGCTCTTCGGCTAAAGCGCGTGCTAAATGTTGTGTTCCTTGTAAACAATTGGCTTGTACTACCTAGCAATATATCTGTTTGTTTAGTTCAGTTGTCTTGTTGCTTCCATCCTTGTATCCAATGAAAATTTGAACGGAGACAAATCCATGCGTTGGAAAATCTGTAAAAATGTTCACCCCAAAGAAAGAGTGTCGACCTGCAATTTTTCTGTGTGCAATATAAAACCTTTTGAAAATTTCTGCTCAATCGTCATTAATGCTTTGTTTGGGTAATCGTACAAATCCAACACCTCTGCTATGATGTCATCTACTGAATCAATTAAGTCGATTCAAAGAATCGGCAGTTCAACACACACCATCAAATACATGATCATATACCAAGCATAAAAATGAGAAAATTCCTTAAGACCTCGACAGAAAAATTGAGATGCCAGCACCGGAAAATTTGCCTTAGACCTAACTGGTGGAAGGCCGCTGACGGTGTGGGGTTCGGCCGAGGCGTCGAGCCGTCGACGAGGAGATGCGCCACGACAAGGATCTCGCTGTCGAGGTTGATGCACTTGCTGCCGCCGCCACGGCCGATGCGCTCGAGAGGCGAGACTAGGGATAGGGGGAGGAGGAGGAGGAGGCGATCGAGCGAGACGGGCCAGGTAAGTCGTTTGTTGGGCTTGCCACTATCACAATTGGACTTTTGGGCCTGCAGCAGTTTATAGAAATTTTGGGCTTGCCACCCCAATTAGACTTTTGCGCCTGCAGCAGTTTACAGAAGTTTTGAATCCAAAACCGGTGCGCCTCTTTCAAAAAGAGTTAGCGCTGTTTGGAACGCAGGAATCCAAAATAGAGGAATGAAAAAAAAACCGTAGGAATTTGATAGAGCGAAAAGCAAACAACTACAGGATTACAAAACAAAGGAATTGGAAGTTTAGACTGTTTGGATCACAGGAATTTTTAATGTAGTACTAGAAATGTTGGTGCGCTAGAAATACTCGCTAAATATTTTGCAATTAATACTAAGTAAATTTAACATGAAATGATTTGGATAATCCGCATAAAACAAAATTAAAGTGATATTTCAATCTTATCATGTTTAAGGATCATTATCAGATGGGCCCAAAATGACACAGGTTCACGCTGCAAGAGATAGGTTGTGGCACGTCTAGGCCATCAGTGTTAAGCACGCTAATGAAGTTGTACTTGTCGCCGTTCTCTCTGTGTAGTCTCATTTATGTTTGGCAGCAGAAGAGAGTGATGAGAGAGGGCCAGAAGAGAGAGGAGAAGATGCTTTCCTTTGGGTCTGAGTGGATGCTTTTTTTTTCCTATGATTTGCACATACCTCGTTTCCTTTCCCCAGGAACGGAATGCAGCAAACCTTCGTTCGAAACGCTCAGTCGCCAATCCTTTCCTCTGGAAAGGAAAACTGTAGAATTCCTTTGAAATTCCTTTGATCCAAACGAGCCCTTAACTGCCTTTGTACAGCACGGCGTGATCTGATTATGCCGTGCAGCCATGTTTACGTGCATACCCTCGTTTGTGTACCTCGGCACTGCAGTTCACGGCGGGCGCTCGTAAACATGGGTGCCTACGCGGACGAGGCGCCACTGGGCACTGGCCCACTGCCATGTCCGTCCAAACGCATTGAGCTTCCATGTCGGTCCAAACACATTGAGACTCAATGTGTCATGCTTCATTACTTCACAAGACAAACAAACTCATCCAGTCATTTGCAGTAGTATACACGAAGCCTCGTCAAAAGAAGCATAGGCCCCCGCATAAACGGGCAGTTGCGCACGTGAAAATGCTATCCCTGAGCATTCTTGTTGTCTTCCAGACGATAACGTAGGAACTGAACTGCAATACGTCAATACGCATCGACCATCTGAACTAATCTGGCAGACTCAACTGACAACCGGCCTTATAAAATGTCTGAATCATCAATACAGTATATAAATTGGTACCCATTCAATATCATGCCATTCTGGGTATGATGCTGCATGCATTAGGCAACCACAAGAACAAAAGAGAACAATTCGACCAATGGCGCTATAGCGCTATCCGATCTGCAACCTGCAAACTTCCAAGCCATAGCCAACACAGAAATCTACTGCCAAGGCATTTGGTTAAGAACCAATGATATTCCAAGACAATTAATTGTCAGCACACGCGAATATACAATTTCCTGGCACTACATAACTTCTACCATCAACAAAAGGTACAAACAGATAACAGCTTGTTATAAAAAAAAAGGCTTGTGAGAAAAATGGCCTCAAAGCAAATCCCAGACTCAAATTCAAATCTAGATACCGATGGATGATGGCATAAGAAAATGCTCATGGAATTGATACTATTGCCCATAACAGATAAGCTGGCAGAATTGCAAATAAGATAAGCTGACCAAAGAACTCAAAACGAGGCTGATATGCTTCTACTTAACTTGCTGCAAGATGCTAAATCTGTACAGCTTTACATCACAACTACAGCAACAACCCAATAAAAATCACTGGCTAGAATGACCGAAAGAACACTAAAAGACAGATTACACCTATAGGTAAAAGAAACTGACAATGCACACGGTTTATTGTTTCAGCCACCAAGAGATACTGCAAGATGGTACAGTGTGGAGGCTACTTAAAAGAATGAATAACCACAGTCCACAGGCATCATCCCAAATGTTGATCAAAGTGCTGAAACTAGAAAATCCTTGAATATAGTTCCCCCTTTTTTTTCTTCTAAAAAATAGCTAAATAGCATGCACTGTATTCAGTTGCTATCTGAAAAGTGATAATAACCACTAGAAATGACCTTGGAACATCTCTAGTGGTTATTATCACTTTTCAAATATATGAGATGTTAAATATGTACAGCTTTTGATCTCAATTATAGTAACATCATACTAAAAGACAGTGAGTAGAGCAGCCACACAATTCTAACAAATGTCCAACTAGCAAGTTTAAGAAACAGACAAGGACATGGTTTATAGACACTCACTAACTTTAAAAAATATGAATAGCCACATGCAACATTCAGAAGCTGACCAAAGTATCTCCAAATTACCTGAGCACATAAAAAATTGTTGAATTCAAGTCTGGGCTAAAGTGACTGCGCTCAAATATACTGAACCCTACATTTTAACCAAACAATAAGCACTTAACTCAGTCTAACTTCACCTTGTGTTGAAATGTAGATTCATTTCTCTCACCCATTAGTTTCAACAGACCAAAGTATCTCCAAATTACGAGCACATAAAATTGTTGACTTCAAGTCTGAGCTAAAGTAACAAACCTTCAAAGCGCTTACATATACTGAACCCTACATTTTAACCAAACAATAAGCACTTAACTCAGTCTAATTTAACCTTGTGTTGAAATGTAGATTCATTTCTGTCACCTTTTCTGCACATCACTAATAAAGGTACAAGTTTCACTTGTAAAGAAAGTCAATGACTATGACTCAGCAATCATGGATATGGATACACAGAACATATTCAATGAAAACAAATTGAAATCAACGCATATTTAATTACTAGTGAAAAACTGGCAGACAGCATGCATGCATTCTACAAACATCTCTACAGGCATCAATCAGTAATATGATACAAACAATCAAAACATATTTGCAAGTAAACAAAACTGGAAGCATTCACCGACCAAGGTTGCTCATTGATCACCTGAAAAGACTGACAACAAATATCCCAAACAAGAGTGGCATGACCAACCCACCAGCACTTTCTGGGTTAGCTAATACACAGGTAGCCACAAGCTCGCAGTTGCTGAGTCAAACACCAGCAAGGTAATGCATTAACCTCAGTGATACATGACGGTTTTTTATAATTCGCTTGATCTGAGCCATCAACAAGCCACAGAGACATTACAAACAAAGAGCAAAATCATCCAGGCATACATGTCACATAACAGTTGAAACTAGCCAGGTGGTAATAACTGGAAGTCTGGAATTAGGCGCAACTTCAAAATAACAGACCAGAACTACATTGTCTTGCTCGCTTGTGTTCACAACCCTTATTACATGGAAAACTGCAGAAAGTAATAGTACTCATGATATGCGTTCTAATCTATTACCCAGCAAAATAGCAACGATACTACTATGAGTTCAGTAATACTAGTATCCAACAAAACAGATAATCCATTCTCATATAGGCCATAGCAGCGGATCAAAACTTCCCACGCATCTGACCACTCGATTACCTCTTGAGGTGGAGCATGACCGCTGCGATGGCAGCCGTGATACCGGCTCCAGCAGCCACCGCACCAGCCAAAAGCTCGGCAGGCACCAGCCCCGCGTCCCTATCCTTAGGCGTCCCGACCGTGGGTGCAGCCGAATCCATCTCCTCCTCGCCCTTGCCCTTCTCTGTGGCGGTGGCGGAAGCCTTCAGGGCCTCGATCTCCTCCTGGAGGGCGACCTTCTCCTGGTACACGGTCTGCAGCTGGTCCGCGAGCCCCGCGCCCTTGCGTATCTCCTCCTCGTGGCCGGCCTTCTCGGCGTCAAGGAGGCCCTGGAGGCGCTCGACCTCGGCGCGGAGCGTGGCGGCCTCGCTCTCGTTGGTGGCGGCGGCCTGCTCGAAGGCGGCGGTCTCGTCGCGGGCCTGGGACACGAGGACCTCGAGGCGGCGGGACTCGGAGGATAGGAAGCGGTTCTCGTGGCTCACGGACTCGAGCTTCTCCTCCAGGTCGCGCTTCGCCGCGCGGAGGGCCTCGATCTCGTCCGCAGCGTCGTAGAGCTTGGGCGTGCTGTCCCCGCCGTTGATGGCGAACTCGAAGTCGGCGGCGGCGGCGGTGGGGGAGGCGAACGTCTCCTCGCCGTTCTCCATCGGAAACCCTCCTCTCTCTCTCTCTCGCTCGCGGCGGCGCGGTGGATGCGGTGAGGGTGGAAATGGAAATGGAGAAAATGGAAAAGGCGCTGGAAAAGAGCGAAGCGTCTCCGCTAATATATCGGGGCCAGGAAAAGCGATCCCCCATGTTCCGATCGGACGGCGCAGGGGAGAGATTTCAGATTGGACGGCTGAGATGGGACCGCAGGGTGGAAAGGCTAGAGCCAAGGCGGGTCGCGTTGTACCCACGCGGAAACAGAAGAAAAGGCTCGATTCGCTGTTCCCTGCCAACAGCTCGCCGCGGAGGCCGTCGCCGCTCAAGTGAGGTCCGGAGTGAAGAGGCTTGCGATCTCCGCTGCGCGCGCGCAAGATGGTGCGATAGGCGCTTTGATCCCTATGTTCTTTTGGTTGCGAGGATCTGTCGACTTGTGTCTGTGTTGAATCTTAGGGTTTTAGTTCTTTCTTTAGCGGAAAGAATAAGCAGATGGGCTGCGATTTGCGCTTCCCCCTTTTGCTGCGTTGTTTGATAATTAGTCTCTCATGTTGATCCCTGATTCCTTATACTTAATGGCTCTCTCGGATTCGGTCCCTATTGGTCTCGTTATCTAAGAAAGCGCGACGAGAATTGCGCCCAATTTGTTAGCACCTTAGATTCGACAGTTGATGTTTTGAAGATCTTTTGATTGTTCTTTTTGATCGATTGAGAAATTACTGGATAACCTGGAAAATTTAGTGGTTTTGCAAGCTTTAGAGATGATCTGAAGTGAATCTGTGTGGAACTGCTTATGCAAGCTTGCTGAGAGTTAATTTTTGGGGCACATACTGATACGCCCCATGGCGTGTATTTCTGTCTGTGCATCCAAATGAGCAAGAAAATATGTTTGTATTTGGCCTTATTTTGTTGGTGTTGGAGGTTCCGTCCATCTGTTCTGTGGTGCTCTCTGTGCCTTCTAGTAGTTTGTGATATCAGCAATTCAGTATGTAATTCCCTCTGCCTTCCTTGACATTAGAAAGATTCTGCTATGGCTATCTTTTGATAGTTTTCTTTGTCATTTGAACTCAATATCAGTCGCTCTACTGTACCAGTAAACATGGCGGCATAAGAACTTTAGGATTTATTGAAATAAATCAGGATAAGTTAATTTGCTTTGATGGCATAAATCTTGCATATTAATGTATTAATTTGTTCTTTTAGAGAAAGAAAATTGCTTAAAAGTCAATGGAATCTGATCTGTTTAGGTGTGTTGATTGGCTTTATAGCACAAGTGGTAACTGTTTGCTTCTGCCCATAGCCGTATGCTTGTTGGGTGACTTCTGATGGAGTTGTACAATTTTGATTGCCAGGCTGACCCAGAGTTGGAAGCTATCAGGCAGAGGAGGATGCAAGAGCTAATGGCACAGCGTGGTGGGGTAAGATACCAAGCTGCATGACTTAAATTGAAGCTGTTGCATTTCGATCTCCTTTGTTAACACAATAGCTAATTCTTGGTTCTCTTCAGTAGAGTGGTTTTTGATCTAATATCAACTTTTGATTAGGCAAATCAGCAAAATGCAGGCCAACAAAAAGCTCAAGAAGATGCAAAACAGTATGGTCCATTCCTCCACTACCTTCCCCAGAATTTTATGACTCTTCATCTAAAGTTATGTTCTGTAAAACTGGGGGGTACTGGGTTTACTTTGAATCTTGAATCTTACTCTCAATCAGGGAAGCGGAGGAACACAGACAGATGATGCTTGCTCAGATATTATCTTCAGAAGCCAGAGAAAGGCGTAAGTTCTTGTTATTGAACATTTGTCGTGTTATGCTTAATGGCTGTTTTAAACCATTTGTATTCAAATGGTTACGAGAAGTAGAAGTTTTGTCTTTTATTTTCATCTTGTAGCGAGTTATTATCACGGAAATTGTTATGCGTTTTCAAAGCAACTCTGAGTTACCTGCTGGAGTTGGATGAGACACTTTGTAAAAATCCCTTTGCTTTGTAACTAGTGGATTATGTTAATTTGTCTCTTCTGAAATTTGGTTTTGACCCTTTGGTAAATGGAGAGGTTAATGTGAGGTCAGCTGCAACATGTGGTTAGAGTCCTTGACTCCTTGTCAGATCTATGTTAGCAAGTTTTAGGCTCCAATCGTGTTGTCATGGTTTCCAGTCTAAGCAAAGTCACTTAGATTTGGTGTGCTGCTACAATGCAAGCTGGTGCCACCAACGTATGTTGTTTTTGCTTTACAAAGGAAGGCCAGAAGCCTTTGATCAATAACTGTTACGGTTTCATCAGTAGTGTGCTGGCCCAATTGTAATATATTCCTGAAATTGCCATACTGATCAAGACAGTTGTTCTGTCCACTTAGTTGCAGTTGAGTCTTGGAGATCATTTTATTCAAAAAGTCTTGGAGATCATTAATATTCTGGAATCATTACATCCACTTCCTCAGTTTTAGCTATGGCAACAAATAGAAAAAGAATGTATATTGTCAATATAACCGAGGTAATGGCATGGAATTGGTTCGATGTTGTTTGCTATTTCAGACATTATTTTTCTGATTTATTAGAAAAGATGGGTTCTTAGAGCATCTCCAAGAGTATCCAAAAATTGGATTCCCAATAAACTGTTTGTTGGGACCTTGACAAAAATTATTGGGAGCCCAAAAAAACAACTCACCCAACAGTTCACTAAAATTAGTTCCTAAAAAGAAAAGTAGTGGCATGTCAACAGTCCATGGACCCAGCTATTTTTTTCCTTCCGTGAAAAAAGTAAACCGCATGTAGCAAACCATTGACATTTTTTTTCCTCCCGCGGTCTCCTTTTTTTCTCTCGTGGAACAGAGTAAAAACAATTTGTTTCCCTCACGGGACGTAAACGGCGGGCATCTCCGGATTGGGAGTGCGGAAACGAGGCTTATATTTGGCTCCGGATAGCTTTTTGTTTTGGGAGTGCAAAAAATTTTAGGCATTCAATTGCACTTCTGTTGGAGCACTGTTTTTTATTTTTGCTCCAAAAACTGATTATTGGGAAAGTTTATTGGGTGCTCTTGGAGATGCTCTTAGGGCCTATATTTAGTGAAACCTTCTACGCTGTTATGTTATGTGTTTAGCCATATGGTCTGAGATGAAAGTGCTGCAGATCTACCAGAACAAATATAAACATTTGAAGTTACTATAGTATTTGTGGTGATACCAGTGTTCAGAACAAAATAAAGAGTACCAATCATATTTGGTTAAGTTCAATACATTTGTTGAAGTTTGGTTGTAGCATATCATGACAGACTTTGCTTGAATGAATAATTTATGTTTCTGCAGAAGTTTAGAAATGCTATTGTTGTTCCATAATTAGTTTCCTGTTACAGTTAGAAATAATTCTTAATAACAAATATGTTTGTCTACAATCTGCCACAAATCTGCTGAATAAAGTGTAAGTTGAAGTGGTGGAAGGAACTGTAACAGGCTTATTTTTGCATGAATTTGACAGTCTCCCGCATAGCTTTGGTCAAACCTGACAAAGCAAGAGGTGTGGAGGATGTTCTGCTGAGAGCTGCTCAAACTGGTGGAATATCTGAGAAGGTATTATTAACGACAAGCCTTTCGACAGGCCTTTTTGTGCCTTTGGGTATCCTTTCTTGTTGCTTCAAGAACTCAACAGAGCGGACATATAAAATTGTTGCATTTTTCTGGTTTCAGGTGTCTGAAGAAAGGCTCATCTCACTTCTGGAGCAAATTAACACCCACACAACCAAGCAAACCAAAGTTACGGTATGTAAAGCATGATGGATTCTATCAAATTTGAACATGTTGTTCTTGCATCCGCCCAAACTGACTTGTTAAGCAATGATAATTTGCTTCCAGCAGCCATTATACAAGTCTTAGTTCTGTAAAAACTAATCTAGTTTGAAGCAGAAAATCCTCACATTTGTTAATATTGTAGTGTTGGTAGTACGACTTGCTGAGAAAAAGGAACTAGTATGCATAGGCTATAAAGCGAGAGCATCCAACAGTAGAACTCTGCAAAACTATCTTCGTTATCAGAACAAGTTCATCGTCCTGTTCACTCTTGTTTGCCTTACAGATTCAGAGGCGTCGAAGTGTCCTTGACGACGATGATTAGATGTGACCTGCAAGCTTCCTGCGATTGTAGATGAGCTGGTGATGGAGCGCTTTAATGTTTGCTTAAAAACGATGATCCCATGTGACTATCATCAGCCATCAAAACTTAGTAGATTGTTTCCTGGATCTGTGGTTGTATATGATCCGAAGTCTTATTGGTGTGCCCATTGAGGACAGTCGATATTGGCTGTGTTTATCCCAGAAACACTTCGTTCTTCCGTTGTTATCCACTCCTACTCTGCCTACCCAGCCTAATCGTTTTCCTGTGCTTATGTTGCTGACTGTACTGTAATTTTGATTACGATTGCTTGCGACGAAACGGCATGTCATCTACAGTGTACTTTTTTCGAATAATATCTACAGTGTACTTGGCATCCGTGGAGGCCACGCATGTGCCACGCATCGGCCTTCGCATGTTATACTCTCTTATTCAGAATTTCATGTTATACCCTTTCTCCTATTCAGAATCTCGGTGATCCGAGCCGGACGGCCGGTTGTGCGGGTCGGGCCAAAGACCGGCCAGCCGCTCAGTCGAAATAGTACGCACTGTCTACGTTGGCCAGGGAATGTCTCTCCCCGTATACCATGGCAGCGTGTCTGCCTGCTGCTGTCCTGCAGCACGGGCTGCACGGCCGTGGAGTGTACTACCTCCGTCGAAGAAAGAACGCAACTATGGGTTGCGTGTCAGTTAAATAGTTCACGTTTGATCAAGTTTCTAAAAAATTGTATTCATATTTTTTGCTGTAAATAAATTTATTATTAAAATATATTTTGTAACGAATCTAATGATATATATTATATATTATAAATGTTAATATTTTTTTAATCTATAATTGGTCAAACTTAAGATTCTAAATTTTTTCGAGAAGTGAGAATTGGAGTACCGCGCAGCGTCCCCGCGCTGGCTGACGCCCGCGCCATCTTGCCGCAGGCACATGCAGCGTCCGGGCCGACCCGCTCGATCCACNCCACGGGACGTTGGCACGGGGCCAAACCCCGGCCGCGCGCGCTGCTCGAAGCGCACGCCGCTTGCGTCCACGCCCAGGGCCCAGCTCGCAGCTCGCCACGCAGCGGCACGGGCGCCGCCGCACACGCACCACGCCGCGTGCCGCCAACGCCAGCCCCGCAGGCCACGGCACGGGGACCGGGCAGGCCTGCGCAACCAGCCGCGCTTGCTGATCGCAGCTCCCTCGCCTCGGCGAGTCAGCGCGGCGGAAGCGCCGGCTCTGCCGTGCCCGGCCGGCACGCCACGGGACGCGCGGCGCGCCATGGCTGGTGAGCACTAGTGAATGCACGCAGGCAAAGCGCAATGCCAAAGATCATATCGTGACCTCAATAGTTCGTGAAACTTTAAAAATTAGTTTATAAATTTGTAATTTTAGAACTAAACACCCCTCTCAACTGGCTTGTAAAGTTGCGAAAGTAAATTGAAAAACGTGACCCCTCTCTCGCGATATGCTTTTCAATACAACTTTTGCAACTTTGGAACTAAACACCCCCCTTCAACTAATTTGCAAACTTTGACACTTTTGCAAACTAGTTTTCAAAGTTTCCAAAGTTTCACGAACTAAGCAAGCCCTGAATCATAATCCATGTTATTATCCATTACCAATGGCTACACGGAAAATAATATTTATGTATACAGCTCCCGGACCGTACGGCTTCATTCCCTGCTTGTGCTAGCTAGCAGCTCCAGTGACCAATGGCATCCTCGTCCTTCCACCTCCACGGCTCCGCCTCCTTCTCCCGCGCCCAAGCCGAATCGAAGTCCGGGACTCGCGGCGCTTGGAGGTGATGGGCGGATGCCTTCGGTGATCAGAGATCACCATGGCAATGCAACCTGTAGGATTCAGGGGACAAACAAAAATAGAGATAAGAATGAACACTGGTGAGTGGTGACTGCAACAAGGATCAAGTGGTGTGTTTCGACACCAACGGCAGCGTTAAAGTGACAATGCAACTAGAGTATTTTCAGCATTGGCATAACTGCCAATCTAATGCAGAAACCTGTATGACAAAATGCGTTCTGCCAGAATTCTAAACGGCCAATGCAGTCATGCAGATACAAACAAACATTTCACCATAGACACCAAAGAGGCGACACTGAAAACTGTATGCCTTCAATTCACCAAAGAGTACTGTATTTTCTCAAGAGTGAAAAATGCAAAACAAAATTTGTGGTTTCAAAAGGTGGTCAAACATAGCGAGCGGGCAGCAGCAGTGCAGTACCACTGCACTTGCCTTTGCTGCGATATGATTGCGAATATTGATTGCACGGCAAAGGACCAAACAGGAAGGCCCATATAGGACATGCAGATCGTGCACAGGGAAAAGGCAAAGGCAATTGGTTGCCATCAAGGCCGAAATCGCATGGCCCACACAAATCTTGGGCGTTCACTCATGCACACATGAGTCCAATTTATGGACACTGTACAGCCGAAAGGAATCAATGCAACACACGCCTAGCACAACAGTGGCGACCTGTGCTCTAAATCCTACTCTTGTGTAATGTTCATCTCAGAAAAAACAAGAACTTGGCCAATGTTAGGACTGATACTTCCATTAAGAAAAGAAAGGATGAACAAATGGGAGTACGTGGCCTGCAATTGCATAGCCTCTGGGTGATCTTACTCAGAACTGACAATCACAGCTCTTTCAAGCCTCAACTCTAGCATCCAGAAACACTACGTGAACCATCTATTTCCTCCACCAATCAAGAATACAATGTGCTCAAGTATACTATCATTCACCACCAATGAACAAACTCAATGCTCAACTATTCCCTTCATCAAACAACAAACCGCCTAAGTGCTAACAAAATAGTTGCTGCCATGAGTGCCTGTGCAGTCTCTACAGCAAAATCTACCCCCAAAAGAATGGAGTGATCAAATATGTTCCTTCAGAGACGAATCGAAGGAGGTCAAATTGATTAATGCATCCCTACCAAAAAAAAAACTGGCTAATTCAATATCAAGCTCGCTTAGCATTTTTCTAAATAAGGGAGCTAGATACTCTACTACTCTAGTCATGCATCTCCTACCTTGCAAATGTGCTGATACAATGCAGGAAAGAAATCTAGCGCAAGTGCATACCACATTATCACAAAAAGAGACGCAATGGATTCTACACGCAACTGCAAATCCTTGCGGTTGTTCTAAAGAACCTAACAAGCAAACAATAGCTCTGTATTCTTCATTGCTTCCCCCATTTCCCCCTTTGACGCCATGACCGATGACCGAAGGGGAACAGCACAACGGAAGCAGGAAGAGCAAAAGAAAAGCAACGCGATGTTCGCGAACTGACCTGCTGCTCAAACTGCTCTCGCCGAGGCCATGGATGTCCGGGGGCAGCTCGGCGGCCTCGCCTGCAGCGACCGCCTGCGCCATTGCCATTGCCGTCTCTTCCTGTCGCGGCACTAGCACCGGGCTTACCAGCGAGGAGAGGCGGAGGAGCAAGCAAGGAAGCTGGGTGCGTCTCGAGAAGGAAGCGAGGAGGCTGTCCCGTGTGTGTGTGTGGAGAGCGAGGAGCAAGCAAGGAAGCGAGCAGCCTACTGGTGGCTCTGTGAGCATGGAGCCAAAAGGAACAGAAGGGTGCAATGGCTATCATATATTTCTGCTTTTTCTCCGGCCTGGGCTGTGCAGTAGTCTGCTTCTTTGCTGCCACGACAGCACACACTAGTGAGCTAGTAGCGGCAGCTGCATCACCTGTGGGCTCTCTCTCCTCCTGTCTGCAAGTGTTGGACTACGGAGAAGTACTACTACGCTGGATGCTTGGATTGGACCGGCTGTCAGTCTTATCAAGTGAGGCTAAGCACAACCATCGTGTCATCACATTACCAGACGGAAGAACCCGGTAAAGACCCACTCGGCATGTGGGCCACCTGCCAGAGAAAAGAGAATTTTCACTATGGCCTTGTTTAGATTCGTGAAATTGGGCCAATTCGATTGAATTCAACGCATTGGGAATTAAAAAAGTAGAGAGAGAGCACGTGCTTCAAGGTAGCCAATTCAACTGAATTGGTGAATCTAAACAAGGCCTATCTCTCAGTTCAGCATTGTTTTGCGCTGTTGATTGGCATTGCTTTGCTGCTCTCTCTCTCTACTCTTAAAGAGTTCCATCAGTGAAATTTCTTAAGATGCATGTGTGTTCTTCTAGGGTTCAACAGCTCACAAGTCACAAGCATGTGTGTTGCCGTCAGTGGACCCACCATGGGTCCACCTGAGGACCACATGTAAGCGAAAGAAGCTCCTCTTTCCGGTTTGCCTGTCTTTGAAGCATGCAGGCAGGCAGGCACGGTGTCCGCCTGCCTGTCTGCGCTCGCTGTGCCTGTGATGACCAAGCGAGCTGTGATGACCAAGCGAGCTGATGGCCTGTTTCTCTCTCTCTCCTCGCCGCTGTTTGCCCGCCTGGCGCCTGCTGCCGGCAGCTGCTTTAATCATGCGTGTCTCAGCCTCTCAGGAAACGGGAAAGCGTCGCGAATCGGGCCGTGCTCGGATCGTGGGCAAATTTTTTCATCCTAGGTAGTAAATAAAGTCAGTTTACAAAACTACCTCCACGACTCTCTGGCAAATTCGTGAGACGAATCTAATAAGGCATTTGATCGCACGATTAAAGGATGATTACTGTAGTATTACTGTAGCAAATCATGAATTAATTAGGCTCATTAGATTCATCGCGCAAAGTTGCACACATCTATGAAAAAATTTTATAAATAAACTATATTTAGAACTCCATGCATGCAAGATTCCTTGGCCCCGGAATCTGAACACGATAGCCAAGGATTTGGCCTGCCGCTTTCCTTTGAATTCTGGCTCGGTCGCTGCAGCAGCGGCCGCCAACCAACGGCGTTTGAAGAATTGACACCTTGGGCTAGCGCCGCCGTCCTTGGTCTCTCGTCTCGTGTAGGCGACACTAGAGACGGGGGTTTTGCTTGTCTCGCTCTTGATGAGTGACCTCCTCCAATATGTGCCTGGTTTTTTAGGCGTACTAGCAGAGATGCACGGCACGCACGTATATTTGTGCAAGCATAAGAAAAACAGATCATATGTACACTACAAATAATTACATGAATATTATTCAAATTCTTATTGCCACTTTTTTTTATCTAACAATGAGAGTGATGATGACATGACACCTTCGGATACAACCATCGGGCGTCTAAACTGAGTGAGAAACGTTTTCAATTATTTTTTTGTTTTTTATATCCTAATATTACAAGTTGTTTGACATACTTTGGAACAAGAAATCTCGTTGACAACATATCATATGAAAGCAAACTATATATTTAACACGTATAATTGGTCTTGGTAAACTACTTGTAGTGTAACAAAAAACTAAGCTTGTACGTATAGCTTGAGCAGAATATCAACACAATTTGCAGATGGCAATCAGCTTAACAGTTAGCAAACTTCACTTATATCAATTGGGTTCACATCTGGCCATCGGAGGAAAAAGGGAATAGCCTAACATGGGCGCGAGAATTATTTATTGTTCTAACAATCACTAAATTGTATAGGAAGGCAGTTTACTTGGAGCCTTGGAGGAAAAACTAACACCTCCTTCAGACTGCACAAAGAAAAAAGGTTCATCGAGGGCACAGAAGCAGAAGGTGCTAACTTGCAAAGCATCGTCATGATAATATGGAGGCCATGGATGTACCTGACTGTAGTGATACCCCCTTTCTAAGGCCCTGTTTGTTTCAGCTTCTGGCGAGCTTTCCGTGCATAGCTTTCCATATATCCGAAAGCCGGAAAGCTCTGAACAGTGGAAAGCCAGAAGCCACTTTTTGTGAGCTTTCCAGCTTTCCACTGTTCAGAGCTTTCCGGCTTTCGGATATATGGAAAGCTATGCACGGAAAGCTCGCCAGAAGCTAAAACAAACAGGGCCTAAATTACCAGATTCTCTTTTTTTCTCTTGTGTATCTCTAAATAATAAAACTTAGCAAGAACCAGAAAACAATAATCATGATTGCAATATATATCTATTGAAACAAGGTGAGGGTCCTTAATTATTTTTGTGACGTCATCTAATGGATCATTGTTAATTATTTTTGTGACGTCATCTAATGGATCATTGTCGTCCTCCTGGTGACCTCTCAAACACGACACAATTTGGGGGTGGACATGGGCGTAAGAGGTTAATACTGGAATCAGATGGTACAGGCGACCAATGTATCATTTTTGTTCCAATGCTGCTCACTTGTATATGCTACTGCATATTTGATATTCGGATGGGTATGATTTGTTCCATTATCGATCATCAGATTAATGTGAAATTGCATCATGCTTCTTATACTTAGTCAAGGAACCAAAAGTTGCATTTTTAATATTCTTATTAGGCTACTTCGTTATAGATCTAAAATTATTGTTTACTACATTAAGTATAGAAGTGACACCTACATGGCTACATGCTCTGATGCTCATGAACTTACCGTACAACAATGTGGGACTCTGTAATTTCAACCAGAACATGTAGGTACCGTCAGCAGGCTGACACTAAGAGTGTTAAAATTTTAGTAGTATAAATGCAATTTGTTTAATGAAATGGCAGCCAATGGATACATAATAGCTGGAAGAAGGGTTCACAAATCATTTCCCAAAATCTGAAATCAAAAGCATTGTGTTTAGATCATAAGTCATATATTGAATTCTACATAAAGCTCGAGTGGAACAAAATGACACATGGCAAATAAAGGGTTGATCTGTAAGAGATGAAAACTGTCAGTAGCAACTGCTAATTCAACACTACTTTCATGTCACACGAATCATTGGTTCGAACAAGCATTTCAACAAACATGCAGCTAGCATATGTGACCTCATCTTCCTAGCAGGCACAACAGATGCTTTCTTGTTTCCATGATTCTCTCCTTCCATTCTATCCCAAAGAAAAAGTTTGAGGACAGTGATTAATAATTAAATAAGATGCAAATTAGAAGAAACATAACATGGATAGAGAAGGAGACGATGCTGGAGACCTCTGACCTCAGTGCAGGTCCACAGAGGTGGATGGGCGCGCCATGGGGACACCATGCTGCGGAGGGAGAGCGTGGTCAGGTCGCCATGTGCGGGAGGGGAAGCGCGCCACACGGGGTCATGTCCCGGAGCCGCGGGGTCACGTGGGAGTGGGGCGCTCCGAGCTGCACGAGGCCGGAATGCCCGGAGTGGCTCCTCGGCCGCGAGGCGGCAGACGCTGCGTGCGCCGCCGCCGACGGTGGCCTAGTGCGCCAGCGCCTGGCACCACTAATTGGCGTCGTCGGGCTGCCCGCGGGCGCAGAAGATCGCCACGGTCGTGGCGAGGACCTCGGGCTGGCAGTCGCGCACCGCGGCGGCATCACCTGTGGCCGCGGCGAGGAGGAGGAGGAGGGCGCCGAGCTGCCGACAAGTGGGAGGGCGAGAAGAGGATGGCCTCGACAACGGCGAGCGCGTGAGGGAGGCGGGAGTCGCTGCGGCGGAGGGGGTGGGTGCCCCGGCGTTGTACACGCGCAGCCGCGGCGACGAGCGACGAACAGGCGGTCGGGCGGACAGCGGAAAGAGGAAGGAGACTTGAATGGGCCGGCAAGATGAAGATTGGGCTGGTCGAGTCGACCGTTTTTTTTCTCGTACAAAAATACAAAATCAAATACCGAAGCAAACCAAAACGGATACGAGTCGCGGCTAAAATATGGTGGGTGAGAAAAACTTTTCGTTTTTGGCATAATCAATTTCTAGCTATCGATTTCTATGGGTCTCACCCTCCTCCCACCCCCTCAGCCCTGACATGTGAGTCCGGCATGAGGGGTACAGTGGACCCAAATTGGGTAAAAAAATGTTATCAATTATTTTCGTTCTTTATAGTATATATAGATGTAGATTTGGGTATTTGGGTTGACGCCGACGGCTACCTTACCAAAACATTGGTGATGACCAGACATTTGTTTGATTTAACGCCAAAATTTGGCGAGCCAACTTTCGTAACGAGCGCTGCAGTTCATTTTTTCGCCAACCGACGGCCAATCCGCGAACTAATTGACGCGGCGAGAATTGGTAGGGCTGCCACGGGTGAAATCCAAACACGCCCTTAAATTCCAATCTGTGGCTAGTGCGCAAGTAGTGTTGATTTAGCGCTACTAGCTAGTAACCAAATGACATGCGAGCTCCTTTCCACAATTCTGTGCCTGGTTTCTAATTCGTTGGCAGACTAGAACAATTTGTAAACATAAAGCAAAAGAAAACGACATAAACTGGAGGATACAATGGACAAAAGAATGAGTATATATTGTACCTTTTTTTTTTTGGTTCTGTAGCCTAAGCTCTTGGTTATATGTGCATCGTAACCGGCGTGTCCGACATGACTAGACATTTTTTTTTTGAAAGAAAACTGTAGGGGAGTACCCCACAGCGCAAATTTCTAAGAAATGGTGTCGCACCCAGGATTTGAACCCTGGGTGGGAGTCCCCTAGCCTGTGGCCTTTACCACTCCAACTGTGAGCCCCTTGACGACATGACTAGACATTAAGAACATTAAGATGATTACCATCATTCACACATCTTGGGTCAATTAGTTGGTGCACGAAACTACCTGGCAACATCATTGTTACTCTCTCTATATGGCAAAGGAAGTCGTTTTAAGATTGTTCTGAGTCAAACTTTTTAAACTTTGACTTGTAAATTTTTTTTATGTGTTAAGTTTAGAAGTATGAAAACGGTATGAGTAGATTCGTATTGAAATATTATTTTATAAAAGTACTTTTTAAATATATTTTATAAATAGTTTATAGCAAAAAGTATTAGTCAAAGTTATGTTTTGGAGACTATATCAATGTCCTAAACGACTTCCTTCGTAATATCGAGGAAGTACTTCGCTAATGCTTGTCTCTGTCTGCCATTCATTCAGGCTGATATATTGCTTGGGATATATCAGCTGGAACACAAGGTGGCCCTTCAAGTCATGGACAAAGTGTATGGTCGTTTTCCACAATCTCCACGGGAAGAAACCTTGTGACTGACTGACTTTGACTTGCATTATTGTGGGTCGTGGCGAACGGAATGGATTATGCATGCATTGTCATCTCAAATATAATCCTTGTCACGGATGTGCAGCTAGCTCTCAATCATCAATCTTAGATCTCATAGACTGATTCATCTTCCATTGTTAGTTGTAGGGTTTGCGTACGTATATTCATAGCGGTGAGTGTACGCGTGTAGATGAGCGTTTGCGTTTGTACTTGTCTTTCGTAAAAAAAAATGTGTAGCTTGCTACAACATGTATCCTATTTACGTATTTATTAATTATAATATAGTTCAAAAGAGGACCAGTACACCAAACAAAGCATTTCGCCAAAAAAAAAAGGGCAGATCAAGCTTGTGGTGTGGTGTGGAGCACTGGCGGATCTACGTTGGGGCGAGCTGGGGCAGCTGCCCCAGCTAAAGTTGGGATTGCACCAGTAACTCCCCTTCTTCTCCGGCGATTTTCTGAGCTCCGGCAGGCGGCAGCAGCCATGGCGGCGGCGTTGTTCGCTGGTTCAGACGGAGGTAGAGGTAGAAGAAAGGGCCAGCGGCCAACTGGGCCTTTGTTACCTCCTTCCGGCCCACTGGCAGCAGCCTAAAACAGGCCCAATGGCCCATCCGTCACACATAGCATGTATTGGTGCGCCCAACGGCCCATTGGCAGCAGCCTAATTGATGGTTCATCTATTTCTTATTTTTATTTTTGCATTTTACCATGTATTGGTGCAAGAACTATCAATTTATTCTTCAAATTTGAGGTAATATCTCAACTTCGCATTAAAATTGTGTGATTGCAATGTATGGATGCATTAATGCGATGTGAATTGCAATGTTCTTGATTTTGGTTTAGTCGGTCATTAGAAGTTCGCCCCAGCTGTTTTTTTTCCTGGCTACGCCTCTGGTGTGGAGGGTGGGAGAATACAATGAATTTGTCATGACGATGCATTATGGATGATGATTTGTGGCAGGCACACTTTGTAGCTGCAGGAATTTCTTTTCTTCCGCTCTTTCTTTTTGTAGTGGATGAAAATTAGGGGTGTGGTGGCCACGCCGGACGATCGATGCTGGAAAATCTTTGCATTGTCCTTGCAAAAAGAAAAGCCACGTCGACGCTAAAGCAGCTCCACTCACTTGTTGGAAATTCCAGCTTATATCTTTCTTTAATACGGAGTACTAGATAATTGAAAAAGAGAGAGAGAGGAAAGAGCATGCCGACCCGTCTCTCTCGGCTAAAAAGGCAGGAGAGGGAGGGAGGAGCCTTTTTTCTTTCTTTCTTTTTTTTTTTGGCGAGGGGAGGAGCCCGTTAACAAGCGGTAGGTGGCCTTCATTCAATGGGCCCCCTGGCTGGCTGGGCGTGATAGATAGCGGCCCATTTCTCCGACCAACACCAGTCCACCACCGCCACCACCAGCAGCAAAGCCAAACCACACCACAGACACCAGTCACCAGCGCCGCCTCCTATCTTCTTCTCCCTTCTCCCCCTTCTTCCCCCACCCCACACCCAAGAGGCCAAGAGCCGCCAGCCCCCAATCCCCCAATCCCTGACCAAATCCCCAGCCATGGCTTCCGACGGCACCGGCGTTGTGGCCCTCTACGGCGGCGGCAACGGTAACAACAAGGTCAAGGTCGTCGACGCCTCCTCCAAGGCCCCCGCTGCCGCCACCTTCTCCGTGAAGGTGGGCCTGGCGCAGATGCTGCGCGGCGGGGTCATCATGGACGTCGTCACCCCGGAGCAGGCGCGCATCGCCGAGGAGGCCGGGGCCTGCGCCGTCATGGCGCTGGAGCGCGTCCCCGCCGACATCCGCGCGCAGGGGGGCGTCGCCCGCATGTCCGACCCGGGCCTCATCCGCGACATCAAGCGCGCCGTCACCATCCCCGTCATGGCCAAGGCGCGCATCGGCCACTTCGTTGAGGCGCAGATCCTCGAGGCCATCGGCGTCGACTACGTGGACGAGAGCGAGGTGCTCACCCCCGCCGACGACGCGCACCACATCAACAAGCACAACTTCCGCGTCCCCTTCGTCTGCGGCTGCCGCGACCTCGGGGAGGCGCTGCGCCGCGTCCGCGAGGGCGCCGCCATGATCCGCACCAAGGGGGAGGCCGGCACGGGCAACGTCGTCGAGGCCGTGCGCCACATCCGCTCCGTCATGGGGGACATCCGCGCGCTGCGCAGCATGGACGACGACGAGGTCTTCGCCTACGCCAAGCGCATCGCCGCGCCATACGACCTCGTCATGCAGACCAAGCAGCTCGGCCGCCTCCCCGTCGTGCAGTTCGCCGCGGGGGGAGTCGCCACGCCCGCGGACGCCGCGCTCATGATGCAGCTCGGATGCGACGGCGTCTTCGTCGGCTCGGGCATCTTCAAGAGTGGCGACCCGGCGCGACGGGCGCGTGCCATCGTGCAGGCCGTCACGCACTACAGCGACCCGGAGATCCTCGCCGACGTCAGCTCGGGCCTCGGGGAGGCCATGGTCGGCATCAACCTCTCCGACCCAAAGGTGGAGCGCTACGCCGCGCGCTCCGAGTAGCCTCCTCCTGAGACTCAGTCTGGCTAGCAGGCGGCGATGAGGCTCCATCACCATCCTTATCTTCCTAGAAGGGCTCCATCAGCATCTTCAGGGAGCCAACCAAGCCTTCTTCTATCTTCTATAAGAGAAACGAAACAAGACTCAAATAAAATCTCTTCTTCTGTTATTCCTTTTCTTTTTAAGTAGCAGTATCTTGTCTTGTGTGTTCGTTGTTTGCAACTATCCAGTTAAACGTGTCTGTCTGTACGGGGAAAAGAAGATCGACTCTCATTGGTTATGCCTATGCTATGCATTTTGTTCCTCCTAAAAAATGGCATTGCTATCATCATTTTTGTGTTTTGTTACTATTTTTATGCATTTTGTTCCTCCTAAAAAATGGCATTCCTATCATCATTCTGTATTTTGTGATTACTTTGGTGAAATCACCACCTCCTGCGTTAGTCCGTTCTTATGGAATCTGACTACTAAGAAACGAAGGCGTCACCCAGCTAGACTGAACCAGCTTTGTTGTTACTACTTGTCAAGAAATTGGAGATCAATTGTGGTGCTCCATTCTCTAATGTTCCTTGGTAAGACTACTGCTTTGATTTTGAATCCCTGCTTAGTAAAACATGATAAGAGTTATGTGCTGAAAATCAGGATTTTGTTTTTGTTACAGGGCTTCCTAAATTGGGAAGTATAATTCTGCAGAAATTTGTATCCGAGCGTAGTATACATGCATACCACAACTTGCAACAAGATTTAGTACACGACAATTGGTTTAGACTGTTGCATCAAACATCACCACATGATCTTTGCATCTTTCAGGACCAAATGTCTCCAAGCGCGGTATAGCAGTAAACTCAGAGCAGGGAGACCACAATGTGCAAGTCCACTTTAATTTATACAAATATCGCATAGCCGATACAGGGAACCAATTTGGATCTAGATGGCATCTTTTTGGGCTAAGTGGCTGTGAGAAAGGACACTGGTAAGATCATTGCTTGCATCCCCCTGTGATCAGCAGTGGCAGTCTCTGTGCCTTTGACATTCCTTGAGGTCAGGGCAAGGAGCTTATTTTCGAATTTCCGCAAACCTCTTATAGTTAACTTCCAGAATAAGAGCACACAGTGAGTGGTAATTCATCATTCAGAAATCATAACTGCACATGTTCAAAACTGGAATCTAAGGGTCATAGCAGCTGAATGCAAAGGCAGTGCACAGGCACCAAAAGGGAAGTTATTAACAATGCCAAATCACATTTTGTTCCATCAGAAAGGTTCACATTCTAATTAAGAACTTGATGCAAAAATCGAGTTGACTATTTAGTTATGGTTGCTGCAGCATCGTTGTAGCTTGGGAGATAAAGTGATATATACACCAATAGTATCTCGTAGTGGCTACATGTCATGAATTGTATTGGTTATCTAGGATGAACTAAACATGATATAATGATTTGTATTTGGTTATCCAGCAGGTGTACTTAAACTGTAGGTCAAGGTGAATTTATTTTTTGTGCGAAAGGTGTAGTTTAAGTTAAATATTGATTTGGTCGTTGCAGATTAGGAAATCTTAGAAGGAGGCTCTTAACTTTATAGTGAACTAGAGAAGCGTAAATGTAAAAAAGATGTGTACCTTAGTGATTGCTTTGTATCTAGGTGCGCGATTTCATAGTTCTCTTTGGAAGCGTTCTTGTCATAGATCTCATCATGTGATGTAATCTTACACATGATCATGCATGAAACATAATTTTTTATTAAAATATTTTTATTAGAATATGATTCTAGGAAGTGAAATAAATAACACTGCAAACATATTTTTATTAGCGATGTTTCTGTACTCGCAGCAAAATTAGAAAGAAAATTAAGTAGAGAGGTGTATCCTGAAAGTTAAGCTGCTACTCAGTTTTTGTATGTGTATTATCTGCACGGATGTTTGCTTGAAAAAGTTATTGGTCCAGGAAAAAATAAAATTCATTCAGTTTTTCAGATACATGATTACCTTTGGCAAGTACAGTAGCTCAAATTCTCTTCTTCTCTGTTTTGCTTCTTTCATCAAATACGATGCCTTGTGAGCTGCATATATAGTTACACATCTTGATATAGGGCAAGGATTTCTTATTTCTACAGAAACCTGGGCATGTTTTTTTGGTTAGTTTGTTGAATCAGCGTATTACGGTATTACCCTGGATAGACAAACAATCGAGCACATTGTGTGCATCCCATCCTATGGCTGTGTAGCATAAAAGAGAGTCATGCCATGGATGGGACAGTGATAAGGTGAGATGCCTGTGCCAGTAGGGAATGGAGTTGACGAATAGCGAGAGCGCCGAGCCCTTGGAGGCCGCAGATTCCAACGCCTGGTTCTGGCCTGACGAGGGGTTCGCCGAGGTGGCACCACGCTCCCCAGGCAGCGCCAGGGTGAGAGTAAAAGACAGCCGCGACGCCAAGGAGGTGGGCGGGCCTCCACGGCCGCAAGCGAAGGCGACGCGGCCAGCCTGAGTGGCG
The DNA here is from genome assembly GCA_004135705.1 of Alloteropsis semialata. Classification (NCBI taxonomy): domain Eukaryota; kingdom Viridiplantae; phylum Streptophyta; class Magnoliopsida; order Poales; family Poaceae; genus Alloteropsis; species Alloteropsis semialata. The sequence goes on along the minus strand of CM014272.1, from coordinate 60,504,253 downwards.
GCCATGCGAGGGTGCCATGGCTGGCATGACCGGTGCAAGGAAGCGGGGACGGAGCGGTCGGCCCGAGCAGTAGCTGTAGCAGCGACAAGATAATGGGACCGTCCCGTGTGCTGGGGCGGAGCAAGGACGGCGCGGTCGGCCCGAGCGCCCGGAGGGCACGGTGGAGGGTAACCACCAACAGAAGGAGGCAGTCAGACAGACTTGCTGCACCCGCACGGCAGGCGAAGCGAAGGTAACACGCGTGGGTTCCTGAGGATTCACGGACCGAATCCGTGGCTTAACAGGCAGACCCGTGATGATCCACATCGGACGATCGACCTCGCTTCTTTGTCGGGTCCGACTTTTTGTGGGGTAACGGGTGACTTGGAACCGCTACCTTCATGGGAACTCCCCAAGCTTTCGTTACGTAGAGATAAGAAAAGCAAATGGAGGACAGTGCTCTCTCAAGTGAGCATGCATGCTGACTTGCTGAGGGCTCCGGTCCTTAGAAGTCACCCTGCAGATATATGCTCGACGCCGTCGTGAACTGGATGAGCCCATGGGGACGCGGCGATAGGCTGACTATCGAGAGACATCTGCCCCCAAGCAGTGCCGGCCCTGGGGTGGGGGGACGGGGCGGCCCCCGAATCCCAAGGGCCCCCAGCCATGTACACCGTCAATGAACCAATCAGTTAGTACGTGAATACTATCAATTCAGCAACGTAGACGCAGCGCGCGTACATGCGACTCCTCGTTCCTGTAATCTCCCGTCCATGATCCCTGATTTACGCTCGAGTCCTGGAGCCCGACCTTGTCTCTTCTTGTTTCATTTACCATGCATGACGCATCATGTTGACGAGAATAAGATCGATGCCCATGGATTGATTAATCTGTCTCCACGCATACGCATCTCTGCGGCAGGCGCAGACGGCAGACCCGGCCGATCTGAAGAGACACCGCACCGAGGAAGAGAACACCCGCGGCACGACGGCGCGTCCAGCGGGCGCCGGGCGGCGGCTTGCGGGGCGCTTGGTGCGTCAGCGTGAGGACGTGAGTCCAAGCGGAGACCACGAGAGGCAATCAGAGATAACCAGGTCCTCAACGGCATCGATGCACGTACGATCACAAGAAGCGAGCGATGGGTTTCCACCGTTCCAGCCTTCCAGGTATAGTCTATTGACTAATGCCTAAATATAGGAATTTTGCCCTGGCGCTCATGATAATGGATGTTTGATTTACAATATTCCACGTTTTTATAAACGATTGATTGCACATTATTTTTTTGAGCATTTCAGTTCCTTGTCAGATCTTATTGACTATGCATGTGATTGTGGCATACGCAAGACAGCAGTTTTTCATGATTGAAATTGTTGAATGATTTGAGTTCAACACCTCAAGAAAGATTACATAGTTTGCATCAAGAAATTATTTAAAGTTAATAGGTTAAGAGGGCCTCTAAATTTTTTTCGCCCCGGGCCCCCAAATTCTCAGGACCGGCCCTGCCCCCAAGTTGTGAGGGTGCGCGCATACAGTACTGCTCCGACTCCGGCGCGGCAGTAGCGAAATTTTAACAGCACCGTTTCAGGAGCCAAGATGGTTACAACTATGTGATCCTGTCCAAAGTCCAAAGGACCGGAATCGAAGCTAATCTCTTATTCCAGGGATACCACTTACATCACCACTGCCGTATACTACAGGACACTAACCTCAAGTCCGGAACCTGTTAATTACCAACATCAGTCCGAAAGAAACTCCAGCCACGCACGCACGCATGTGCCTTGCTCGCTCCGGCACTGCCCGGCACACCGCCGAGTTCCGTGTACCGGCCGGTGTCATCTGCTCAGGCGCCAGCCACGTACCGGACGAGGGCGTCGCGGAACACGCGAAGAGCGTCGGGCACGTCCGCCGCCGGGCCCGGACAGCGGTTGTGAGGCGACGGGTTTCCCTCGGGCGGCGGCGGCGCGAGCCCCTTCCTGCCCCCGGACAAGCCAAGGGACGACGAGCCGATCCAGAGGCCGCGCGACGGCGATGGCTCGCGCAGCGGATGCGGCCCGTGACCAGGCTTCGGCGCCGGCGGCGCGCGCTCTCCTGACCTGCCCACCACGCCGGGCGGCGCGTTCAGCTTCGGATGGATGACCGCGCCGTCCTCGTCGTCGCTTGCTGGCAACACCAACGGCGACCGGCCGTGCTGCTCGTGCGAACCACCACCTGACGATCAAAGAGAAGAAATTTACTTCGCTTGTCAGTGATCGAGCTACCGAGAGCCACCGGATCGGAAGAAGAAGAAGAAACGGAGACGCGTGCGGCGTCCATGTGTACGCGCACCGAGGTCTCGAGCTTGGAGCAGCGGAGCGAGCAGGAGAAGCGCGAGAGCGAGAAGAAGCGTCGAAGGGGATGGTCTCTGTCTCTCCATGGCTGGCACTGATGGTGATGACAGGTGAGCAAGGGCAACGATCGAGGCGGACACGGTGGTCTCTCCCTCTTATAGACTCGCCGTTGTGCTCAGAGAATTACATTGGAGACAGCGCAGCGATCTACTCCCTCCGCCCCAATATAAATACATTTGTAGGATTTGAGGTACAAACTTAGTATTGATAGGAAAAGACACTATTGCCCCTACTAATCATTGCATTGGTACATGGTGTTTAAATCCTCAAACTTTTTTATCGCTACATTAAATTCGAATGTTCAGATACTAATTAAGAGTATTAAATATAGATAACTGACAAAACTCATTCTATAACCCCCGGATGAAATTGTGAGACGAATCTATTAAGCCTAATTAGGCCATGATTAGACAATGTCGTGCTACAGTAAACAATCTCTAATGATGGGTTAATTAGGCTTAATAGATTCGTCTCGCGATTTCCCGTCCATCCATGTAATTAGTTTTATAATTAGATCATATTTAGTCATCCTAATCTTTAGTTTAAAATCGCTACAAGTAAATTTCGTAAAGTTTTTTATTGGATTTAAACAGGCCATTAAGCAATGCAACCATGAGCCCACATACACTGTGTAAATACATACTTAAGATCAAATATGAATACAATTAATGCACTTGAGTTTCACCAACATGAACCATGCCACACTTGATCAATATATCCACTTGAGAGTTGCATCAGACTTTGTCTCTTTGAAATGAGCACTTAAACCTTGAGCTCATGACTTGAACCTTCATATTTGAATAAAAACCACTTCTAGTCCAACTCACGATTTTCTTTTAAGATTTAGATGCATTGCATTGCTTCCCTCGCTAAGGCTTAGATATGACATACCTATACTTAAGTGTTGGGGGGTGTTCAATTCCAAAAAAAATTTCACCAAAATTTTTCACAAGGGAATCTTACATGTATGGAGTAGTAAACATGTGTTAGTGACAAAACCAATTTTACAACCCCGGGTAACTTTACGAGACGAATCTAATGAGCCTAATTAGGCCATAATTTGCAACAATGATGCTACAGTAACCATCCGCTAATCATCCACTAATTATGGATTAATTACCGTCATTAGATTCGTCTCGCGATTTCCTGGCGAGATCTGTAATTAGTTTTATTATTAGTCTACATTTAGTACTCCTAAATGATAAGATTCTCTTGTAAAATTTTTCACAAAAAAATTTTCACCGAAATTAAACACCCCTTGACTAGAAATGGTGTGTACCAGAGTCTAGAGTGTTCCAGGCTTCCAGGTAGGGGCCTCTCCCTTTCTTATCTTCTCCTATCTTCTCCGTACTGGGATATGCTGGCATACTGAGACACGTCCTCCGTACTACCAGCTATAATCATTGGTGCGTTTATTGTTGGAAAATTTTTGAGGCCTGTTTAGTTCCATAAGTTTTTTCTATTCATCACTATTCATCAAATGTTAGGACACTAATTAAGAGTATTAAACGTGGATTAATGGTGGATTAATTAGGCTTAATAGATTCATCTCGCAATTTTCCGTCCATCCATGTAATTAGTTTTATAATTAGATTATGTTTAGCCCTCCTAATCTTTGATTTAGTTTTGCTACAGTAAATTTTCTAAACTTATCTTGCTGAATTAAACAGGGCCTGAGGCGATGCATGGTCTACCGTGGCATTGCCATGCATCGATTCAATTACTGAAGAATACAGAATCATGGCCCCGTTTGGTTTTCCAGTGCTAGAAACTGTTCACAACTTTGACCACTAATTAAAGGTATTAAATAAAGGTATTTTACAAAACTAACTTCAGAACCCCTGCACTATGAACCCTGAAGAATCTAATGAGGCCTTTGACCGTATGATTAGAGGATGTTTAGAGGATGATTACTGTAGCATCACTGTAGCCAATCATCGATTAATTAGGCTCATTAGATTCGTCTCGAAAAGTTACGCTCATCCGTGAAGAGGTTTTACAAATAGACTTCATTTAGTACTCCATGCAAAAAAAGATTCCCTCCATGCTAGATCCTAGACCAGAAAACCAAACATGGCCAATGGATGAGAGATGAACCGAACCCACAGTTTGCATCGGTGCATAGACAATAAACAAAGAACCTGGCCAATCTCCGTGCTCTATTCTAGTTTGCTGGTGGCTGACCAGAGTACTTTTTGTCACATCATGTGGGTCCCGTGTAATAAAAGATGAGAATTGGTTTTCTGGTAGATGAAATCTAAAATACGTGGCCTATTTTTTCTGGATGAAGCGATGTAACCGCTGCTGATGGCAAGCGCATTTAAAATGGGACAGAGAGAGTATTAGGTCATCCCAACCCAATGACTAGGATGATTTTCATAGAATTAAATGAGCTGCCACCTAGGATACAAGATGATGTGGCAAGTGATTAAATGAAGAAAGAGAAGGAAACTGGGTCTTGCATGAGACATGGTTTCTACACGATATCCAAGACATAATGACAGAGGAGTGGTATTAAATATGGATATGAAATGGTAGTGTTTGCATTGGAGAGGTAGTGTCTAGCACTAGTTTCTTGATGATGTGGAGCTTATGGAAACCATGAGTAGTGTCTTGGGTTGGGGACGGCCTTAGGCCTTGTTTGGTTGGCAAAACTTTTCAAATTTTGGTGCATTGGGAAGCGTGTGCCAAAATTTGAAAAGTAAGTTGAGGGGGTGTTTAGTTGAAAGTTACATTGAGAAGCGTAAAAGTAGAGAGGGGCACGTTTTCCAATGCGTCACTTTTATAAATTTTTAAATTAGTTGAAGGAGGTGTTTAGTTGAAAAATTGTAACTTTTCAAAAAAGTTGTAGAAGTTTGAGAAACTAAAGAAGGACTTAGTGGTTGTGTGTGGACGGGCTGGCCAGACGACCAGTAGGCAAGTCAACTCTCTTGTTCTCGACTGGTTCGGTACGACTCGGACAACCAAGACTATTCAGTAAAAAACAAAACTGCCTGAAAGAACCATTTTGTTAGCTACTGCAGTTGCTACCGTATCACAGATACGCCCTTCTGCTAGTGCAACTAACATCCAATCATTCATTGCTTTTTCTTCGTACAGAATGACTCAACAATGTACATAAAAGATCAATAAAAAACATCCCCCTGTTCTTTGGGCCCTCAATCCCACCAGAAACCAAGAACGGTAACCACTTATCTGTCTGCAGCCTCTCCAAGTATCTATCCTAGGTGCATGAGAGCAGAAGCCCTTTACTGCAGCGCATGTGGAACGAAGAAGATTACCCCAAGCAAGTATAGTTATTAGGACCAGACCGGACATCGAACCGGCGAGGTCATCGGTTCAATGGTTCATTGGTTCAACCGCTAAGAACTGGCTGAACCGTTGGTTCAAAACTTTTGAACCGTTGAACTGAACCGGCGACAAGTATATTGAACCGGTACCATATACTCCCTCTGTCCCAAAAAAATGCAACTACGTGTTGCGTGCCACTTAAAATGGTTCACGTTTGACCAAGTTTCTTAGCGAGTTATATTCATATTTACGATTTTAAATAAATTTATTATAAAAAATATACATTTTGTAACTAATCTAATTATATTTATTTCATCTCATGAATATTTATATTTTTTAATCTATAATTAGTCAAATTTGAGATACTAAAACGTGTCACTGTGCTAAAATTGCATTCTTTTTGGGACGGAGGGAGTACTATATACATATTTGATAATACGGAAAAAAGCTCATAAATAACACAATTGCATGACCATATTAGTTCAATCGACTTTGTTCGATTTTGGTGGAAAACAAAAACCGCTTGGTTTGATTGGAATCGGCCGGTTCACCGGTTTCGTAAAAAACGGCCGGTTCGAGCGGTTTTTGAGTGAACCGAGCCAGTCTACTGTCTGGTTCGCAGTTTTTTTGAGTCTGACCGCCGGTCCAGTCCGGTCCTAATAACTATGCATGCAAGGACGTTTGGTTTCCTCGTTATATAATCGATCGAGCATAGCTGATGCCACCTGGGCCAACACTGTTTCCTGGTTTGCTAAAATGATTTCTCCAAGACCTTCAAGAGCACTTTGCCAATGCTTCTGTGCAAAGTCACAGGCAATTTTCACAGTAACATCTTGCTCACTGCCACTATACATTGTGCCTTCTTGCACAACGGCCTTCAGAATTTTGCAAACACAAACACTTCGCCATTGACAATGAGAGCCTAGAGGCCAACTGTTGGTTCTATTTCCAACTACTATCGATAGATGGAGTAAGGTGTGAAATAAACTTCTCCAGGGCAGCACCATTAATTCTATGATACTAGTACTAGGATCTAGAGGATAAAAACCCTTATGACTTCCATCATTCTCACAATATGCTGTGGATTTCATTAGTATTTGCTCTTTACTATCTGGTGCATTCTTCTGCTATTGCATGATGCCATCAACACCTAAGAACGCGGTAGATTATATAGATTGGCTTGGTAAAGAGAAAGGATGCTGACACCAAGTAGTTCATTAGTTTGAACTAGCAAAGTTTCACAATAATCAAGAAGTGTCTGAAAGCCTTGAAGATAACTGCATAACGATGATGGTTGATCGGAACTGATACAGTCTACCCATACTGACAAGGAGCCTAACATTTCAATCCTCCTCTCAAATGAGAAATCAGGAAACATTGATCCCAGAATGAAAATAAGCAAGGGTACCTGAATCTTATCTACACATGTATCCTCTGAATCTTTACCACAGCAAACAATTTCAACAATCCTTTGAAACAAAGCAACCATTACATGGCCCAATACTTTTGTATCATCAGTTCCCTTAAGTAGGAAATGAGTGGCTTCATTAGATATAGAACAGACTTGAGGAAGGAAGGCCACATCAGTATAAGAAACTCTATATAGTGACATAAGAATGTGCACTACCCTGGGTATTTCAGGAATAATGGCCTCCAGGTGCTCCATAACAATACTCTCAAGTAGGTTGAATTTGAAAACAACTGCTTTTTGATTAGAAGCAATATGTCCTCTCAAATAACCAACTGGTTTGCAACTACAAGATGTTCCTTGATGCGTTCAAGATAATTAAGGCCACAAGCACAACTCAGAAAACTAACAAAGAACGTCTGCTCTGGTACTGCACTGTTGGGGAGATATTTTAACTGTAGCCCAACCGCTTCCAAGATGCTCTCTCCAAATGCCATGGTCGGCATCAACCTCTCCGACCCAAAGGTGGAGCGCTACGCTGCGCGCTCTAAGTAGCCTCCTCCTGAGACTCAGTTAGGCTGGCAGGCGGCGATGAGGCTCCATCACCATCCTTATCTTCCTAGAGGGGCAGCATCTTCAGGGAGCCAACCAACAGCCAAGCCTTCTTCTATCTTCTATAAGAGAAACGAAACAAGACTCAAATAAAATCTCTTCTTCTGTTATTCCTTTCCATTTTAAGTAGCAGTATCTTGTCTTTTGTGTTCGTTGTTTGCAACTATCCAGTTAAACGTGTCTGTCTGTACTAGGAAAAGAAGATCGACTCACATTGGTTATGCCTATGCTATGCGTTTTGTTCCTCCTAAAAATTGGCATTGCTATCATCATTTTTGTGTTTTGTTACTATTTTTATGCATTTTGTTCCTCCTAAAAAATGGCATTCCTATCATCATTCTGTATTTTGTGATTACTTTGGTGAAATCACCACCTCCTGCGTTAGTCCGTTCTTATGGAATCTGACTAGTAAGAAACGAAGGCGTCACCCAGCTAGACTGAACCAGCTTTGTTGTTACTACTTGTCAAGAAATTGGACATCAATTGTGGTGCTCCAGGCTCTAATGTTCCTTGGCAAGACTACTGCTTTCATTTTGAATCCCAGCTTAGTGAAACATGATAAGAGTTATGTGCTGAAAATCAGGATTTTGTTTTTGTTCTTTACAGGGCTTCCTAAATTGGGAAGTATATTTCTGCAGAAATTTGTATCCGAGCGTAGTATACATGTATACCACAACTTGCAACAAGATTTAGTACACGACAATTGGTTTAGACTGTTGCATCAAACATCACCACATGATCTTTGCATCTTTCAGGATCAAATGTCTCCAAGCGCGGTATAGCAGTAAACTCAGAGCAGGAGACCACAATGTGCAAGTCCACTTTAATTTATACAAATATCGCATAGCCGATACAGGGAACCAATTTGGATCTAGATGGCACCTTTTTCGGCCAAGTGGCTGTGAGAAAGGACATTGGTAAGATCATTGCTTGCATCCTCCTGTGATCAGCAGTGGCAGTCTCTGCCTTTGACATTCCTTGAGGTCAGAGCAAGGAGCTTATTTTCGAATTTCCACAAACCTCTTATAGTTAACTTCCAGAATAAGAGCACACAGTGAGTGGTAATTCATCATTCAGAAATCATAACTGGACATTTTCAAAACTGAAATCTAAGGGTCATAGCAGCTGAATGCAAAGGCAGTGCACAGGCACCAAAAGGGGAAGTTATCAACAATGCCAAATCATCAGAAATGTCCTGGTAACCATTTTGTTCCATCAGAAAGGTTCAAATTCTAATTAAGAACTTGATGCAAAAATAGAGTTTACTATTTGGTTACATTTGCTGCAGCATCATTGTAGCTTGGGAGATAAAGTGATATATACACCAAAAGAGTATCTCGTAGTGGCAGTGGCTACATGTCATGATTTATATTGGTTATCCAGGATGAACTAAACATGATATAATGATTTGTATTTGGATAATATTTGGATATCCAGCAGGTGTACTTAAACTGTAGGTCAAGGTGAATTTATTTTTTGTGCGAAAGGTGTAGTTTAAATTAAATATTGATTTGGTCGTTGCAGATTAGGAAATCTTAGAAGGAGGCTCTAAACTTTATAGTGAACTAGAGATGCATAAATGTATAAAGATGTGTACCTTAGTGATTGCTTTGTATCTAGGTGCACGATTTCGTAGTTCTCTTTGAATGCGTTCTTGTCATTCTCATCCTGTGATGTAATCTTACATCTGATCATGCATGAAACATAATTTTTTATTAAAATATTTTTATTAGAATATGATTCAAGGAAGTGAAATAAATAACACTGCAAACATATTTTTATTAGCGATGTTTCTGTAACTGCAGCAAAATTAGAAAGAAAATTAAGTAGGGTAGGCACCAACAGAAGGAGGCAGTCAGACAGACGCACCGCACCCGCACGGCAGGCGAAGCGAAGGTAACGCGTGGGTTCCTGAGGATTCACTTGGACCGAATCCGTGACATCGGACGATCGACCTGGCTTCTTTGTCGGATCCGACGTTTTGCGGGGTAACGGATGGACCCGCCACCTGCACGGGAACTCCCCAAGCTTTCGTTACGTAGAGATAAGAAAAGCAAATGGAGGACAGTGCTCGTTCAAGTGAGCATGCATGCTGACTTGCTGAGGGCTCCGGTCCTTTAGACTCAAGAAGTCACCCTGCAGATACATGCTCGACGCCGTCGTGAACTGGATGAGCCCATGGGGACGCGGCGATAGGCTGACTATCGAGAGACATCTGCCCCCAAGTTGTGAGGGTGCGCGCATACAGTACTGCTCCGACTTCGACGCGGCAGTAGCGAAATTTTAACAGCACCGTTTCAGGAGCCAAGATGGTTACAACTTACAACTACGTGATCCTATCCAAAGTCCAAACGCGACCGGAATCGAAGCTAATCTCTTATTCCAGGGATACCACTTACATTACCACTGCCGTACAGTATACTACAGGACACTAACCTCAAGTCCGGAACATGTTAATTACCAACACCAGTCCGAAAGAAACTCCAGCCACGCACGCACGCACGCGCCTTTGCTCGCTCCGGCACACCGCCGTGTTCCGTGTACCGGCCGGTGTCATCTGCTCAGGCGCCAGCCACGTACCGGACGAGGGCGTCGCGGAACACGCGAAGAGCGTCGGGCACGTCCGCCGCCGGGCCCGGACAGCGGTTGTGAGGCGACGGGTTTCCCTCGGGCGGCGGCGGCGCGAGCCCCTTCCGGCCCCCGGACAAGCCAGGGGACGACGAGCCGATCCAGAGGCCGCGCGACGGCGATGGCTCGCGCAGCGGATGCGGCCCGTGACCAGGCTTCGGCGCCGGCGGCGCGCGCTCTCCTGACCTGCCCACCACGCCGGGCGGCGCGTTCAGCTTCGGATGGATGACCGCGCCGTCCTCGTCGTCGCTTGCTGGCAACACCAACGGCGACCGGCCGTGCTGCTCGTGCGAACCACCACCTGACGATCAAAGAGAAGAAATTTACTTCGCTTGTCAGTGATCGAGCTACCGAGAGCCACCGGATCGGAAGAAGAAGAAGAAACGGAGACGCGTGCGGCGTCCATGTGTACGCGCACCGAGGTCTCGAGCTTCGAGCAGCGGAGCGAGCAGGAGAAGCGCGAGAGCGAGAAGAAGCGTCGAAGGGGATGGTCTCTGTCTCTCCATGGCTGGCACTGATGGTGATGACAGGTGAGCAAGGGCAACGATCGCCCTCTCTTGTAGACTCGCCGTTGTGCTCAGAGGATTACATTGGAGACAGCGCAGCGATCGAGCTTATATAAACACTGGATTATTAGTGGTTGTGTGTGGACGGGCCGGCCAGACGACCAGTAGGCAAGTCAACTCTCTTGTTCTCGACTGGTTCGGTACGACTCCGACAACCAAGACTATTCAGTACAAAACAAAACTGCCTGAAAGAACCATATTTTGTTAGCTACTGTAGTTGCTACCGTATCACAGATACGATTTTCTGCTAGTGCAACTAACATCCAATCATCCATGCTTTTATTCATACAGAATGACTCAACAATGTACAGAAAAGATCAATCAAACACATCTCCGATCCCCGCTCTTTGGGCCCTCAATCCCACCAGAAACCAAGAACGATAACCACTTCTCTGTCTGCAGCCTCCAAGATATATATATCTATCCTAGGTATATGAGAACAGAAGCCCTTGACTGCAGCGCATGTGGAATGAAGAAGATTTCCCCATGCAAGGACGTTTGGTATCCTCGTTATATAATCGATCGAGCATAGCTGATGCCACCTGGGCCAACGCTGTGTTTCCTGGTTTGCTAAAATGATTTCTCCAAGACCTTCAAGAGCACTTTGCCAATGCTTCTGTGCAAGGTCACAGGCAATTTTCACAGCAACATCTTGCTCACTGCCACTATACATTGTGCCTTCTTGCACAACGGGCTTCAGAAATTTTGCAAACACAAACACTTCGCCATTGACAATGAGAGCCTAGAGGCCAACTGTTGGTGCTATTTCCAACTACTATCGATAGATGGAGTAAGGTGTGAAATAAACTTCTCCAGGGCAGCATCATTAATTCTATGATACTAGTACTAGGATCTAGATGATAAAAACCCTTATGACTTCCATTATTCTCACAATATGCTGTGGATTTCATTAGTATTTGCTCTTTACTATCTGGTGCATTCTTCTGCTATTGCATGATGCCATCAACACCTACGAACGCGGTAGATTATATAGATTGGCAACTACAAGATGTTCCTTGATGCATTCAAGATAATTAAGGCCACAAGCACAACTCAGAAAACTAACGAAGAACGTCTGGTCTGGTACTGCACTGTTGGGGAGATATTTTAACTGTAGCCCAACAGCTTCCAAGATGCTCTCTCCAAATGCATTAAACAGTTTGCTCATGCTTGGAAAGAAGAAATGTAATTCTGGTATTTTGAACTGTTTGGCCATGCTTCGTTGATCTGACAGAGTAGTTTCCTTCTGGAGCAAATTCTTCCAATTAGACCGTTCACCTTTTGCAGACCTGACCTTCGGAGCTGCAACCCCATTAATCAAACAAAGTTCATCCATGTAAATTGACAGCAAGAAATCAGACGCAAGAAACAGCCTCTCATCTAGATATTCCTTGGCATAAGGAGACAATGTCATCCATCCAAGAAACCGAGGGAGCGGGCTAGAAAAAATCAGATATCTTCCGTATCCATATTGATGGAGGGACTAAGCTCTAAAACAGACACCATCTCTTTTAGTTCTGGCAATTTCTCTAGTATTATCATTGCCAGATGAAGCCAGAAGTAGCTTCTGGAGAAGAGCCCAGCGTCACCTTAGACCATGTACTTTTAACCTATCCAATTTCTTATGCCCTGCATTGACACAGCTGTAAAGACATGCAAGCTGTTCATTGAAGTTTTCAGCAGACTTCAAAATCTTATTAGTATCAATTATATGCTCTGGTGGACAAATAGATCGGTTGCTGAGTGCAACAAGCAATAAGCTCTGGAGAAGGATTTCACTACACAGATGTCCTTTCCTTTGGAATTGCTTCATCATAATAAAGTTACAGAGCATAGCATTGTTCTTTCTGACCAAGGTTAAAGCATCAGCAAACTGAAGAGCTTCTGGTGAGATTTCTACAGATCGCTTGCCATCTTCAGCAATATTTGGATAAGGTTCCTCTTCAGGTGCAGCTTGCAGGAGTAAATCTATGACAGATCTATCCCACATTCCCGCTTATTCTCCAAATAAGATATTGCTTCTCGATCTAAATCTTTCAAGTGCATATTTTTTGACACAAAGGAAGCATTCCCATGCATCAACTCTGAATGGATATGTTCAATCTTGTCCAGATGCTCAAAATTAGGCTGGAAATCCAAGAGGAAAAATGGATTAATGTAACATTATGCACCTAACAGCAAAGCATCAATTCCAGCATTATGCCCTTCAAATGTTGGTTCTTGTTGCATGCATAGGTTCAGTGCTAAGTGATGAAATTCTTGAGCTCGTAACTCAGTCCTGGTAGTTCTCCAGGTGTTAATAATCAGCTTGTGCATCAAAATAATCAGCTGTAATTATATTATCTAGCAGGAAAGAGTCGCCGACAGATAGCAGGGCGTTCTGGCATGCAGAACGCGGACGGCGCCGCGAAGCCCGCTGTTCTTTCTAGCTACAGTGCCTGAAGGGCGGTGCTAACTTGCAGAATGACAGCTGCACAAGTTGCAAAACGGTGTCAGTAAGTTGCCAGACAGGGGCCTTCCCAACAGCTGATGCCATGGTTCCCTCATCTTGGCAAGCCCTGCCACTGCAGCTACAAACCAGACGAATCCATGTCCACCTTTAATTCAAAGCCATATTCAGCAACCCCATTGCAGCAATCTGAATCGATCCCACCGAAATACTGTCACAAGACAATAATCCATACACGGACAGCAAGGAAACCAACTCAGGCATTATCAAAAAGGAAGAAATTATCCATCAAACATGGTACATACTCATATATAAGAGCTATGTTACGGTGGTTGGAAAGATACCGGAAGGTACTTTCCTATTTTGATAAGGTACCAGGAAGTATCGGGATGTACCTTTCCTATTTTGATTTAGGTCGCACCTATTTTGGTACCGTTTGATACCTTTTTATAGGTACCACTTGATACCTCCTGTTACCTTTTATGTCTCAACCATTGAATTTAGCCTGATGGACGATCCTCATTTGTTTCAACCATTGTAAAAATCCTCATATAATTTGGGGAATTCTAAAGACTTTACTAATAAATACATAATAGGTGTTCCAAAACCCCTATAATAGATTACACAAGAAGGAAACATTCAAAAAGTGAAGACCCAACAACTATACTTATTCCATAGTAGCTCACCACAGCTACCAAATTCCCTGATGAGAGAATACAACCATACCAGAAGACTTTAAAGCCACTTATCTCGATTGTGTAGGAGAGCAGAGAAGGCCTGAAGCATCCGCCCCAACCACTGAGAGCTCGCATATGCTACACAGCTCACCTTCCACTGAGGGCAAGAACCGAGACGCACAGTACGGGCACGAAACATTCTTCTGCCCCTTATATATGGGAACAAATGTTGCCCCGCACACCACAAATGGATTCCTGAAATCGTAGTTAAGCTGGCGCCCATCTTTCCTATCCCCACAGGCCTGCACAACTTGCCTAGCCTTCTTCGCCTGTGCCTCATTAGGGCTGTTCTCCAGAAGCATTCGTGCAAAGTCCGCTGCAGTAGCATAGTTCCCGCCCTTGAAGCACAGGCCCATAGCACTAGTCAAGACAAGCCGCTTGTGGACCTTCTGGAGCTTGCAGTTTGTGAAGTACGCAGCAAGCTCCTGCTGCCGGGTGGGGTCATCTTTCAGCTCCTTCCTCTTCACTTCCATCTTGAGACCAAGCACATATTCTCTCGCTATCTCAATCAGCTCCTTCACCTCATCCACTTCTCTTCGTGAGTCTACAACAAGGAGCGGGATCGTGTGGAGGATGTTCAGGAACTGCCTCAGTGCATCTGGGAACTTACCCTCGGTTGTAGCTTTATATGCAGCCTTAAGCTTGTCATCCATCTGTGAGAAGCTAAACACAAGTGCAGGTGGACCCCTCACATTAGGACTAGCAGATTCAGTCCACCCTTTTTCAACAGCGACAGATATAACCGGAGCACTTGCAAAAGCACGTAGGAAAGTATGACTGCCCATTTGTGCATCAAGAAACAAGGGCTTTAGAGGAGCAAAGTTCCTTATGCCCAATTGGCGGCTAAGCAACCGCATTGCAGTGTCAAAGTTGCCAGCCGCAGCATGCTCCCCAGCAAAGGATGACTTCTGCGTCCAAATTTGACTGACGGGCATGCCTGGCGTGGGAGCCACAAACATAGTGGAGCGGGTGGGACCAGGAGCTTTAGGTGTCTCTATCTCTGGTGGCAATTCCAAATCTTCAAGATCCCAGCCACCTTCCTCGCCTTCCTCTTCATTTGTCTCATCTTTCTCATTGTGGTCAACACCATCTCCATTTTCCATCACATTATTTACATCAACAATTTCTAGGTCTTCATCACCCCAATCACCACCAGCATCTTCATAGTCCTCATCCTGATCTGTCCTCCCAGTAGCATCTAGGCCGGCATCAAAGATACCACGCATCACCCTCAATAAAGGCCAGTCACCACAAGATATAAGAGGACCAGGAGGAATCAATAGTGAGCTAGCTTTCCCTTTGGGTAGAGAAGGGACATTCTCCCCCAACTCAGCAGCAAGCCTATCAGCAATTTCTGTGAGCCCATGAGTGGCAGCAGTTACATATGCAAGAGGTAGCTGCCCTGCATTCTCCAAGATCTCAGCTCGCTTCTGTACATCACCCAGATACAAGGCATTGTGGAATTGGCCCATCAAATTGTTATTCTGCCCAGCAATCTTACACATAAATCCCACCTTGTCCAAGTAACCAGTTATAAGATAGAGGAAAGCAAGTCTGTCAAAATTCTTTGTCCTCTGGTATGCATACTCAACTATACCAACATTTCCCTGCCTCAGAGCCTCAATTCCCAACCTGTACCAATGATCCTTGTCATCAAGCTCCTTCGCAGAAGCAACAGCAATCTGGATGTTTCCACTCTCAAGAGCCAGGTTAAATCTTGTCTTCTCATCTTTCACAAAATGGAGAGCAACTTCTGGAAACCCCTTCTGTTGCAGATAAGAAATCACGGCCTGCCCACACAGCTGTGAGTTCTTAATCATACTCATGACATGGTCATAGCGTTTCCTGAGAAGGGCAAGCTTGAAAATGTATTCAGAAGCATCGACTGTTACCAACTTGTTCTTTCCATCACGATCCAGGCAGAAGATGTTGTTCCCTATGACTCTGGTTATGTAAATTGGGACATCAAGTGTCCTGATGATGCCACTGTCTCCATTAGGAAGGCAATACTTGATATGGTTCAAAGTGGTGTATATGAGCACACCATTTTCATCCCAGGCACCACTCTTCACACGTATGGTTTCGTGCAGCGTGCAGCGATGGACAAGCTTCTTGTTTGCAATGACAATGGCATGCTTGCTAAGCAGTGCAACAGACTCCATGTCACTGGACCAAACTACATACTTAACAGTAGGTGCTTGGAGTTCGCCAAGAACAAGCCTCTGCTGCAGATCAAAGATTGCCACCCTGTCTTCTGCTTTGCACAGTATGTTGCCGGTCCCAGCATAATAAATTGCATCTGTTGCAATAGGGAGAGGGCTTTTCTTCACAATCTCATTCTTAAGGTTCTTAACCAAAACATTGTTGCTGCTCTTCTCCAGCACGGCAAACCGATTACGGGCTATGAAAACTGCAGAACCACCAGCTCCCTTTCTTGCCTCCTGCAAATAATCAGACCTGCCAGCAGAGTCCTTAGGAACAATGTATAGCTCGTACGAGCCCCCATCCACATCGGAGCAGATCAAGATTGCATTCTCAGTTGGACTGTATGACAATGTTCTTGGTGATTGATTCAAGCTGGCTGTTCCAGGCCTCCGAATTGGAGCTACCTGGACTTCCTTTTCTGTAGAGTACTCATAATAACGGAGGAAGCGATCTTTCACATAGAACATTGTATCGCCACTGACACTGAAAGCCGGACGTTCCCTCTCCAGCTTAAAAACAATCATGCCACTGTCATGACCAGCAGCAAGAAGATTCATCTCAGGGTGAGCAGCAAGAATCCAGAAGCGGTCATGCTCGCGCCTGAAGGTCTGGATGCCTGTTCTCTTAGTGGCGTCCCAGATGCGGATGCTTTTGTCTTCTGAGTTGGACACGATGACGTCCTGCTTGGCGTGGAACATTACACATGACACATTGTTCATATGACCTCGCAGAGTATCAACCTCCCACGCCTTGGTGTCTGTCCATAAACAGGCAAGCCAATTAGTTTCAGAAAACAGCTAACAGTGTATGGGATGGAACTGACAGTGTGCATCTACGTAACAACAAAAAGAAGAAGAAGAAGAAGAAAAGTAAAAACATGAGAATGAGGGAAATAAAATGGCTATTGAGAAAATCTTTCCTAATCCAATTGAGGTGATGTTTTCTGGTATCTCTTTTGTGAAGAAGTGGTGCCCATTATTAAAATCTGAAGACCAAGAGAAGATTAACAATCTGGTGGAGATGATGAAGAACTTGCTTAGTGCTACTAAATTCACATCAGTTACAGTGACAGACATTGTGGAGATCTAGATTTCGTTTTAGTTGGCTTGTATGCTTTATTGTAAAACTGGTTTACCCAATAGTTTGTACCTTCCTATATACTTTCAATATAAGCAGAGATATTCTCTTTTCAAAAAAAGGAAGAAGAAGGGAATTGAAGGATTACCGTTCATTCTCCAGAGTTTGACTTGGCGATCATCAGCCCCAGAAACAATAAGTGGCAATGTGGGATGAAAGGAGGCCCAGTTAACACCTCGGTCATGGCCCTCCAAGACATACTTGACAACAGCATCGATGCCTCCGAAGAGATCAGTGTTCATCTGCGTGAGACGCATAATGTCATCCGCTGGTGAGACGGATTTCTTCCTGAGGGCTCCAATATCCCACACACGGACGGTCTGGTCGAGAGAAGCTGACACGACAAGGTCCTCCTTGGGATGGAAGGAGGCACACATGACGTAGTGATTATGGCCCGTGAGCACGGCGACGCAGGAGCGCGACTGCCAGTTCCAGATGCGGATTGTCTGGTCGTCGCTAGCACTGACGATCCAGGGGTACTCATGATGGAACTGCACGGTGCGGATGTAGTCGAGGTGGCCATGGAGCGTGAAGAGGCAGCGGTGAGTCTTGTAGTTCCAGACCTTGATCTTGTAGTCGTCACCTGTTGTTGTTGTGTTGGATGGAGAGATGAAGCCTTTGGTTAATCAATTGGAAAACTGCGAAGAAGGAGAAGAGCAGATCATCTAGGAGCGGGTGCGGGGCGTACCTCCGGAGACGAAGAGCGGCTGCGTGGCGTGGAAGTGGACGCCCCTGACGGGCCCTTCGTGCTCATCGAAGCGATCGAGCAGGGTGCCCATGCGGTAGTCCCACATCTGGATGACGCCGCTGTGGAGGCTGGCCAGGATCCATGGCCGGCGTGGGTTGAAGGCGAGGCCCTTGACCCGGTTGCTCTTGGTCTCGAACTTGGTGAGCATCTTCCACCGCCATCGATGGAGCTGGATCTCGTCGGAGGAGGGAGGAGAGAGCCGAATGGATC
>CM014272.1:60445214-60484896 GCA_004135705.1 Alloteropsis semialata | reverse complement strand
GGCATGGGGCGGGGGGCATCGGCGGAGGACAGGGTTGGGTCGTGTGGCGGCGGCATGCGGAGGCGGCAGGGGCGGAAGCGGAGGGCGGGGGCGAAGTCGCCGGCGGCTGGCGAAGTCGACGGCGGGCGTAGGTGCTTGAGTGTGTGTGTGCACTTGTGTGGGTGAGTGTGTGTGGGTGAGCTGAGTTGCTGCCAGGATATTCGCCGAGTTTGCCGAGTGCGAGATCAGGGGCTCCTGATGTTGCAATCGGCAAAGCCCATTTTTTCATTTTCCTTCCCTCCTTCTTTTCAATAATGTGTTTTACTAAATTTCTATTGTACTTTGAAAATAGCACGTTAAATTCACTCAACAATACACATTTGATGTTTTTACGAATATTATTTCATTATTTCATGCAGTTATAGCTCAAATACAATTTATATCAATTAAAATTCTATAATTACATTTAATAAATTAAAATTATGAAACGAATCCAAAAAATTACCAAAAATTAACTTGAAACAATCTATATTGTCTATTGCCTATAGAAAAAGTTTGGATGTGAGACCCCAATTAGACCGTTACTTTGACTTCAAATCTTATCGAATCCTTCTCAACTTTACAATTCTTTTTCGGAGAAACCTCGGTTTGTGACCACCGTACGTGACAAATTGTGCAAAACCTTCTCTATTTTTTACCACAGCCTCCACATTAATAAATTTCATGATTTTCAGACTTCGTTTGCATTTTAAAGAATTTAAAATCAATTCGGTCACACATTCGTGGTCATATTTCGTGAACAAGATGTTTGAAATTTCCTTTCATTTTCTCGAATAAGGCCTCACAATGGAATGAGTAATATGAATATCATTTTTCCACTTACTCTAATCCATTATTTGAATCACCTGCGGTTCAAATCTGACTTATACGAAAAATTCTTTTAAATGAAATAAACTAATTAAATATAGCAAACAGACCGAGTGATATACCTAATTTTAACATGGAGTATCACATATTGTATGTGAAGAGCAAAAAGAGGTTGGAGGGCAGAAGAGAAAAAATACATTTGCCGAGTGCATAGAAAAACACTCGGCAAATGGATTGTTTGCCGAGTGTCGCTAGAGGATACTCGGCAAACAAAGGCCTTTGCCAAGTGTCTCTGACAAACACTCGGCAAAGCTTTAACGGCCGGCACTATTCCAAACGGCCGTCGCACGGCCGTCACACGTGGCGGTCACGTGCGGTATTTTGCCGAGTGTCCTCTTATTGTTTGAGGCACTTGGCAAAGATGGTGTTTGCCGAATGTATTTCTTGAGGCGCTCGACAAAGATGATGTTTGTCGAGTGCCCGATGGAATGCTCTCGACAAACCACTAGACACTGGAAATAGCCTGTTTCCGGTAGTGCAGGCATTTTTCTTAATTAATTAAGTACATAGTTGAAGCTATTTTGTACCATTATCTGTCCGGGTACCTATCTATAAAGCTTAATTGGGTAATACATCTACTGAGCAAACAAGTTTTAGTCATTTATAAAGGTAACAAAAGGCCCGTATTCATGTTATATGCAGTATATGTATTACTCTTCCACACATTTGCATAGATTCGCCACCAAAAAAAACTCCAAGTTTTAGTCATTTATAAAGGTAACAGAAGGCCCGTATTCATGTTATACGCAGTATATGTATTACTCTTCCACACATTTGCATAGATTCGCCACCAAAAAAAAACTCCAAGCTTGTCCATGCTAAATGTACCATAGGGTTAGCATTGTGCTCTTCCAAGAAGGATTAGGAATGAAAGGTGCAGGTGGCGAACTTCAGAGCAAAAAGGAGATGCTATAATTTCCATCGAACAGAAACCATTGGCCCGATAAACTTTCAGGACAGCTAAATATGTACTTAAACTAAAGTGTGCTCACAGAACAGTACAGAGCAAAGATACTTCAACAGTGAAAGTACAAAGATAACCAGATTATTCCTTCAGTAATAATAAATATGATCAAGTTTTCCCAGAATCATCCAGAACAGGCAGGCTACATTGTGTTTGTTCCTTTATGGCACTGATTAAGGCCTTGTCTTCAACTCAAAAGAACTGGTGTTTATTCATTAGTTTGACCATCAAATTTTAGAAAGCTCCATCTTTGCAGTTAGCATACCTGAAGCTTTCCAAATGTGGGGGGTGCTAACCGCAAAGATGTATCTTTCCAAAAACGGAAAAATAAATAAGTGTTTTCTCTGAAAAGAAAGAAGATTGTGTCCGTAGAAATTCGATGGAGGAAGGGATGTAGAGAGTCTAGAACAGGACCGTGCAGCGCAGACAACAACTGCCTCCACCAATGGTGCTCCAGTGCTTAGTCCTCATCTCACTGGTCCATTATCTGATCACTCGAGGCTGAGATGCCGAGTGGTTAGCCAACTGCCTGCCTGCCTTATCCAACACACACCAGTTCGGGGACGCCAAAGGCCAGTGGCAAGCTGCCAATTGCGGGAATCAAATTCAGGGTTCAGACTGGATGTGCTCTTGTGGAGTTGGCCAAACAGGCTGTACTTACCTTCGTCTCATTCCTATCTCTATTCCACAAAGAAGATATCATCCATCTTGCAGATAGATGACGACACAGTGCTCGTCACTGAAAAAAGACGACGAAATTTTAAAAAAAATGGCAACCTTTCCAGTTCGTCAACTTCTCCATCGAATAAACAAGTAGTATTTGTCAAGCCTTTGCAAGTCAACATCCTTTGGCTAAAGGCCTAAAGTCCAGTCTATTTTTTGGTACCTGTGTACCTCCTCCTACTTTTTGTAAGGACGTTGACCCCTTCCTTTTTAGACGAATAATTTGGCCGCTGACCCTGTTATGTATCCGAAACAAAGTAAAGGACGCAGACATTTTTCGTCGACTGCGCCGCGCCATTCACAAGCAACAACGTTGACATTCTTCACGCGTTCAAAAGCATCGTTGATCAGCTCACCTCACCTTTGGCGAATACTTGAGTGCAGCACAATCTTTGTGCTTCCTGTTGCTGAAACTTGAAAGCCACACAAACCAAGGGGGGAGAAATCACGGCTGAGCTCAAAATGTTGCATGAATTGTTGCAAGCAACTAGGAGACTGACGGCGGGTGCAGAGAACAGTAGATTATTGATGGGTTCAATACATGGACGCAGGGTCGTACGCCATGGATGGATCCACTGAACTTGTGCAGCTCTGCAACTGCAAGCAACTACAAGAGACCAATCAGCAGTGCAGACCGTAGAGGACAGGCGCTTCAGGTTTGGGTTCTGGGTGCGAGCAACGCGAAGTCAAAACGACACGGATGCATCCATGGACCGAACTGAATCGGCACTCTGCGAGCACTACGCTTCGAGGTAGGCTTCGTGCAACTCGATCCGCCTTGTCCGTCCGTCCGTCCGTACGCACGCATTTCCTGTGTTCGTGCCCGTCACTCTCTTATCTGCTCGACCGAGGATCCTCCCGGTCCGGCGAGATCAGACCGGACGCACGACCTCCGATCCCCGTATCGCCGTGGATCCGTCAAACTGCGTCGCCTTCATGACCGCACTCGCGCATCAGCGGCGAGGTTTTGGTCAACCGGCGAGCTTTCCCTTGCAAGTACACGCCCACTTTCTTTCCTGGGACAAGGACCAATTGGGAGGTGTCAAAACGATTGACCTGCTACAGGCTAGTACAGCCTTCACAGCTGGAGCCGATCCAACGAAAAGGAGCCTATTCGCCGCGCGATGGCCTGATTGCAATTGGCGCGAAAGGGATTAAGAAATGGAATGTGCAGTGGAACAGCAGTATGGCATTTGCAAGTCTCATGAACCTGAACCCTAAAGAACCTTGTGGTTGACATTGTATATGTGCATCCCGGCCGCGTCTCAAGAGTTCGGCGGCGCAAAGCAGGTCTCTCCGGATCTCCAAAAAGCGGAGTTCATGTGCACAAGCCGTCTGAAATCCGTCGTCGCTCCGGCCCATTTTGGCATCGCCAGATCTGATCATCTGATTGACGACGCGTTTATACACTTTACAATGGTCCAGAGGCTGGCACGGCACCGTCACGGGCAGCCGCAAAGCTCGTGGTGAAATCGAGTTCAAGCGAAGCATAACCAGCCAGTGTGGTGTGCCGCCATAACCCCGTGTGCCGTGACATCCATGCCTCCTCCATTGGATTCCATCATCCGCCGTGCAAAGTATGATTGTAAGATCCCAAAGCATCGCCGTCCACTTTTAGAATGGCCGTTCGATCTCCGATCTGACGGGCAAGCAAATAGGAACGGCACAGCCCTTGCCATCCGAGAGTAAAGAAAGCTTGGATTCTTACTTTACTTGGCTCACTGGTGGAATGGGGAGTGGAGTGACGTAGAATCAACCCCGGCGGAACCGAAGCGGGGCCGGGAGAGGAGGGTGAGGGCGGGCCGACGGCGCACTGGCGAGCACGGGCGGACGAGTGGAGGAGCTGCTGCGCTCACAATGGCTGGCCAGGGAAGCAACGCATCCGACGCTCGCATCGCACGCGACGAGCCGGCCGTCCGCCGATCGGCCGCCCGGGCGCGCCGCAAAGCGCACGCATCCACCTCGCCGCTTTCGGTCGGCGCAGGGCATGGGCCACACGCCGGAGGGGACCCCCACCACCACCACACCACACACACCTGGCCGCGCCCCCACGCGACGCCACCTGTTGCGCGCGGCTCGGTCGGGCTTGGCCTCGGCGTGGGCTCTGCGCCGGCCGCACGTCGCTCGCGTGCCACTGGCCTCGCCGACGCCGGCGCGCGGAGCAGCAGATGCAGGCATGCCGCATGCAGCCGCGCCCGGGCGGGCCCTGTGCTGCGGCGGGTGAACGTGCCCGGCGCGGCGCGCTGCATATGCCCGGGGGAATATTCCGCCGCGGGACGGGACGGCGCGCGTATGCGTGTCGCGTCCTCGGACGCGGAGGAGACTCGTGATACTCTCAATCTGATCGGAACGGATTCCCCGTTTCTTTTATCCGATGGAGCCGCTGCCGTCGACGGCCGCCCGCGTTGCGCTATCCCGGCGAATGGATCCGGCGGCACGTTTCAGGTGGGCCGACGACTGGCATGTGGGTGTGGCATGGTTCACGAACGCATGCGCCGGTGCATGCACGGAACGGAAGCGTTCGTGATCGACACCGTACATTTGACCGCGGCTTGAGCTTGGAACATGAGCGATCGCACGCCGTCCGCGCGCGTTCCACAGCAGGGGCGGTTGCCGCTGCTCTGCTCAGCTGCTGTCCTGCTGACGCCGACGCTGCGTCTGAGCTTGCGGTCCAGACTCAGAGCCTTATTTTTCGAAAATGTTTTTATTCTCTAGATGTTTAACGGAGGATTTGGTGGCTACACACCATAATTCTGCTGTGGACTTGTACAACGCTACAGACAACAGAGTGACGAACGACCAACCGTGGCCCCCCTCCCAGCCCAAAGCGCAAAGGCACCTTTCAGGCGCGCACACGCTGAATCGGACCACGGATCAGTTCGTTCCTGCACAACGACGACGCCGATCGCTTGCCGGTCCAAAGTAAACGCAGCCTCCCCCTGCGCCGTGCATGCGCTCTATAGGATTACGCTGTTTCGTAGACCTGTCTCCTCTACCAGCGTCTTGCATCGGCGAACTTGACCCGAACTTGTCAGCCAGGGCGAGGACGGCGCAGAGAACGCGCGCACTCTCCCTCCGGCGTTGACGGATGCGGGTAAAACGAGGAGCCGACGGAGTGCGAAGGTTCGCTCGCTCGCTCATTACCCGCGCGTTCCCACCACGCGACGAGGAGAGAAGTCCATGCCCATCCGTCCAGACGTCCGTCCGTCCACACCACAGGTCCTGCGCGGCTCCGGCCGCATTAACGCACGAGCGCGTGCGAGCCCCGCGGAGGAAAAGACTTGCTTCCCACGCCTTTTGCCTCCGGTATCCCCCCATCCATTTCCTAATTAATCCCCCCCGCGCGCCACGCTTTTGCCACACGCCAAACACCTTTCATGTTCTAAACTTGCAATCCTCCCTAATCCCGCGGGCCCCATCCACAAGCCGTCCCTCCTACCCTCCTATAGCAGGAGCATATATAAATAAACGCACCTCATCTGGCACCCGCCACAGAAAAGACTCGAGCACGAGAGCGAGGCCAAAGCCAGCTCGGGACAAGTCGAGGCATCAAGGCCCAACAGAAACCACCACCATCAAAGCAACAGCAAGGAAGGGGAAGGCATGGCGGCGATGGCCGTGAGCGGGAGGTGGACGCGGGTGCGGACGCTGGGCCGCGGCGCGTCGGGGGCCGAGGTCTTCCTGGCGGCCGACCAGGCGTCCGGGGAGCTCTTCGCGGTGAAGGCCGCCCCGGCGGCGGGCGGCGCGGACGCGCTGCGGCGGGAGCGGGGCGTCATGGCGGGCCTCCGCTCGCCGCACGTCGTCCCCTGCATCGGCGGCCGCGGCGGGAGCGACGGGTCCTACCAGCTCTTCCTCGAGTTCGCGCCGGGCGGCACGCTGGCCGACGCCGCGGCGAGGAGCGGCGGGCGGCTCGGGGAGCGCGAGGCCGCCGCGTACGCGGCCGACGTGGCCCGGGGCCTGGCCTACGTCCACGGGGCCGGCCTCGTGCACGGGGACGTCAAGCCGCGGAACGTCGTGATCGGCGGGGACGGCCGGGCCAAGCTCGCGGACTTCGGGTGCGCGCGGAGCAGCGGGGGGGGGGGGGGGGGGGGGGGGGGGGGGGGGGGGGGGGGGGGGGGGGGGGGCGGGGGGGGGGGGGGGGGGGGGGGGGGGGGGGGGGGGGGGGGGGGGGGGGGGGGGGGGGGGGGGGGGGGGGGGGGGGGGGGGGGGGGGGGGGGGGGGGGGGGGGGGGGGGGGGGGGGGGTGGGGGGGGGGGGGGGGGGGGGGGGGGGGGGGGGGGGGGGGGGGGGGGGGGGGGGGGGGGGGGGGGGGGGGGGGGGGGGGGGGGGGGGGGGGGGGGGGGGGGGGGGGGGGGGGGGGGGGGGGGGGGGGGGTGGGGGGGGGGGGGGGGGGGGGGGGGGGGGGGGGGGGGGGGGGGGGGGGGGGGGGGGGGGGGGGGGGGGGGGGGGGGGGGGGGGGGGGGGGGGGGGGGGGGGGGGGGGGGGGGGGGGGGGGGGGGGGGGGAAGGGCCCGGTCGGCGGCACGCCGGCGTTCATGGCGCCCGAGGTGGCGCGCGGGGAGGAGCAGGGCCCCGCCGCCGACGTCTGGGCGCTGGGGTGCACCGTCCTCGAGATCGCCACGGGCCGCGCGCCCTGGAGCGGCGTCGTCGCCGACGTGCTCGCCGCGGTACGCCTGATCGGGTACACGGACGCTGCGCCCGAGGTGCCCGGGTGGCTCTCCACGGATGCGAGGGACTTCATTGCCAGGTGCCTGGCGCGGCGCCCGGCCGACCGGCCCACGGCGGCGCAGCTGCTCGAGCACCCGTTCCTCGCCTCCGCCGGCGGCTGCGAAGCCGCCGAGGGCAAATGGGTGTCCCCCAAGAGCACGCTGGACGCGGCATTCTGGGAGTCCGACAGCGACGACGAGGACCACGACGTGCCGTCGGAGAGCACCTGCGCCGCCGAGAGGATCTGGGCGTTGGCCTGCCCTGCTTCCGCGCTGCCGAACTGGGACTCCGACGAGGGTTGGATCGATGTGCTTTCCACGCCAACTGAAGCGCCCGACGCGAATGCGACTACCGCAACGGCCGCCGACGGGGCCACTTGCCTCGACGGTGGTGTCGGAAGCGATACAGAAGTGATCGCGGAGGCTGAGCCCCGCGACATTGATGCGGACAGCAGCGCCGACGCCCACAATGTAGGAGAAACTGACGCTTCAGCTGAGCACGAGAGGCATCAGCATCTGTGTGTGAATTCAGGTTGTGATGACCAAGTTCCATGTAAATTACTTTGCGACACAAACAATGCAATGGATTTATTTGCTTTCGCCCAAATCTTTGCTCTGTCCGTCCCTAATCCTGAATTCAGATTTCGTTGGTCTTCGAAGGCGCCCTTTTTCCTCGCCTACATGAACGCTCTCGTTGCGTGTTCACACGTAAATTCTAGAGCGCTGTAAATTTCAGCGCTTGCTTCGCTTGGCGTAGCACACGCTGCGCCGCCCCCGCGTAGCCGTGACTGTGACTCTGACGAGGAAAAAGCTCAGGAACCTAGCGGCCAATCCCCGGCTCTGCTTTGAGCTTCCCCGCCACGGCACGCGCCGAAGGTTCCAACGTCGACACGGAAAAGCGCAGCGTCAGCGCGGACGCAGAAAGGGTCTCTGCCATTGTGCAGTAAAACTTCGGCCGCGGTCGAAAACCTCCGGGCTCCGTAACCCGGGGGGCCAGGAGAGGCCACGTGCGAGCCGGCCGCCGGCGGCGATAAAAAAAACGGCAAAGCTAGCCGCAGAGGCGACTGGTGCCCCTTTTACAAGTAAGCGTCGCGTCCTCCGGTTGCTTCCTCCGGTGGGGATCCGCCAGCGCCAGGCGCCAGGGGAATGGGAGGAGGAGCCGAGGGATATCCGTATCCTGCCGTGGGCGCCGGGCTCTTCCATTCCACCCGGGCAACGCTTCCCCCGCTTGCCACTTTGCCAGTGCACCGTGGACTCGTGGCGCGCGCTTGCTTCGGGAAATGCTAGCGTGTCGGTGCGGGACAAGAGAGCTGGCCCGGCTGGAGCTGGCCTCGCTGTAGGTTGTTCACCGCTGTCTGTGCTTTCCAACGCTTCCAGACTGTGAAAGAGGGCTCATAGGTTATCCGCTGCTGCTCGGCTGGTCCACACCACACGGCACGCACGTACAGCGGGTCGCCAGCCGTCTGATCACGCAAACGGAGGATATGCTCTGTCTATGCGCCTCGCAATAACCTCGACACCTCACAACCTCACTCTCTCGTGCCCGGAATCTTACCCGTATCTTCCACCAGGCACAAATGTGCAACGCGATCGCAGCGTCCAGTCTGCAGCCACGCTGCGCCGTACCTCCCAAAACAGTCAGCTGGGTTTGGATAGATAGCTGGATATGGTCGCCAAGCCAGAGCCCGCATCTTCCCAGACGGCAAGCGCGTCAGACCCGGCATGGACGCGCCGCGCGCGCGAGTAAAAGTGGACGGCACCGCACCGAGCACACACGTCTGAGGTCCGCGCCGGTGGGCAGGACGGAGCACGGAGCGAGTCCACGGTCCACCACCGTCCACGGATGACCGGGGAATGCTGGCGATATGCATCTGCCGCCGCCGCCGCCTTCGCCTTGTACTTCCTTGTCATCGGATTGCCATATCCCCGAGGAAGTAGAGCCCGCGGCTTTCGGTTTGCTTCGAGTGCTCCAAGGGCCGGCTCGCCACGCTACGCCTTTGCCCCCGGCGCTTTCTGTTGCTTTCGCCGCCTTTCCCCTCCCTTCCAAGCAACCTGGGGGGCCCGAGAGTGAAGGAATCTTCAAGGGCCGGAGACGTCCGGACGGTTAACCCCGATCGCTGTCACAGTGTCACCGCGTCCTGATGGAGCTACTGATGGCGCGTTTGTATCAAAAAAAAAAATCCACCCGCCTCGGCTATTACCGAGAGCGTGCTGGATTACGCGTACTAGGAGTAGACGTGGGAATGGATGGAAATCCAAGTCCAAAATGAAATTGTCCAAAGCTGGTCCACATATAATTATGTCCATATCCATCCAATCCAACTAAGACTTGCTGAAAATCCAATCCAATCCAATTCAATGCAAAAAAAATCCAAAATCCATCCAAATATCCAATCTCTTCTAGATTGCTTTGTTCTCGTGTTCATCTGGTCTATTCGATGGACATCGAGGTCTTTACGCATGCATCTAATCGGCGAGTTCAGGGTTCACATCTTAAAATTTTAGCGGATTTGACCAAAAAATGTTGGAGATGTCTCAGAACGACGGTCCGCTACTCCGTGCAAATCGGTGTAGCCATATGTACATGTGGGCCCCACGTCGAAAGCCGGACCCTAAAATTAAAAGCTCGCGTTCACACCTTAAAATTTTAGCAGATTTGACCGAAAATTGTTGGAGATGTCTCAGAACAACGGTCTGCTACTCCGTGCAAATAGATGTAGCCATATGTACATGTGGGCCCCACGTCGAAAGCCGGACCCTAAAATTAAAAGCTCGCGTTCACACCTTAAAATTTTAGCAGATTTGACCGAAAATTGTTGGAGATGTCTCAGAACAACGGTCCGCTAATCCGTGCAAATCGGTGTAGCCATATGTACATGTGGGCCCCACGTCGAAAGTCGGACCCTAAAATTAAAAGCTCGCGTTCACACCCAAAAATTTTAGCGGATTTGACCGAAATTTGTTGGAGATGTCTTAAAACCACAGTTCGCTACTTCGTGCAAATCGGTGTAGTCATATCTATATGTGGGCCCCACGTCCTAAGCCACATATAGATGTAGAACCTTGCTTCTGTGAAAAATCCAACTGTTGTTGGATTAACCTGATTTTTTTGTCCAACGTAATTCAACACTATTGGATAAAAACAGGTGGATGTCCACGGTCCAATTAGATCCAAATCCAGTCGAATCCAAAGTGCCAAAATCCAATTGGACTTGGATTAGGCCAAATCCAGTCCCAGGTCTAACTAGGAGTCATCTCGGATCCCGTGACGTGACATGATTAGCAGCCTAGCAGGAGCACTCGAGATATTTTTTGTTCTAGATAGAGTGCGGCTAAACTGAATGCTTCTTGCGAGCCAAGTAAGGCCAAGTACACCTGGTGGTACCTGATAGGCAAGCCAAATGCTACTACAACAGAGGTGTAGCTTAACGATGTACTAGCAGTACTTGCGTCAACTTGCAATTAGGCCTTTTAGTTCCTGCAAGGTTCTGCAATTCAACCAAAAGTAACATATAGGAAAACGTGCCCCCCTCTCTGCGACACATTTTCTAATGCACTTTTTCTATAGAAAGTTCAACCAAATTCAACCAATTAAACAAGGCCTTAGTAGGCAGTCAAGCACCCGGCTGTACTAGTACTAGGTCCTTTGTGTCACAGAAAACTTCCATCACACCAGTACCCATGATTTGCGATGAATCTTGGCGGCCTCCAAAGTACTGCTGTTCATAAAAGGTTAATTTATGTGTTCTTGAAGAACAGGGGATCTGAACCGCTGAATGCTTCCTCTTGCAACAACAGTTGACCCTGATAAAAATATCCACAGTTCATACTACAGCTGAACGTCGTCCCATGCAGGACAATCATTAGAACCCATGATCCCAAACTGATAGCTAATGATGAGCTCACATAAACAAAACCAGTAGTTACTAATCGCGCACTCCTTACCGACGGAGGCTTTGGATCCTGAGAGAGATTGATCAGCTCGGCCCGGACCCGTTCGATCGGTTTGGTAAGGTTGTCGTCAAAACAAGGCTGCGGCTGCGGCCGTGGCTGCCGGCCGGCGCGCCCGCAACGACCACAGCCCCAACGAGCTGGCCAATCATGAGGCGGCGAATCGATCGGCACGCAGCAGCATGTGTTGCGGTGGCGTGCAGCCCACCGAGACCGAGCCGCGCAGCATTTGTTTTTTTATTTATTTGGCGTGTGCCGTATCTCCTGGATCGCCCGGTATCGTTTGGCCACCGGCGCCGTGCCAACTGGATAGGCGTCGCCTGCTCGGTCTAATTTCCGTGTTCCGCACCACGTTTTCTCTTCGCTTCTGTTCGGTTCGGTTCGTGAGCCCACATGGCTGCGCCTCGCGCTGCCCACATGTTGTGTGGGCATTTTTTTTTTGTTCCTATACTAGTTTTGGCTGTTGTTGGGGCTGCACCGGGCACGAGGATAAACAACGACCGACCCAGGGAGACTCACGTTTGCCAGGCAGAGTTGGTGTGATGGACTGGTGGTGGTGGTGCCGCGGCATCAACCGGCACGCAAAACTCAAGGTCCGATTCATCTTGCCACCAGACGTCAGAGCAGATCGTACCCGACAACAGTTCAATGCATTTTTGTTCTGCAAAGGTGCTCTTGTTTGTGCTGGATCAGTAAATATTTGGCCAACGGCTCTGGCTTGCCAACTTTGGCCAGTGGGGAGAGCAATTTGGAGAGTAGGATGGGATAGCAATAGTATGAAGAGAATATTTTTATCAACTTCAGTAGAGAGTCAAAAATAGAGACTCTGTTGGAGATGCTCTAAGATGAGAGGTCTATTGGAGAACGAGTTTTGGCTTCTTACCAAATTTTGGTTTAGCAAGTCATATGGGATGTCGCTTGAAGCTACTTTCATGTACTCCTTTTTTATCCCCTCATCTTCATGTTCGCCAGCAGAATTGGTGTGGTGGACTGGTGGTGGTGGGGGTGCCGCGGCATCAACCGGCACGCAAAAATCAAGGGTCCGATTCATCTGGTCAAACGATCGATCGAATGGCCACGTCAAAGCAAATCGCACACCGACAACAGTTCAATGCATTTTCGTTCCGCGAAGGTGTTCTTGTTTGTGCTGGATCAGTCAACGGCTCTGGCTTGTCAAGTTTGGCTAGTGGGGAGAGACAGTTCCGCATTTTCGTTCCGCGAAGGTGCTCTTGTTTGTGCTGGATCAGTCAATGTTTAGCCAACAGCTCTGGCTTGTCAAGTTTGGCTAGTGGGGAGAGCAATTTGGAGAGCAGGATGAGATAGTATGGAGAGGAATCTTTTTGCCAACTTCGGTAGATAGTCAAAAATAGAAACTCGGTTGGAGATGCTCTGAGATGAGAGGTCTGTTGAAGAACGAGTTTTGTCTTGGTTTGCCAAAAT
Organism: Alloteropsis semialata; assembly: GCA_004135705.1. Classification (NCBI taxonomy): domain Eukaryota; kingdom Viridiplantae; phylum Streptophyta; class Magnoliopsida; order Poales; family Poaceae; genus Alloteropsis; species Alloteropsis semialata. Next base: position 60,472,208 of record CM014272.1, on the reverse strand, counting down.
TTGTCTCTTGAGATAGTAATTTGGTTTATCCTCCTCATTCGAGACCTGCAGTTACGATGAGATAGCAATAGTATGGAGAGGAATCTTTTTGCCAACTTCGGTAGAGAGTCAAAAATAGAAACTCGGTTGGAGATGCTCTGAGATGAGAGGTCTGTTGGAGAATGAGTTTTGTCTTGGTTTACCAAAATTTGTCTCTTGAGATAGCAATTTGGTTTATCCTTCTCATTCGAGGCCTGCAGTTACAATGAGATGGCAATAGTATATAGAGGAATCTTTTTGCCAATTTCAGTAGAGAGTCAAAAATACAAACTCTGTTGGAGATGCTCTGAGATGAGAGGTCTGTTGGAGAACGAGTTTTGTCTTGATTTGCCAAAATTTGTCTCTTGAGATAGCAATTTGGTTTATCCTCCCCATCCCAGGCCCGCAGTTACGCGTTTCTGAGTACCTGTCGGTCCTGAACTCGCTCCCAGCGCTGCGTTCATAAACAAAGTCACAGCCTCTGATTCCTCAGCTGACCATTGCGCTACCGCTGTTTACGCGTTCACCAGCTCATCGACGATGCTGCGAGGGACAAGTGTGCTTTCTTCCACAACGAGAAAGGGAGGAGAGCGAGCGACAACATACACCGACTGGCTCGGGCTTCACACCTGTCAAACTGGCAAGCAGGCTCTATCTGTTCGGCTGAACCTACCAACCTGTACTTCGCCAACTCTTCCGGTACCAGGTGCGCCAACAGATGGCAGCACGCCCGAAAGCTGCAGCGGAGATACGGAGAAAGATGGAGCGAGCTAGGCTGCTCGAGCCAAGATGCGGTGGCGAGGTTGGATCAACCACACGGGTGCTGCACGGCTTGCATCACCGGATAGACGTGGCGGGGTGCTGTGATGAGCATGCGGTCGGATGGGTGCAGATCATCACGTCTCTGCCTAACACGGCACCCAAGTTAGCATATCTTTCGGAAGATCAAATTAGCACATCTTCAGATGTTTATATATGTTACTACCATGTGGTTCACTTCTGGTTTCGTTGGTGGTGGCACTTCACCAAATCTTTAGCCTCATCAGGCACACCGTTCAACTTGACTCTAAGTTTCGGTGCGTCTCCGGTGTTGAAAAGGTAAATACAAACATAAATTCCAAATATAAATCATGTTTAACAAAAAGACTAACATGCAATCCTCAAACATACTAGGCATCATATACAACATCGTATTGTATTGGCATAATCTAAACATGTATATAACAAGGCTACACACAAATAGATCTACTATGCCAACAAAAAGAACGGTACAAAATTTGACAGAGTGATGTGGTCGTACCGGTCTTCCGCTTCCACGGATGAAGCTGTCGTACCGGTCTTCCGCTTCCACGGATGAAGCTGTAGTAGTTGATGATTCTCACGTACCGAAGCCGAGCGTGACAACGACGACCGGCGGCACCCGAACGTTGACGAAGACGAGCCGTGGCGAAGAACTTGAGCAAGCCGAGCGTGACAACGACGACCGGCGGCACCCGAACGTTGACGAAGACGAGCCGTGGCGAAGAACTTGAGCAGTCGTGTGGAGAGCTTCCGAAAAACCTCGCCAGTGCACGCTGATGCTCGGGATGGAGTAGACTACGGTGGCGGCGCAACTGCGAGTAGAGGCAAAAATCAAGCAAATATAGACTATCTTAGAGTTTTCCAGACCTCGGGACCTCCCTGTATAATAGTCTGGTGCGGCTTTTTCATTAGGGGATGTTCTGTATTTATTCGGTGAAAAACCTCCACACCATCATCCATTAGCAATACGGGACTAATAGATGATGTAACCTCTCCAACCGCTAATGGATTTTTGAGATTTATTAGAATTATTTATATGGGCCAAAGCCCATATATCTAACATTCGGTAACTTTTATATGTTTGACCAATCTAAGAAAAGTGCTGGACATATGGATATCATCTCTCAATATTGATTATCCCTACTAATTTTGGATTGTTATTTCTTTTATATTCACCTAAAAACAAATAAGAAAAGAGGCGAAGGGTTTGATCGGTGGTTTCAATGTTAGATTGCCAGATAACTATGACATCTCGTGTTCGTGTGTTAGAAAAGTGAGATTGTTTTCGGAGTTCTTGATATAAATTTTGAACGACGCCAAAGGATTCTGACACAGATTGCTTCTATAGTTCTATCCAAACCTCCTTAGCATGAATCATTACATGGCAAGCCACATTGTGCAAAAGTTGTGAAATTGGTTGTGTAGTTTTATATCTTTATCCGCTGTTTTGGTATTTCATGATCATATAAGAAAAATACAACTAGGATATTGTTTTTTCCATGGGTAATTTACACGTCAAATACACCCTTAGTGAAAAGCATCCGGTGATCCAGAATGGTATATAGCATAGTGCACGCCAGTCACCATATGCTATTGTTTTTCTATGGATAATTTACGCGTCAAATGCACCCTTTTATAAACCCGTTGCTTTTCTATGGATAATTTATATGTCAAAGAGCGCCCTCGGTGAAAAGCGATCATCGAATGTATTTAGTGAAGTGCATGCTGTTTTTAAGTCGCAACAAACCTTTGTATTTTTCTAAAAAAGAATTACACTCAAATAGCGCACTTAGTGAAAAACAGCCGGTGATCCGTGATACTATCTAGTGACGGACACGCCATCTTCTATCTAGTCATCAATAACCTTTGTTTTCTCTTTGGATAATTTGTATATCAAATGTGTCCTTGGCTAAAAGTAGCCGATGATCCGGATACTATCTCGAGGGGTGCACGACATCTTCTCTCTGGCTAGAAAAATCTTATAGCTATTAACTTATCTCTACGAGTAACACCCTCTACATCTTGAACTTGTTTCCTTGACATAATATAACCGTCCCCAAGATTTGTAGCTATGGAACTAAATGTCACAGTATATCCTTAAAAATAAATAAATATCGTATCATCCTCGCGGTTTCTTTTCAAGAAATGATTTTTTTTTCACTTTCGGGTTGATGTCACCTGTAAATAGAATCGAACCCATGAAGCTTCCTTTCCAAACCGACACGAGGTGTCACCGCATCCAGTCCGAAATAGCCATTCAGCCCTCGTTTTCCACTTGCCCTGCCCGCAAAAAACCACGTTCCCTGCGTCCCACGTGGGCAAATATCTGGACCGGTCGGGACCCGCCCTGCGCGGCCCACAAGCCAGTCACCGCACGACGAGAGCGGAGCGCGCAGAGCCTGAGCCCTCGACGCCTCCCCCAACCCCGCGTCACCGCATTCCTCACGTGCTCTCGCCACCGAACCGGAACCCGCCACCGAGTCGGGCACGCCACCGAACTCCGCTCGACCTCGTCCCGTTCCCACGCTTATAAATACGCGGCCACCGGCCGGGTCGGGGGCATCGCGCCACGCAGACGCGAATTCCCGAGACCCTAGCCCAACGAAACCGAAAGAAATCCAGTGGGATCACGAGTTCACCGATGACGATGGATGCGGGGATCAGCGGCGGCCGCCGCCTGACGCGGCTCCGCACGCTGGGCCGCGGCGCGTCGGGCGCCGTCGTGTCGCTCTTCGCGGCGGGCGAGGAGGGCGAGCTCCTGGCCATCAAGTCCGCGGGCAGCGCCGCGGGGGCCGCGCAGCTGCGGCGCGAGTGCGGGATCATGGCCGCCCTCCGCTCGCCGCACGTGCTCCCCTGCCTGGGCTTCCGCGCCGCCGCCGGCGGGGAGTTCCAGCTGCTCCTGGAGTTCGCGCCGGGCGGCTCGCTGGCCGACGAGGTGGAGAGGAATGGGGGCCGCCTGGAGGAGGCCGCCGTGCGGGCGTACGCGGCGGACGTGGCCCGGGGCATCGCGTACCTCCACGGGGAGGAGTCCGTGGTGCACGGGGACGTCAAGGCGAGGAACGTGGTGATCGGCGCCGACGGGCGCGCCAAGCTCGCGGACTTCGGGTGCGCGAGGCGCGTGGGCTCCAAGGGCCCGATCGGCGGCACGCCGGCGTTCATGGCGCCCGAGGTGGCGCGCGGGGAGGAGCAGGGCCCCGCCGCCGACGTCTGGGCGCTGGGGTGCACCGTCCTCGAGATCGCCACGGGCCGCGCGCCCCCTGGACCGACGTGGACGACGTGGTCGCGGCGGTGCGCCTGATCGGGTACACGGACGCCGTGCCGGTGGCGCCGGAGTGGCTGTCCGCGGAGGCGAAGGATTTCTTGGACAAGTGCCTGAGGCGTGACGCCGGCGAGCGTTGGACGGCGGCGCAGCTGCTGGAGCACCCGTTTCTGGCATCCGCCGGCTGCGGCCTCAAAGCAGAGGACGCAGAGCCCAAGTGGGTGTCTCCCAAGAGCACGCTGGATGCCGCATTTTGGGAGTCAGACGCCGACGACGAGGACGATGAGATGCCAGAGAGCGCAGCCGACAGGATCAGAGCATTGGCAGGTCCGCCCTCGGCCTTGCCGGAGTGGGACTCCGACGATGGTTGGATCGAAGTGTGCGACGGTTACTCTGAACTTTCTGACGCCGCGGCCGCTGCTCAAGATGTGAAATTTCCAACCACACAATGTGAATTTCCCAGCACGGCGGTGGAGGCATCATTGGAGCAAGTCCACAGGGAAGTTCCTTGTGCTCCACCCGTGGCTGCGCCGGCAGCGGAGACGACGAGCTACGAAGATTTTTGGGGGAACGAATCGGAAGCAGAACCGGATGCTGAGCTTTTTCATGCTGACTTGGATGTCGGCGATGATCCTGTGCATAATGTAGGAACTGCCTATGCTTATGCGCATCAGCAGCAGCTAGATGTTTATGTAAATTTCACCAATAATCCAACTGTACATCATCTTGATATTTCTGAAGAAATAGTAAAGATTCCTTTTCATGGTCAAATTGCCCCCCTTTTTTCACAAAAAAAATTGCCCCCTTTTCTCTCCCTCCCATGTTCGTCTTCTAATTTTGCCCTTTTACTGACGCCAAACCGACAGACTTGGGAACCACTACATACAGCATTTGTTTGTTCAATCCTGCAAGACTAACCATTTTCCTGTGTACACGCACTCCATCTGTAGCCATATCAAATTGAACTGAGATTAGTAGCCTGAACCCTAGCAGTAATTGGCCTATCCATGCAGTAACCAACCGTTTTGAGTGAAAACCACGAGACGACGTTTATCCTCGGAGCACATGAAGTGACAGCAACCATGACAGCCCCCCCTATGAACACCTCCTCGACATCTCACAAACTAAATCCAACCCAACCATATCTAATCCAGACCCCATATCCCAAACCCAAAGCAACACCCAAACTAAAGCTTGGACAAATTCACGGCAACTTTGGGCGTTGCCGACAGATGTGGCAAGCAACAACACGCTCGCGGCCCTCATCATCTCGTCACAGGTGTACACTGCAACCACATCTCCATCCATCAGAGCTCCAGTCTCCAGAGAGACACGCTCGGCTCGGACCCCTGGCCTCGCCCTCGCCCGCGATCGTGTCATGTGGCGGCATGGCGTCGCCGCTCGGTGCCCGCCTTCTAGAGATTTTTCTTCATCTTTTTCTCCGGCAAGGAAACGCCGGCGCGGTGGACGCGGGGCCTCGCGAGTCGCGACCTGGCCGCGCCCGACGCCTTCCAAGTGGCATGCGCTCGTGCGAGAGGAGAGGGAGCCCGGGAACACGGCACCAGTCGTACACGTTTTGCTAGGTTGTTGGAATGGGAGGAAGGCTGTGCGTGTGATCCACCACGACACTTGTCCAGGTGCTCTGGAATCTGGATGAGCTCACCCATGACATGTGTGAACACACAAGGTCTCTGTGTTGGAGCTTCTGTGTGGGCTCGTTTCTAGAACGATTTTTTTATCGAGCCAGTGATCTCCTTTTCTTGGCACCGTTTAACCTTCAATATTGTATCTAGATGGCATGAGTAAACCCACCGTTTTCCTGGACGCCAGTTGACCAGTCTGCGAATGTTAGAAAACGCATTGACTATGGACGGAGCAGTTCAAGTCTTGCGTTCACATCGCATAATCCCCAACTGAACTGCTCATGTGCCGTTCCAGTGTGGCCCTCAAGAAACGAGTGTGCTTTTATCAAAAAAAAGAAAGAAAAGAAACAAGAGTGCATATGGAGCAAGTCAAGGGCAGCCAAGGATTCTGGCTGCCGAGTGCCAGCTCGAACTGTCAACAACCTTGGCATGCATGTGTCAGTGTCACTTCCCCTCGCCTTTGCGATCTGCCTGCCTTGTGCTTGAATTCTTGAAAAAGAGCTTTATTTCTCCCCCGGTGCCTTGCCCCTCAAGGGAGACTGGAGTTTTTTTTTTTGGGGAGTACTAATGGCCGTGGCCTTGCTGCATCTAGAGACCTGTCCAGGTGTACATCATCTAAAGGGACCAGACAGGCAAAAGGCAGCAGTGCAGTGCTGGGCCACCAAACTGTATCCACAGCTTGCAGAATCCGGGGGTGTTCAATTCCCCCAAAAAATTTTCACCAAAATTTTTCCCAAGAGAATCTTACATGCAGGGAGTAGTAAACATGTATTAATGACAAAACCCATTCCATAACCTCAGGTAACTTTTCGAGACGAATCTAATGAGCCTAATTAGGCCATGATTTGCAACAGTGATGCTACAGTAACCATCCGCTAAACATCCACTAATTATGGATTAATTACCATCATTAGATTCGTCTAGCGATTTCCAGACGAGATCTATAATTAGTTTTATTATTAGTCTACATTTAGTACTCCTAAATGGTAAGATTCTCTTACAAATTTTTTCACCAAAATTTTTTCACCCAATTGAACACCCCCTCCCTCTCAGAATTTGCAGTTGCATCCATGGTCCAGATAGGCGCCACGCCGCGTGCAGTCGCAAACAATGCTCGCTGCTGCCCTGGTTGACGAAGGTTATCACCTAATCTGACTTTTTCAGAAGGTATAGTTGGGTCCCAAGAATCTGAACTAATGCCACCATCAGTCTGATCACTCGTAAGGCCTGCGTCAGGCGTAGCGTCACGCCGTCGAGGTCAGCAGTTTTCAGGTCAGCCCCGCGCCCCGGCCCGAGAGTTCTTGGAACCACGGCACGCAGGTCCCGTATGGCTGTATCATCCCTGCGTGCTACGCCGTCAGCGCTTTGTTAGCTTGGCCATGCTTCCCCTGCTGTTGACGCTGGCCGTGACGCACCAGAAAAAGGAGAAAAAAGCCGGGCGCCTGCTCTCCTGGTGCCGTCTTTCGTCTCCCGTGCGTGGCCTTCTTCTCCTTTGGCAGCTTTCCGAGTCAATCCCTTCTCGTCTCAGAACTTTCCAAGTCATTCTCTGCTGATGTGGGTGCGGATCAGCGGATGAGCCAGCGCCGGCGAAGGTTGAACGACGAGCTGAAGAGCCAACGGGTAAGCAAAAACTAGACGCGCGTTCCTGAAAGGGCCATGCCATTGTCGTGTCTGTTCCTCTGTATTTTTATTTTAACTGCGAAGTTCCTGAAAGCGCCATGCCATGTCGTGTCTGTCACTCTGTATTTTTATTTTAACTGCGAAGAAGAGACGGTTTCAGACCATGCTGCAGCACGCAGGCAACGAACGTAGAATTTATTCCATATATATCAGGAAGATACTAGGACGATACTATAAGCTCATGCTTTATGGACCGAGAACTAGTCCACGAGTCTTTGGTGAGTGTCATCCTTGTGCTTGTTGACCGTTTGCAACTGTGGGCTTGCGAACCTTCGTTTGGGCTAAGCTGATGAGCATGACTCACGCTGAATAGTGTGTCCAGGGAACGTGTTTTACATGGTATTTGGAAGTATATATATGCCATGCCCCCATGCCTGAATGAATCAGCAACCCTAAATTTAATGCTGCAGATGCAGTGGTTCTCTAACTCCTATTTAGCAAACCAGAGTACCAGACTACCAGAGTACAGTGCTAGATACGCAATCTTTCCCATGAGACCTTCGGCATGGAAGAGACGATTTAGTATCATCTGTACCATGAACAGGCAATGAAACGCATGCAAAGTTATCGATGTTCCATGCTCAACGGTGGCCCTTAAGAGAAATTCAATAACGATGTGGCTCACAGAATCATGAACCTAAGCATCAATTTCTTTTTTTTTTTGACAAGGATAAACCTCAAATTTCAATTGCGTAAAGGAAAATCTTTGAGAAAAATATAGACATGTACGCAAGCTTCCCTTTTCGTTTTTTTTTTGAACTTGACATGTATGCAATGCAAGCTGTAAAGTTCGAGGAAAAATTCGAGCCGAGGCTTTTGTGCGGATGGGCTTAAAGGCCATTGCAAAATGAACTTGGGCTCACAAGAAGGCCTGCTCTCCCCTCCCTTGTACAGTTTTTTTTTTTATCCTAAGCTTAGGCTCATGTAAATTTCTTCTATGTTAATATAAAGCCTGACAATCTGCCAGGTTTACGTTAAAAAAAAAAGAAGGCCTGCTGCTGGCCGAAAGTTAAAGGGAACATATCAGGTGCAAACCAACTCTTCCATGCAAACTATGGAAACTTCAATCTGGACCACATGATATTGATCCAAGGGTGCACTCATGAGAGGTGGGAGGGGTGATTTGCAAAACTCAGGGAAGGTGGGAGAGGTGATTTGCAGAGTCGTATTGCAAATCACCCCTCCCACCTCCCCTGAGTGCACCCTTGGATCAATATCGTGTGGTCCAGATTGAAGTTTCCATAGTTTGCACGGAAGTGTTGGTTTGCACCTGATATGTTCCCAAGTTTAAAAAGGCCTAGTCGCCTGATGCTAAATAAATTTTGAATGATGAGCTCAAAAAAAAACACTAAATTTTGGATGAGGATGTACAATGTAATACCGACATGATTCCAGTAAGAAGATCATCTCAAAAGTTGGAGTATGTGACTGTTACGGCAGCCAAATCTTCAAATTTTGAGAGATTGCATAACAAAAAAGAAGGGCAAATTGTCATAATAAGAAGATTTAGAAACTTTCCTTAAAAATTAAAGAAGATTCAGGAACTACTCATACCAGGAACAAAAGAAGATCATCAAGACAGATTATGGGGCACATGATGGCGGTTTTCAGTTGACCCCTGTGTGTACTGGGTGGGTTCAATTCAACGCGACCGAGTTCAACCGAAAGCACAGACCGGCCACTCGTTCCTTCCCTAGCTATTGTAGGCTCCTGCCCCCATCCTCCCCGCCGAACACGCCTGGGCCCCTCTCCCTCCATGCGGATCAAGGCATCCTTCCACCGCAGCTGTGCCCCTCCCCCTTCTCTCGCCGGCCTCGTCCCCGCTAGACTGGCGTGGAGTGGAGATCCGTTGGGATTCCGGTTGGTTTCTTCTCTTGCTGGTAAGGACGACGGGCTTTGCTGCGGTTGGGCTGTGCATTTTGTATTTTTGTTATTATATACAGAATCTTATTTTTTGTTTGTGACCCCGCCAAATCCAAATCCTCCGTTCTGCTCGGAATGGATTTGCGTGCTGCTGCGTGCTCGATTACTAATTGTATTGCATATCATCTACTTTTTTTATTGCATAAGCGCAGCATTGCTAATCTGTTCACTTGGGAATGCCAAAACCATTTTTTAATAATGTTTCAGAAAAAAAATTGATACGCAAGATTGGGGATCTCCCTGTGCATGGGTGGTTGTTAATCATACAAGAACATATTCGTAACTGTGGATCGAACTGGGAATTTCATATTGTTATTCGCTGTATGAATTTCTCTGATATCATGGAAAGAGACTTTTCATGTCAATTTGTTTTGAATCCCTCCCTGTGATGCCGAGGTCCCAATGTATGTCTGTATGTGCAGTTGCAGGTGATCGAGACTCAATACCTGAAAACATATAGGATGTTGACATGTTACTGTTTAGATGACACCAGATGATAATGTGAGTTGTTAAATGCCATCCTTTTTATTCTGTTTTGACCTAGCACGTGCTTATGTGCTAAACAATTGAAAATGGTATCACATACACCTTTTCTGTGTCCCAAAGGCCCTTATAACTCTCAAAAAAGGCAGCAAGCTTATCAAGTATAGCCGGAAGGGGAAACCCAAGATCCGTGAGTTCAGACTTTCTAGTGTAAGTTCTTATGTGCACTAGCGTGTAATACCAATCTTAACTTCTCAAGGATCTTTTTATCTTAAAGAAATATCATCCCTTTGATGATTTTGCATTACAGGATGAAACAACATTAGTTTGGTATTCCCGCAGCAAAGAGAAGTACCTCGTACTGTCTACTGTCTCTAGAATCATTCCTGGACAGAGAACTGTAAGCCGAAACATCACACCACTTTACAGTTACCACTGTTTTTTTCTTTTAGATCAGTTACCATTGAGTTAGATGGTTACTTTGCTGCTATACAGTCACAGTTACAGTTTTAATCAACAATAAATTGTTTGGGTGGTATCAGACATGTCAAATTGAAATAAATGAATCCATCTTTTTTTGCCAGGCTGTTTTTAGGAGGTTTCTACGCCCTGAGAAGGACTACCTATCATTTTCTCTGATATACAAGAACGGTCAGCGTTCCCTTGACCTGGTAAAGTATAGATGTTTTGTAGTCCCTTTTCTAATGAACTAGTAGTAAAAGCTTTGTGTTTAGAGGAGGAGGCCATCCACCTGAGCTCAAATCCGAGTGCTCGCAAAATGTAGGTTCCTCCATGAGAACTAGTTTCAACGAGTTTCTTGGCCAACCAGGGTTTGGTACCCCCCTATTTAAGACAACCAGGGGATGTCATTTCCCTGCTGTCGAGTTTTTTTTTCTCTATATAACTTATAATTTGATCTGTGGAAGACATTAATTACATGAGATTCTAGCTGATCTACAGGTTTGCAAGGATCAAGCTGAAGTTGAAGTCTGGTTTTCAACACTTGAGGCACTTATTACTTCTACTTCAGGCCGTAAAAGTTATTCGACTGATGGTCCAAGTGATAGGTTATCAGTTTCTGATGTGAGTTGATATTCTTAAATAGTTTGTCACATTTGTTACAATGGAGTCCAATGTGTTATAATTTCTCCATGTGAGATTTACTTTAAGTTTTTGAGATTGGATTCAGATTTCATCAGTACATTAGTTGGGCCTTCGGTTGGGAAAGATAAAGCTTTTTTTTGAAGTCAAATTCTTTGAAAAGCCAGCAGTAAGATGCCTGAGAAGCTGCATTTATATTGTATTGTGATGAACACATAAATCATGACATTTTATATTACTTGAATATACAAAGTTAAAATTTTATTTTATCTAGAAGAGTATAACTTAATCGTGGATGTGATTTATGGTTTTGACCTACAAACAAAGCATGGAGTCACTGTTTGCTTCTTATTTGTTCTGTGCATTAGCTTGAATCTAATAAACTACTCCTACTTAGTTATAGTTTATCCACTTAGCCTTTCTTGTTTCAGCTTGATTGTGGCTTACCTCTGGTCAAAGGTTGCAGAATTTTTTAACAAAATATTTATTTTCCTCTTGTTTTCAGGAAGTATCACATTATCAAGATAGCAATTTTTATGATACAACACTAGATATTACCTCAAGTATTACACGTACTTTTAACTCAGGTGGTCATAGCACAACCAATTCTCTCAATCCAGCAAAAGCAGATGTTGGATCAGATCGTGCAAATATGCTAAGAGCAAGTACAGACGGTGGTCGTGTTAGTATTTCCAGCAATGCTCCTAGTTCTTCAAGTCAAGGTTCTGGACAAGATGACATTGAATCCCTTGGTGATGTTTATGTGTGGGGTGAGGTATGGACTGAAGTGATGCCGGCAGAAGGATCCTCAAACTATCTGTGTTCCAAAGCAGACATTTTAATTCCCAAACCGCTGGAATCAGATGTTGTTTTGGATGTACAGCAGATAGCCTGTGGTTCCAGGCATATTGCTCTCACTACTAGGCAAGGAGAAGTATTCGCATGGGGTGAAGAACTTGGAGGGCGGCTTGGTCATGGGACTGATGCAGAGATTAGCCGTCCTAAACTTGTTGAATCCCTAGCAGTGTCAAATGTAGAATATATTGCGTGTGGGGAGTTCCATACTTGTGCTGTAACTGTCTCTGGTGATTTGTACACTTGGGGTGACGGATACTACAATGCTGGATTGCTTGGACATGGTGCCGGAACTAGCCATTGGCTTCCAAAACGAGTCTCAGGACCTCTAGAAGGGGTTCAGGTACTGTCTATTGCATGTGGCTCGTGGCATTCAGCACTGACTACGTCAAGTGGGAAAGTGTTCACTTTTGGTGATGGGACCTTTGGCGCTCTTGGACATGGAAATCGTGAAAGCATCAGATACCCAAAGGAAGTTGAAACTTTGTGTGGATTCAGAACAATGAAAGTTGCCTGTGGACTCTGGCATTCCGCAGCGATTGTGGAGACCAGTAATCAGGCTGGCATGAATGTGGTGTCCAGGAAGCTATATACCTGGGGTGCTGGAGACAAGAATCTCCTTGGTCATGGGGACAAAGACGCTAGGCTGGTTCCTACATGTGTTCAATCTCTCATTGACTATAATTTCCATCAGGTGGCCTGTGGACATAGCATGACCATCGCCCTTGCTACATCTGGTCATGTTTTCACAATGGGCAGCTCTAGCAATGGTCAGCTTGGGAATCCAAAATCTGATGGTAAACCTGGCCTGGTACAAGATAGGTTAGCTGGTGAATTGGTTGAAGAGATCTCATGTGGGTCATACCATGTTGCGGTCTTGACTTCACGAAGTGAAGTATATACATGGGGAATGGGGGCCAATGGAAGGCTGGGACATGGTGGCGTTGAAGATAAGAAAAAGCCAACCATTGTGGAAGCATTAAAAGATCGTCATGTTAAAAGTATAGCATGTGGTTCGAATTTCACAACCTGCATTTGTATACATAAGTGGGTTTCAGGTGCAGATCAGTCCGTCTGCTCAGGCTGTAGGCAACCATTTGGTTTCACAAGAAAGAGACACAATTGTTACAATTGTGGGCTTGTCCATTGCCATGCATGTAGTTCAAGGAAAGTGATGAAAGCTGCTTTGGCACCAACTCCTGGCAAACCACATCGCGTATGCGATTCGTGCTTCATGAAACTGAAAGCGGCAGAGACCAGCAGCAACAGTTCGTATAGCAAAAGGAATGCCGTCGCTCGTCGCTCTGTTGATAGCAAAGACAAATCCGAGAGGCCAGAAATAAGGCCTTCCAGGCTTGCAACAGGATCACCAGCAGAATCAGTCAAGCAAGCAGAGATAAAAGCTGTTCGAAGTGAGATAAAACCAGATCCTATGTCAATGATGAAGGCACCCCAAGTTCCTTCCATGTTACCTTTTAACAATCTCGCATTTGGTGGAACATTTGGCCCAACTAGTCTAAAGCCCATGGCAATGGCAGCTGCAATGCCAATGGCCATGCCTATGTCACCGTCTCCTCTCCCAAAGAAGCAAAATCCAAATCCAAATCCACCTTCAGCAACTCCTCTCTGTGGTAAAAGTGACACTGATAACTTGAAGAGGGCTAAAGATGTGCTGAATGAAGATATATCAAAATTGCAGTCTCAGGTGTGGTTCAGAACACTGTAGAATTTACTACTTTAATTGTGTTTAGCTGATGCCAATAAATCTGTTGAACTTTTAACAGATTAATAAACTGAAACAAAAATGTGATGCCCAAGAGGAGCAACTGCAGAAATCGGAAAGAAAAGCTGAAAATTCTGCCTCTCTAGCTGCAGAAGAGTCTTCGAAGCGTAATGGTGTCTTGGAGTTCATTAGGTTTCTTGACAATGAGGTAAAATGTTAAACTATATTCTGCAAGATAGATATACAGCTCTTGAGCTTGGATGATGAAATTTTACGTGCTTACCATGCTGCATACTTGTGACTCAATAAGTTTCATTCTATTTCCATTTACAGTACCAAGACTTCTATAATCCAATTCAGATACAAATAGAGGTGTGCTTCAACAATGTTTTGAATGAAACGAGCATAGTGTTAAAAACATTTATTGTTATTAACTTGGAATAAAGAGCAACCTGAGTCGGTATAGGCTTTTTAGCTCATAAAAAAAAAGGTTTCACCGTACATGTTTACTGGATCTGTCTTGATGATGCTCACTGTATCGCATTCGTTCATTCTTCAGCTCAAGAGTATTGCAGATAGGGTGCCGAGTGCTGCTGACAGCTTAAAAGCCTTGCAAAGTCATTCAGAGAGATTTCTTACAGGGCAAGGTATTCATCCACTGGAGGTCACAGGTGCCAGTGGGCATGCTACAGCGCATCAGAGGTCAGCAAGCATAGGCAACCTGATGTCTCAGGATGGCAGCACTGGAATTGCTAGTAGCTCGTTGACGAGTGAATCTCCATGCCATCGTATCATGGAAAACAGCTCAAGAGCCAATGGCGACTTTGCGCCAAAGCTTGGTACTCACGGAGAAGTGCAACTGATTGAGCAGTTTGAACCAGGGGTGTATGTGACACTCATCCAGCTGAGAGATGGTACCAAAGTATTCAAGCGTGTCAGATTCAGGTAACCTAGCACATGCCCTCTTCCTGCATGAGGATCGATATCTGAATCCTATCAGTACTAAACACCTTCAAAGTACATCCAAAGCACTCCATAAATTTTTACTTTATGCCAAGATAAAATTTATTCCCAGGAGCTGACCATTTACTCTCTCTGTTTTCCCCCACGATCAGCAAGAGGAGATTTGCGGAGCAGCAGGCCGAGGAATGGTGGAGGGAGAACCAGGAGAGAGTGTTCAGAAAATACAACCATCCGGCTAACTAGGTTCATCATGCACCGCCATCAAACACAACATCCCAGCATCGTGAAGGAAAAGTGTGATCATCCGCACTTTTGAGCTTAGTTATAGACGAACTATCGGGTGGGAGAGGCATCGGATGATGGCGCGTCGATCGGTGCTTGAAGAAAGTCAAGCACCCAAGTCCCGCATGTTGCTTCGAGCATTGCTCGTACGGCTGTATTGTGGTGTTATAGATTATAATTACCAGAAGATCATATCGTGAATTCGGAAGATACTGACACATCTGTGGTCCTTTTGTGCAATTGTGCTTGCTTTGCTGAAATGGCAGTTCGTGGCTCCTTTCCTGACCAGAAGCAACAATAGCTTGCTGTGAGACCTATTTTCACACCTCATACAACTCTTTATTGTTTCACAAATTTTGATATTCATGCATACTTTTGTTTTCCCTTGAGGTTCCAATGCTGACCCTTGTATGAAAAAAGTAGGGTTCTTTGAAGAAAACATTTGGAGGGAAATGCATCTCAAGTGGGCTAAGCTTATACTGTAATGTTTAACGTGATCATGTAACATGTATTCTTCAAGGAAATGCGTTGTGCGTTGGCCTAGCAGTTTGGCAAGGCCGGCTTCGAACTTGTGCCCCGTGCCCGCGCAAACCATGCTTTCCTCGGATGCAAGGCTACAAGCTGGCCAGCTAGGCCGCACGGTTCAGCTCCACAGGCCGCCGGAACTTCACCCAAGAACAACGGCAACCATCGAGGCAGCCAAGCCCCACACGCCGAGCGGCCGAGGACACGGTGCGGCCTCGCCTTCCGGCACCCAGCTCCACGCGGGCGCCGCTCGTGCGCCTCGTCCGCCGGGCACCGCTGGCGCAGGCATGACCGCGGCGAGAGACACCAAGCCCCACTCATACGTGCCATTATTTTATTTTTTGAAAATATCATACGTGATACGTGCAGTTTTTTTCCCTGAAAATCTCATACGTGTTATTAGTTCCACATCGCCCTCGCGGGTGGGGTTACCGTCAGATAAAACGCGCGATCCTGAGACGTGTATCACCGCGCGGCAAGCACGGTTGTTAGCACATCTCATAAATACTTGAGTTCAAACTGATTACGAGTCCAACAAGAACAGGTGAGCGCCGTACTTCCGATGCCTTTCCTGATGAGATATGACTATAGATACTGACCGATAAACCAGCCGTGCGGCAAGCACGGTCAAGCAAAAATCCCTTTGAATAAAATAGTTTCTCCAAAGCCTTGGGTTGGCTCTCCAACAAAGCATTGGCGCCATCCTGCAACTGGTACGTACATCAGCATTGTGATAAAACTGAAGGATGATGTTATAACACATAATATGCTAACCGATGAACAGGCATTTCATTGCAGGTGGCAGCCTTTTTGGTGCTGCCAATCTTTTTTTTTTTGGTCTTTCAAGGGACTGCTTATACCAACCATACTAATTAGTAGTTTAAAGCATGTATATTTTTGTGATCAGTGGCGTAACACACAACAAATGAAGGATAGCAAATCAGAAGTTCAGAACTAGACCTTTAACATCACAAATAGGCGGAGCAAACATTTCAAGAACTTCTGCAAAGGCTAGGTCACGTACATCTGGACCAAGAGGAAGACCAGAGAGAAATGAGACGTGGACCAACGAAAGATTTCACGGCCAAGACGTGCTAACATTTGGTGGCATATTCTGCACAGTAGTTCCACCAATTTGGACATCGGTAGCACCAAAGAAATGCAAAATTGCTGCATGGTTGGCTTCTAGAAACGGAAACCGTCTAAATCACTAATTTGACACAAACACACGCTTCTGATCAATAAAATTTAGGTAGGGTGTCTCCCCTCCCACTTCCTAGAAAAGATCCTTCTAGCCATCTTGCTTGGAACAGAAGTAAACATGTCAAAAGAGCGTCATGGCCAAGATCGTCAGCCATGTGATAATTGGAGATCGGAGTCCTTCAAATGTGACAGGCAAATTTTTCAAGGACAATGAACCAGGTTCAGCACACAACACCATGTACAAAACAACATTCTTGCATATGCATCACATGAGGCCGTAATTTAAAGAGCTATACGTCGTTATCCCAGGTGAAACTTTTTGAGCCCGTGTTATAAGCTGGGGCCTTTGAAGTTCATTTTCTTATAAAAGTAAAAGAGTATAACTAGCTAATCGATCAGTGGATGTAGCTCAAAGCAGTGTTGGCATCATGGCATGATGTAAGCACATTGACAAAGTGGTTAAAATGTTGAAGGATTGATGAGTACCAGCTCTGCTACCGGCGCGCAGTCCTCGGACACATACCTCATTCGTCTTCTTCAGGAGCAACTGCCCCGTTATCAGGCCACCACCACGGTCCAAATCGGCAATGGGCGCCACACCTCCTTCTGGCATGACGTCTGGCTTCTCGGCTCGACTGTCGCCGAGACCTTCCCAGCCCTTTACTCTCACTGCCGGGATCCCGCAGCTACTGTCCGCACCATTCTTTTGGCACCTCTCGCGTTTCATTTTCAACCACGTCGAACGTCGGCGGCGTCGGCTGAGCTGTGCATTCTTGAGGACTGCTTGCATATGGTCTCGCTGGGCGAACACGAGGACAACAGGGCCATGGCTCACCCACAACGCGCCCCTTCAGCTCACAAAGCGCGTACAAACTCCTTCGACAACCTGGCACTCCAACACCGGATGTCCTCCTCTACCGGTCAACCAAACTACCAGTTAAGGTCAAGTTCTTTGGTTGGCTCTACCATCATGATCGGCTTAATACTAGAGCCAATCTTCATCACAAAAACATCCGCGCTCTGCCGGAATCGATGTGCGAGAGCTGTACCCACACCTTGGAAACTTCAGAGCACATCTTCGCTCACTGCCCTCCCGCGCAAGCTGTCTGGACGAGGCTCGCCCTTCCGATCACTAACAGGAATTTCAAGATCCCTTGGACCATTGAACCACCTGTATCCCTACCCGACGAACTCAAGACTGACGTCCTTCTTCTTGTCTTATGGCACATCTGGAAAGCAAGGAATGCGTTGATCTTCGACAGGGCCACTCCCTCCGCAATCACGACCTTGCGACACATCGTGAAAGATTTGGATAACTGAAGAAGAAGGCGGAACTCGCTGCTTGGCGCGCTTTCATTGACTCTTGTATTTAGCCTACTTTTATTCCTCTCTCCCTTCCCTCTCTCTCTTGTACTCTCGTATCAAACATTATTGCATCTTTTTGCGTAATGGGAAGTAGGTGGGGATCTCCCCCCCCCCCCCCAATTTGGTCGAAAAAGGATTGATGAGTACAGCAAGGGAGACTCGAGAATTGAAAGAAGAATTACATAAAGGTCTAGAAGGTTAAAGAAGTACAGCACGGGGGACTAGAGGAGGAAGAACGAGTTCAGTTCAGGTTTGATCGATGATGCCTCCCTTCGCTCTGCAGTGCTTTTGATGGTTTGACCCTTTGTACTCTAGACTGGCTCTCTGACTCCAACTAGTTAGGGCAGACCCAACGCGGCTACTAAGATTGTAGGCCTCACACAAAAGTTGCAGACCATGTAGACCAAGAAAACTCAAACCACTTGTCTTCCCAATGCTGGCTACTACAAGACACCATGGGCATACTTTTCACTTTATGGCAGCAGCAGGAAAAAGACATTGCAAAGAGAAGCTGATTTTGCTCCCAACACGAGCCTCGGTAGACGCTTGTGCCTTTTGTTAGACAAGGCATCTGCTGCTTCTACAGGGTGCACTCTCTGTTGCGAGACCACCGCTCCTTGTGACATGGAGGTTTTGAGCATACGTGAAAATTAAGGTCACTTTTCAGGCTGGTGCGTTAGGTCTGCCCTTAAAGTTAGACTTCCTCGGCCCATGGCCCATATGGCCCCAGCAGTTGGCCCCCTCCTAACAAACAGGGCGCGCCGACCAAGCATGACGACCGCCGCGGACGCGCACGGCGCACAGCAGATGCGGCGACCGGCGAAGGATGACATGGCCGGTGGCCGCCTCCCGGCACACAACTCTCCGCGCGCGCCGCCGCGTTCCCGTGCTTCGACTGCAACCGCACGCCGCTCGTACCACGTACCACCCGATCGTGAGCCCCAAGCACGCAGCGAGCGCAGCGCTCCCAACCAATGCACGCCGCCGCAGTGCGCCCCTGCTCTCGACGGCCGGGCACCGCGGGCAAGAGGGGCACGACCGCGGCCGGAAACGCCGAGCCCCGCGCGCTCATACGCATCGTTAGTCCCACATCGCCCGCGAAGGCGGGATTACTGTCACCCAAAAGGCGCGATCCGGAGACGTGTATCACCGCGCGGCAAGCGCGGTTCTTAGCACATCTCATGCAATTGTATTCCGAAATGGATTCGGAGTCGAGCCAAACAGGTACAGTGCTCCACCAATGACTTTCGCGATGATCTGGTTTGCGATACTAACTTTAAAAGAATATAAAAGCCGTGCGGCAAGCACGGTAGGCGCAATTCCAAAATGGTTTATAATACAGGCTGATGATTTCTCCAACCGCCGCGGCAACTAGCCTTAAGGTGTAGGCGCCATCCTGCAACCGGTAAGATCAACGGTTCATATACCTCATCTGATCTGATAGATGATGGCACACATATATGCTAACCGATGAACAGGCATATTTCCTTGCAGGTGGCAGCCTTTTTGCTGTGACAATCTGCACTACCGAAGCATTCAACAAATGCACAGGCCACAGAGCTGAGCAAGTCGTACACACAGACTGGCTGACTGGGTATATAGTAGGCCCTTTTCCCTGCCGCTCCGCTACTACATACACACTTCCATATATGAGCGAGATTCATTCAACATTTTTTTTGAAACGAACATTCAACATATTATAAACGAACGGTTGTGGATACGAAGAACAGCTGCTCTAGAAGGCATAAAGGAAGCGGCAGTCATTAAACGGGAATGAGTAGCGTTACCTTAATAAGGAAAATACGGTAATGATCAGACATTGAGAGACAAGAAACGCGTTGTACCTTGAAGGTTGGAAAAAAGAAAAAAAGCATGGGAGAGCAATAACTTACAGGAATTTTTTTTTAGATAATGGATGAAACAACATCCGGCCTCTACGTCCAAAGACGTACACAGCCCATTATTACAGAGTTTGCATATTCTGAAGAAAAGAGCAAAGCCGTTCTCAAAATTAAATTAAATTACAGCAAACGATAAATATTCGTCCATCCGCCCTTGACGAGCTCCAACGCAATAATCTCTATGTTTTTGCTCATCGAGGAAAGTGCTGTCTTGGCTTGCTCCTCACGCTGCAGCTGCGCCCAGAAACGTAACCAGTACGTCCCCCTGAAAATTACCTGCAAAATCGAATTGTATTTGATTTTGTGAAAAACTATATCATTACGGCATCTCCAGATTGCCCAGCAAACAGCAGCTATCCCCACCCAAATCAAGTTCCTACTCTTTTTAGATTGATTAGCGAGCCAGGAGCCAAACATATGCCTGATCGATTTAGGTGGGGTCAAACCTGTAGCATAGGATATTATCCTCCAAACCATTCTCGCATACGGACAGCCTAAGAATAAATGATCTATGGTCTCCTTAATATTACAGCCACAACATTTTTGGCTTCCTGTCCAGTTCTTTTTGGCGAGGTTATCTTTCGTTAAAATCACCCCCTTTTGTAGATACCAGAGGAAAATCTTAATTTTTAGAGGGACCTTCAGTTTCCAAATCCTCTTATGACGAAACGGTGGATGTCTATCTAATAGATGTAGATACAGGGACCGAACCGTATAAGACCTCGATGTGGTCAAGTTCCATTTGAAATTATCCGTCCCGTCCACCAAATCAACATGGCTGATTTGTGCTACCAGGTTTTGCCATTCAACAAGTTTATTATCCACCAAAGCCCTCCTAAAAGATAGTTGGAGGGGGGATGAAGCCATAACTTTGGCTACTGTTGCATGAGGGTCTCGCACAATATTGTAAATTGATGGATATTTTACGTTGAAAGGCGTGTTTCCTATCCACGTGTCCTCCCAAAACCTCGTCTTAGACCCATCTTTTACCTCAAAGGTGCCTAGTGCCAACACCTCATCTTTGATTTTCATGAGGCCTCTCCAAAAATGGGAGTCATAGGGTCGGGCTTTTACCTGGGTTAGTGGCTTCGAACTTAGATATTTGTTCGTTAGGAGTTTTTGCCACATCCCGTCGGTATTAAGCAGGTTCACTACCCATTTAGCTAATAAGCACTTGTTCTGTAATTGTAGATCTAAGATTCTAAGTCCTCCTTGGTCTTTAGGGCGACACAAGATGTCCCATTTGACAAGTCGGTATTTGTGATTATCCGATGATCCTTGCCAAAAAAATCTTGAACGGAATTTGTCAAGATTTTTGAGAACCCCTTTGGGGACTTCAAAGAAAGACATCATGAACATAGGTAAGCTACTAAGTACAGAGTTTAGCAGTACCAGGCGTCCTCCGTAGGATAGGTACTTAGCTTTCCAGCACGAAAGCTTTTTTTCAAAGCGCTCTTCTACTTTCCTCCATTCAGAATTTAGGAGTTGTCTATGGTGCATTGGGATTCCGAGATATCTGAAGGGGTATTCACCTTCCTCGCAGCCAAAGAGGTCAGTGTAAGTATCCTTCATCTCTTTCGCAGCACCATAACAGAAGATTTCGCTCTTGTGGAAGTTGATCTTAAGTCCTGACAGTTGCTCGAATGCGCAAAGCAGGAGCTTTAGATTTTTCGCTTGTTCCAGGTCGTGATCAATGAATAATATAGTGTCATCTGCATATTGCAGAATCGATAAACCGTCCTCAACAAGATGAGGAATGACCCCTCTTATTTGGCCATCGGCTTTTGCTCTCTGGATGAGGAGAGACAGCATATCAGCCACGATGTTAAATAATATAGGTGACATGGGATCCCCTTGACGGAGTCCCCTTTTGGTTTGGAAGTAAGGGCCTATTTCGTCATTAACTTTGATCCCTACACTTCCGCCTGTCACCATTCCTTCAATCCATCTACACCACTTAGGGGAGAACCCTTTCATGTGTAGAGTTTGTTGAAGGAATGACCACTTGACCTTATCATAGGCCTTCTCAAAATCAATCTTGAGAATAATCCCATCTTGATTCTTGGTATGCAGTTCATGGATAGTTTCGTGTAGGATGACTACTCCTTCCATGATATTCCTGCCAGGCATGAACGCGGTTTGTGTGGGGCCTACCACCGTCGTTGCCACTCTGTTCAATCTATTTGTGGCCACTTTAGTAAAGATTTTAAAGCTGACATTAAGGACACAAATAGGTCTATACTGTTGGATCGTGGTAGCGTTTGCAATTTTAGGGATGAGGGTGATGATCCCAAAATTCAAACTATAGAGATTTAACTCCTCACGGTGGAGGTCGGAAAAGAGAGCCATTAGGTCATCCTTAATTAAGTTCCAGAATACTTGATAGAATTCCGCTGGAAAACCATCCGGACCTGGAGCCTTATTATGCTCCATCTGGAACACCGCCTCTCTCACCTCAGCCTCCGTAAATCCCCCAGTGAGCACCTGGTTTTCCTCCAGAGATACTTGAGGAATGTCCAAGATATGATCTTCCCAGAGTGATATTTCCGAGATCTCAGGTGGCCCAAAGAGGTTTTTGTAGTACTGGGTGATATGTTTTTTCAGTTGGTCCACACCGATAACAACACCTTGATCATTCTCAAGTTTAAAGATGTGTTGTTTTCGGTGTTTACCATTGGCTACTAGGTGGAAGAACCTCGTATTATTGTCTCCCTCTAGTAGTGTTTTGACCTTTGCGCGTTCATACCACTTTATCTCCTCTTCTCTCAGGAGACTTACTAAACTCTCTTTTAGGTAGTGTTTAAGATCTAACTCCTGGGCGGAGAGAGGAATCGTCTCCGCTTTCTTATCCAGGTTCTCTAAAAGAGCGAGAAGTTTTTTCTTCTCTTTTCTATACGTGCCTGCTGTGTGCTTGGCCCAACCTCTGAGATGTTGCCTGAGCCTCCGAAGTTTATTCTGCCAGCGCTCCAGAGGAGAACTCCCGGAGTTCTCCGAATGCCAGACATTCACCACCATATCATAGAATCCATCTCTAATCATGAAAGTGCATCTAGGCCTCCCATGTGTTTTGGTGTTAATGACAACTAGAATTTGGGATTTGATGCTTGTATTGAAGTGTATGTAGGAATAAAAGAAAAGAATGGATTATGAATATCAAAAGAAGGTCCCCAATTACTTATGTATGGTGGAAGAGCTCATTGGCGATTTAAATTCTTTTTTTTTGGTTTGAATTTGAGTATAGGAATCACCGTACTATCAATGGGGACGTGTTTGATGAATCAAAAGTGCCAAAAGTGCTTAAATGAGATGCTAACAAACCAAGAGAGAGTCTAAGTTCTGTTTTTCTGGGCAAAACCGGTTTGACCGGTTTTGGAAACCGGTCGGATCGGTTTCTAACTTTAGTTTTTCAGGCGCTGCACAGCGTCCTGTCGGAATTTCCGACACTGCGTCGGAAGTTCCGGTAGGGCCGGAAATAGCCGCTGCTCTTCATCCGGTACGCTCTGTTTGCCGCCGGAAATCTCCGGTGGGTAGTGCCGGATTTTCCGGCAGCTCTGTTCTTAGCGCTGACTCAGTTGACTTTGGCTTGCCCGGAAATATCTGATGACTATCTCCGGTGCGCTCTGTTCGGGATCGGAAAATGCCGGTGGGTTATGCCGGAAGTTCCGGTGGTGCTGTTCGTAAGGCTGTTTCTTAGTTCAAAACTGTGCCTTGCCGGAAGTTCCGACACTATGTCGGAAATTCCGGCAGGTGCCCTGACAGTGCATAACGGCTAGTTTTTGGGGGACCTCTATTTATACCCCCTCAGCCCCTCCTTTCATTGCTGCTGACCTAACCCGAGACAAACACATTCACAAGCATTCAATTCACTCTCCCAACTCCCTCTAGTGCCAATCCTTGCAAAGATTTGAGTAGGGCTTTGGGTGTGAGTGATTCTTGAGGTGTGAGACCAAGCCATTGAGTGAGTTCATCCTTTGTTCATCTCAAGAAGCACTTGAAGCAAGTTTGGCTCGTCGATTCTCGTTCATTACTCTTGGAGCTGAGCTCCTAGACGGTTAGGCGTCGCCTGCAACTCCCAACTTCGTGTGGTTGAGTGCCGGACGTTTGTAATCTTCATCCCTTGGTGGGACAATAGTAAGAATTTCAATCCGGCCTTTGTGGTTGATTGAAGGAGGCAAGGGGTTAGAGTTGACCCGGCTCTAAGTGAGCACCTCAACGGAGACGTAGCTCCTAAGTGGAGTGAACTTCGGTGAACAAATCCTTGTCTCTTGTTCTTGATTATTGTTCTTCACGTTCATATCG
Organism: Alloteropsis semialata; assembly: GCA_004135705.1. Lineage (NCBI taxonomy): Eukaryota > Viridiplantae > Streptophyta > Magnoliopsida > Poales > Poaceae > Alloteropsis > Alloteropsis semialata. The sequence goes on along the minus strand of CM014272.1, from coordinate 60,448,184 downwards.
TTCTTGAGCTTAAATTGACCCGATCTATATTGTGTTAAGTTTCCGCTGCTAGAGATCTTAGTTTTAAGCTTCCTAACACTTGTGGTGAACTTTCCATTCATATAGAATCTGCTATTTCATTTTAGTTTTTGAATCTCGAATTCAAATTTTTGTCCTGCCGGAAGTTCTTCCCCTGTGCCGGCAATTTCCGTTGCACCGGAAATTCCGACACAGTGCCAGAATTTCCGGCACATTTAATTTTAATTTGTGAAATTTGCAGAAATTTTTATACAGGCCTATTCACCCCCCCTCTAGGCCTAGTGTCGGTCCTTTCAATTGGTATCAGAGCCTAATCTCTTGATTTAGGCTTAACCGCTAAGGGAAAACACTATGGCCGGTAAAGAGGATGATGTTGCTATTACCGGTGCTTCCGCCGTCGACGGCTCCAACACTTCCGCCGCTGCTGCTCAACTCTTGATTGGTAGCCGTCGAAGTCATCCCCCAACTCATTACGACTCAAGCTCGAGCGATGATGATTTTGAAGTGAGTGATGTTGAGGGTGACTTCACCGAAGAAGAAAAGAAGAAGCTAAGAAAGGAAAAGCTAAAGAAGAAGTGTCAAGAGAGAGCCGAGAAGAAGGCTCAAAGACTTTTCAAGAAAAAAGATCAAAGAAGAAAGGGAGAAGAATACTCTTAACGGGCTTCATGCGGTGTCTCATCCATATGGGGCATCTTTACAAAATACTTCTAACCCTTCTCCATTTTCATTTACTCCCGTTCCAATGGGCAAAGCCCCTCACTTTGATGGGAGTGACTATGCCCGTTGGAGTGATGATATGAAAATGCATCTTTATGGTCTTAATCCCGCTCTTTGGACCATTGTGGTTGTAGGTGTGAAGCAACATGATGAGGATGAACCTATTACTCCGGAGCTAGAGCATGACATGTTCCGGAATGCTCAAGCCGTTCGGGTCATTAGAAGCTCACTTTGCACTTATGAGTACAACAAGGTTAGAGGAATTGAGAGTGCCAAGGAGATTTGGGACATACTTCAATTGTCTCATGAAGGCTCCGATGAGGTCAAGGAAGGGAAGATGGATCTACTCCAAGGAGAATTGGAGTCATTTGTCATGAAGAAGGATGAAACTCTCCGGGAAATGTATGATAGGCTCAAGTTGCTTGTGACCGACATTAGAACTCTTGGAAGCAAGGATTGGGATGATAGCAAGGTCACAAAGAAGATGCTTAGAGCTTATGCCCCCAAGAACCAAACATTGGCAACCATCATTAGAGGGAAGGAAAATTACAAGAAGATGAAGCCAATCCAACTACTCAATGAGTTGGAATATCATGAGATGAATGATTTGGATATCAAGAGGTCAATTAGACAAGATGAAGTCAAAACCATTGCTCTCAAGGCCGAACCAAGCAATAGAATTGAATCAATTGAGAAGCCATCAAAATCAAAGAAGAAGATTGATTCAAGTGAAGATGAGAGCACGGATGAAGAAACGGCAATGATGGTCAAGAACTTCAAAAGGTTCATGAAGAGGAGAAGTGACAAGAAAAAGAACAACTCAAGAAGGTGCTATTCTTGCAAGAAAGTTGGTCATTTCATTGCCGAGTGTCCGGACAAGAAGGATGATGATGATGAGGACCACAAGGATGACAAGAGATCCAAGGACAAGGAGAAGAGGTACAAGGAGAAGAGCAAGGAGTACAAGAAGAAGAATGGCCATGCTCATGTTGGTGAAGGTTGGGATTCAAGTGATGAGTCCGATGAGGAAGGTGTGGCATCCATTGCCATGCATGAAGCTTCACCAACACCAAGGCTCTTCAACAACCTCTCCGATGATGATGATCACCCCATGTGCTTCATGGCCAAGGGGACTAAGGTATCAAACTATTCCAATCCTCCATCATCTCCCACCTCCACATCTAGTAATGTAGAAAATGACTTAGATGAAGAGGAAGAAGCCGAACATAAAGCTATCATGATAAAACAATTTGGCAAAAAGGGTTATAAAGAAATTAAAAAGCTTGTGGAGAAATTGGAGAAAAAGAAAGAGGCACTTAGAGAACTAGAAGAATTGCTCAACCTTGAGAAGGAGAGAAACCTAGTTCTAGAAGAGTCTCTAGTTGAGGAAAAAGTGAAGGTTGAAAAGTTGACAATGGACTTGTCTCTTGCCAATGATTCATATGAGCGGATGTCAAAGGAACATACTTTGGCAAATGATGCTCTAGCTAACCTAAAGAATGTTCATAGCGAGCTTCAAGAAAGGCATTCACGCCTAGAAGATACATACAAAGAACTTGAAGTTAGTTTTGGTACTCTTTGGGAAAGCACCAAAACTAATTCCAAAACTACTCTTGACTCCAATGTCTCCACTAGCAAAGGTTGCTCAAGATGTTATAATGTTGATATCGATGCTTGTGCTACTAACCTTTCCAAGCTAGAAAAATCAATCAAGGACATGGATGCTCAAATCAATAAGTTGAACATGTATATTGGGAGGAACAAGCTCAAAGGTAAGAGTGAGTTTGATACTCATCCGGCTTACAACGCCGGAAGGTATCCCACCATTCGTGATGGACTTGGCCACACAAGAGGAAACAAGACAAATGGACGAGAGATTGTGAATGGCAAGTCAAGTCCGTTGTGGAAGAAGGGTGCCAACCTTGGTGACTTGATGGACATGGCTCATGGCGTTACCAAGAAGAATGTTGCACAAGGTAAGGCCATGGTTGAGAGCTCAAACAAGGTAAACAACAAGAGCTCAACCAAGGTACATGCAAGCAACAACAATGTGACACACTCTCCTTCACCCAACTACACCATCGACTACACGGTTGTATTCCAAAATGGCAAGATGGTGGTCAAGTATATTGGTGCTCACACTAGGAAGATGATGAGGAGTGTGTGGATACCTAAGATTGCTTATTCTAACCTTCAAGGACCCAAACAAGTTTGGGTACCTAGCTTGAGCTTAAC
>CM014272.1:60395193-60433128 GCA_004135705.1 Alloteropsis semialata | reverse complement strand
GCGGCGTCGGGAGGTAGAAGGAGACGCTGACGCGCGGGCCCGGGCTGTCAGCGACACGGAGGGAGGGAGAGTGTGTGCGGGGGAGCGGGAGGCCGACGTGGGCCGGTGCTGGGCCGAGGAGACTTGGGCCGGCGGTTAAAGGAAGAGTGAAAAAAAAAAGAAAAGGGAGATGTCGGGCCGGGCCAGATTGGAGGAGAGGGAAAAGAGAGAAAGGAATAAGATTTGAACTTTGTTTGAGTTTGAATTGGAGAGAATTTTGAGAAGTTTGAGAGGAATTTGACTAGGGTTTGAATTTGGAGAACTCACAATCAAACAAAACAATGCAATGGCATGAAATGCAACATACACTTTTGTTCTAAGATTAATTAGTTATTGTTTAAGTAGTTAAGGCCACAAATTAAGCAAAGGAAAATATTTTAAACCTTAACTAAATCTAAACTAATCAAAACTTTGCTAAAATTTATTATGCGATGGAATTTGGGTGTTACAGTTATGGAATGAGTTTTGTCATTAATCCATGTTTAATACCCTTAGTTAGTGTCCTAACATTTGATGTGATGGATGAATAGTGAAAAGTTTGAAAAGTTTGTGCAACTAAACACCTATTCAAAGTTTGCTACAGTGAAGTTTGCAAGTACCTGCTACTGTTGGTACTAGGTTAACTAGTTTGAAAAGTTTGGCAATGGCCCTTACGCGATTCAGGCTGATGACTTTCGTTTCAGGTGATCCGACCTGGATGTTTTTTCAGACGATTGAGGTCGACGCCGATCGCTTCTTCGCGGGGGTATCGGCGACAGGGAAAGGGGCGGAAGGGTACGTCTGCGACCTGTAGCGTAGCGTACATCTCGTCGCAGTGTCTCACATTATCCAGAACTGCTTTACGAAGAGAAATCGGGGAGGATTCTTTTTTTCCCCCTTCCACTCCACCTCAGCTGTTCCACGCTCCTGATCTAGTACGCCGTGTCAGCGTTACCTTGCCAATCCTGCTTGTGTGGCACCGGGAGTGGCGGCGAGTCTTCTTGGTCAGACAAATGAAAATCCACAACGCCTGAGCCGCGAGCGAGTGTATGGGATGCCCGTCCTGTCCAGTCCTCCAAAAGATCAAGCCGGCCGGCCACGTACGTATCTTGTAGTCTTCGCAATGAACCTTCCAGTATCTGGAATTCTGGATAGTGTGTGTTAGTGTGTATAATACCAGCATACAGTATCCAAAGATTCTAGACACTGATCGGGAAATTCGTACCAATTTGTGAACAGAGGTCGTATTCTACCTAGTTGAATATTTCACCCTTTGTTCTAAACTGCAAGTCATCTCAAATTTGACCAAATTTATATAATAAAATACTGATACTTTAGTACTAAATAAATACTATTAGATTTTTTTATTAAATATCTTTTATAGTATATCTATTCGGTGCCATAAGTCTTTGTAATCCTTAAATTTTGACCAAATATAAAATGATTTGATTTTAAAAATTAAATTGACTTACAATTTGTAACAAAGTCAGTGGTGTAACCAAAACTTGGCAGCTTGAAGGCATGCGCTAACCTTTGCCCGGTGACTTCTATTTTCCTAAGAGAAACGAATGAAAGAATTTGGTAGGCTTCTTCTTAAACATTTTATCTGTATAAAGATATGAGTAAAGTACACCAGCGGTCCTTAAACTTGTTCGGGTGTGTCATCTAAGTCCCTAAACTCTCAAAATGCATTTTCAGGTCCTGAACTTGTTCCAGGGTGTCACATAGGTCTCTAATCTCTCAAAATACATTTTTAGATCCATAAAGGCCGTGTTTAGATAGGAGCTGTAAATTTTTGCAGGGTAATAAATGCAGCTTTGACCACTAATTAGAGGTATTAAATAATGTCAGTTCACAAAACTACCTCCACAACCTCTAGTAAATTTCCGAGAAGAATCTAATGAGGCCTTTGACCGCATGATTAGAGGATGATTAGAAGATGGTTACTGCAGCATCACTGTAGCAAATCATGGATTAATTAGGCTCATTAGATTCGTCTCGGAAAGTTACGCTCATCCGTAGCTGGGTTTTGCAAATAGACTTCATTTAGTACTCCATGCAAGAAAGATTCCCTTTTGCAAATTTTTTTGGGAAGGAAGTAAACACGGCCAAACTTGTCTCGTGGTATCAAACATGTCCCTAAACTATCAATATACTATTTTTAATTTAATAAAAATATTATTTTGCCACTTTAAATTAATAAAAAAATCTTTTGCAACTTTAAATTTAATAAAAATGTTATTTTGATTTAATTGAGAGTGGGAACAAATTATCTTAATAAAGTTATGCAAAGCGCATGCAAAATATAATTAGTTAGTAGGAAATATGCAAGATTAGCATTGATATTTTCATGTTAAACGAGAAAACTATAATATCCATTGTTGATTTTTTAATGATCCAATGGTCTTGATTAATCCATGATGAGTATGATTAATAAGCAGCTAATTCAGTATTAAAATTATCTTAGTGGTAAGATTTCTAAATGAATTGGCTGAAAATAGTTTAATAAACAGTCTATTTTGAATACAATTAATTAATGACAATTTCAGAGATACGAAAATTTACCTTGAGACTTTAGGGACCCAAATGACATACTGAGGCAAGTTTGGGGACCTGAAGATGCATGTTGAAAGTTTAGGGACCCGAATGACACCTCCAAACAAGTTTAGGGATCTAAAAATGTATTTTGAGATTTCAGGGACCTAGATGATACCTCGATACAAGTCCGAGGACCGCCCATGTATTTTACTCTAAAGATATTATACTGTGATTAATAAAGCGCGGCATTAGAAAAAGAATACATTTGGTACGAAACTAAACACGAGGCTTTATATCGAGAAAATGAAAAAGACCAAACAGGCTTGTAAACCATTGATTCGGCTAGCCCAGGTGAGCCCAAAAGTTTGCAACAAATTCGATTCGGTCTGGCCCAAAGGCACAATGCATTACGGCTCACGAACTTCCTGTTTTGTAGAGGACCATTCACGGACTAGGCCACGGAAACTTTTTGGGCTCTTAAAGCCAGACCCAGAAAGCCCAAACCTAGCCACAGAGCATCTTAGCCCAACCTACCGCCGCACGGAAATGAAACGACCCCACGAGGTCACGACGTCGTCAGAGAGCCCAAAAAGAATTCAGTGACCGTGAGAGGCTGTAGCCAGTGCTCGCTACCTCATCAGTCATCATCACTCATCCGCCATCACCGCCGATGAGCCCGCAGCAAAGGAGACCCAAAATGACATGCACAAGATCAAGATCTGTGGATAAAGGGAGATTGCCACAAATCGATCTCCGAAAGCACCATGGCAGAGCTATGATTAAGACTCCGGGACCATGTTCGTTCAGAATTGAATCTGCCAACCTGACTCGGGATCGTTTCGCGCGTCGGTTGCAGCTCTGTCCTAAATGGATCGGGGTTCAGAATCGGATCGATGGCGTAGGGGGCAGGAATGTCAAATGTGGCAATTGGATCTCACAGTGCCCGCCCGCGCCAGAAGGATTTACCATGCGGATTCAATACGCCAGGTGTCCTTGCTGGCAAGTTTTTCTCACGGCACCTTGGCCCCGTTTGGTTCTCTAGAATAGGTCTAGTATAGCTACAGTAACGAAGGGAATCTTGCATGCATGGAGTACTAAATGAAGTCTATTTGCAAAATCTCTTCACGGATGAGCGTAACTTTTCGAGACGAATCTAATGAGCCTAATTAATCGATGATTGGCTACAGTGATGCTACAGTAACCATTCTCTAATTATGCTCTAATCATGCGGTCAAAGGCCTCATTAGATTCTTCAGGTTTCTAGTGCAGAGGTTCTGAAGTTAGTTTTGTAAAATACCTTTATTTAATACCTTTAATTAGTGGTCACAGTTGTGCTACAGTTCTAGCACTGGAAAACCAAACGGGCCCTTGCTGGCGTCAGCAGCGAAGGCGTTGACGACCCAAAAAAATCTCATACCTGCAACGCCGCAGTAAAAATTTCACGGTTAATCTCACAGAAGCATGCATGCTTGCGCCAGTTTTTTTTTTTCTGGAAATGTTCATCTCTATCGCGAAAGGTGAAGTAGTCAAGTTACATGATCCATAAGTCACCGAGAGACGCCAATGTCTGCAGCATTCAGTGTAACAGGTCGAACCATCGAAGCACCACGCACCGTCTCCCCACATATACTCCCTCCGTCCCAATATGAGTGCAATTCTAGAATTCAAACATGAAATTAGTGTGCATGGGAAATGACAATATTGCCCCTATGTCCCCAGACAAATAGGTAGTCAGAGAACAACTGTGAACATCACAGCATTATATAATTTAAAAAGGAACAGAGAAGACAGCATACTCCCAGTATGCCACGTTTTACACACTCTGGAATGTCCCAGAAAAAAAATATCACATCAAACCAGCACTGATACAGAAAAATGGCGCCATTTCAGAGATTCAAATTTTAAGCTGGTGTGCGCCATGCAGCCCCACAATATAAGCACATCACAGGCTCCAGAATCACCCAAACCAGAGAGACACCCACTCCAAGCCTACAATCCTCTTCATCATCAGCCAAGGCCATCGATCGACATCCACTCCAAGCCTACAATCCTCTTCATCATCAGCCAAGGCCATCGATCTAAACACACTACCAGATGAAGGATACAATCTCCACTCCAGCAGCCTGCAATCCACTTCATCATCACCCATGGCCATCGATCTGAACACACTACCACATGAAGGAGATGAACTCCACTCCAGCCTGCAGTCCACTTCATCATCAGCCATGGCTATTGATCTGAACTCACTACCAGATGGAGGAGATGAACATCTCTTACCTGATCTAAATAAAGAACCACCAGATGAGCAAGGAGATGAAATCCATCATCTCCAAGAAGATGAAGTCCATGTCCTAGAAGATGATGAAGTCCATTGGCTCCAAGAAGCTCAGTCCAATCTTCTCCAGGAAGATGAACAGGCCATTGTGCGTGGAATTGATCTCAACCTTGATGCTTCTGATCTGCAACAACCAAATGAAGGTAACGTGTTCTGTTAGCTATATCAGTCCATCAAGTCATTGCCACAAGCTGAAGCATTGAAGAGCTAACCATACAAAATATTAGATACACATAATCTGGGACTAAATAGGACTAAATGCCTAAGACACCCAGATTCTTATAGGCATCATCACCACTATAAGGGCTACTGGGCATGCTCCAACTTATTAAGTTTACACATGCTCAAAAAAAAAGTTTACACTTAGTGCAAATGGATAGATAAAACTAAGAAATGGAGATAACTACTTATTTACACATTAATTGGGAAGGTACTATTTTTACAAATATGCTGATTGGTGATAGTTTACAAATATGCTTATTTAGATATTAATTCAGGAACCCAGAAATGATACAACTAGTACACTTTGTAAACAGGCATACAAGCGCTTATCATTTGATTAATACAGTACTAGGTACAAGAGCTGACTATGTTTTTTTCAGACATGATGGAGTACATGCAAGACTATGGTGTATGCGTTGATGATGCGGACATAGCCTTTCATGAAGATCAATTCGAGGACTCAGAATTTGAACATGACCATGCAAATGAAAATAATGCACATCAGTCCAGGAACTTGACAGAAGCTGAAAGGCATGCAATTTATGCAGCATTGCTTGAGAGAAGTGTGCATGGAAGATTGAAAAAGAAAACTACAACTAGAGTTGCTGAAATGTTACAAGTCAGTAGGTATCAAGTGCAACGTGTTTGGCGGAGAGTGAAGGAGTGTCGCGCACAAGGAAGACCGGTGGATGTTAGATCAAGAAAGCCTAAGAACTGTGGTCGTAAAAGAATACAAGTAGATCTATCGGATGTTCTTAGTGTACCCTTACACAAGAGGACTACTATACGATCTCTAGCAGAAGCCATTGGTGTAACAAAGAGCACTCTACACAGGTGGTTCAAGGAGGGGTTACTACGACGCCACTCCAACACACTAAAGCCTCTACTGAAGGAAGAAAACAAGAAAGAGAGACTGCGATGGTGTATTTCCATGTTAGATCCACGGACATTGCCCCATGAACCTAAGTTCATTGAAATGGAAAACATCATCCACATAGACGAGAAGTGGTACAACACCACAAAAAAGGACAGAAACTACTATTTGCTCCCAGGAGAGGAGGAACCATACAGGACTGTGCAAAATAAGAATTCTATTGGCAAAGTCATGTTCTTGACAGCAGTGGCCAGACCTAGATATGATGATGAAGGTAATTGTACTTTTGATGGAAAAATAGGAGTGTGGGCGTTTATCAGAAAGGTACCACACCTGTCTCAATTTCTTACACTAGTTTGTGGTACTCATTTGTGATCCTTACTTCAATTTATTTCATATAGGAACCAGCAAAGCGAAGGAGCCGTAATAGAGGAAGGGGAACCCTAGTCACCAAGTCTATCAAGGTAGATCGAGATATTATGAGGTCATATATGATTGCTAAAGTTCTGCCAGCTATAGTTGCACGATGGCCACGAGAAGATGCAGGAAAGACCATTTGGATCCAGCAAGATAATGCCCCTTCTCACGTGCCAGTGCATGATGAACAATTTGCTGCTGCTGTAGCACAGATAGGCTTGGACATACGGATCATCAACCAACCTCCCAATTCTCCAGATATGAATGCACTGGACCTAGGATTTTTTACTTCTCTTCAATCCTTAGCTTATGGTACGATTTCTAGAAACATGGATGAGCTGATTGGGAATGTACAAAAAGAATTTGATGAATACGACCCAGGTACTTTGAATAGGGTGTTCCTAACACTACAGGGTTGTTTGATTGAAGTGATGAAAGATGGTGGCGGAAACAGATACAAGATTCCTCACATGAACAAAGATAGGCTTGAGGCACTAGGAATGCTGCCTAAAAGCCTTAGTGTTGACCGCCAGCTATTTGCGAATGTGATGGAGTCTTTAAGCAACTAATTGTATTGCTACTGCTGTATAAACCACTACTTTTGTGATTAAGGATTAGGCACATAATGTAATTAAATAGCTAAATGTATTTCTACTTTTGTATAAACCACTACTTTTAAATTAAGGATTAGGCTCATAATGTAATTAAGCAGCTAATTGTATTGCTACTGATATATAAACCCTGCTTTTGTAATTAATGCAGTCCCTGCCACAACAACAGTAATTGGCTTAGCAACAAAAATCTTATGTGATATGCTCTTTCAGCGTACAACTTTTACTAAGTCTAACAGCAATGGAATATCAACCTTCTAGTTATCTATGGCATCGCTGTTATATATTCTGTATTAGAAAAACTAAGATCGATTGTCAGGAATAAATAGTATGGCGTATTAGATAGAGCATGCTTGTATCAGCCATACACTAACTTATATGTGAGGGACGCCTAATGGTTCCACTAACACGCTTCATTAGACAATCATCGTCACATAAACATAGACATATATATATATACATATATATATATATACATATATATATATATATATATATGTATATATATATATATATATATATATATATATATATATACTATATACACATACACATTAAGTATGACACATACATAGTAGTAGATGTCCATTATAATAGGACATCATCATCACACCAAAAGCATTTCATTATCCCACGTCAAGCAACATCAAATGGACTAAGGCTTGAAGAAAGCAGGCACCATAACCTTGTACATGCTGACGAAGACGTCATGGAAGGTTGGATCCATCTGGGCAAGCACCATCTTCAGGCGTGCAGCCACCTTCGGGTGCATCTCCTCTCCGGTAGCCATGTCCGCAACAACCTGGACGCCATCAGCGGCACCCCCCTCTGTCGCAATCTCGACAGCATCCGCTGGGACAGTCTCTGCCGCCGCATCGGAACCATCCCCCGTGACCCCATCGGCCCCAACTAACATGGCATCCGCGGGGGCCCCAACTGCGATGGCATCCGCGGGGACCCCAACAACGCCCACCCGCACGCCATCCGCAGGGACTGAGGCGTCCCTCGAATCGGCCACCTCCATGAAGGACCCTTCATCCTCCGAATCGGGGACGTAGATGTCGCCCTTGGCGTCCACGCGCATGCGACCCCACCGTCGGATGCGGTGCCCGCGCACGCAAATCCACTCTCCACAGGAGCGGCTGCCCTGCTTCACCACAATGTCGTCGTTGTCTCCTCCGCGGCCGCCTAGCTTTGAGCCCCCGCGATGCCGGCGCATCCTGGTGCGACGCCGTGAGCACCTGCCGCCGCCAGCCATGAAAGCGAGATGGAGGAGCGCGGGATGAGGTAGAGGCACGGGGAACACGCTCGGATGGAAGGGGAGCTGAGGGGTGAGGAGGATCTGGAATGCGTGAAGGGGAGGGGAAGGACGCGCTGCAAATGGAGAAGCAGGAGCACGGCGGCGATGCGAACTGGAGCAGCCGAGCAGGCGGCGTGGAGCACTGAAGATTGGAAATAAGCGGTGAGGAACAATCTAGGCCTCCCTTTTCTTTTTTTTTTCTTTTTTTTTTGCCGTCGCTTCGCCTGGCTGATTTTTTTTCAACAAACGGGTCCCACCTATCTTTTCTCCGCCGGGCACAGGCTGGAGCTTTTATTGGGACCGGTGAACATCTACTGTTATTAGTGTTTAATATGGGACATTTTTTGAATCGCAGGAGTGCACATAAATTGGGACGGAGGGAGTACACCTCACCCCGGCCACGCCATCTCTGCTCGCGCAAGGCAACAAGCATGGTGGCACGAAGGTTCATACCGGTCGAGCAGTGCGCCTGCGAGGGCCGGTCGCGGCAGGCCGTCGCCGCCGACCTCGACGGCACGCTGCTCCTGTCCCGCAGCGCGTTCCCGTACTACCTCCTCATCGCGCTGGAGGCCGGCGGGCCCCTCCGCGCCGCGGTGCTCCTCCTGACAGTGCCGCTCGTCTACCTCACCTACGTCGCCGTGTCCGAGCCCCTGGCCGTGCGCGCGCTCCTCTACGTCGCCGTGGCGGGCCTCAAGATGCGGAACGTCGAGGCGGTGGCGCGGTCCGTGCTCCCGAGGTTCTACGCCGGGGACGTCCACCCGGAGGGGTGGCGCGTGTTCCGCTCGTTCGACCGGAGGTGCGTCGTCACGGCGAGCCCGAGGGTGAGGGTGGAGCCGTTCGCCAGGGCGTTTCTTGGCGCGGACGTGGTCATCGGGACGGAGCTGGAGGTGGGCGAGGACGGGAGGGCCACGGGATTCGTCGCCGAGCCCGGAGTGCTCGTCGGCGAGCACAAGAGGCGGGCCGTGGTGAGGGAGTCCGGCGACGCGCTGCCGGACGTCGGCATCGGCGACCGCGAGAGCGACTTCGATTTCATGTCCATCTGCAAGGTATAACGTAGCTTCTTCAGTTCTGTGTTCTGAACTTGTGGTTGCATGCATTCTGCAATCTGCAGTACAGTTTACTATTGAAAGTTGAAACTGCACAGATGTTGGGTAGTGGCTTCGTTAGTGCATTATGCACACGGCAGAAGGAATGTGATCGTACTCCGGCTCTGGATTATGCATTACGCACACGGCAGAAGTATAGTGTACCAAGTACCATGCTTGCCTCGACCGCTGGATTCCAAATCTACAAAGGCCTTGTTTAGTTCCAGCGAATTCGACCAATTCGACCAAAAGTAACGCATTGAAAAACGTGCACCCTCTCACAGGACACGCTTCCCATTGTATTTTTTCTACAGAAAATTCGATCGATTCGGCTGAACTAAACAAGGCCAAAGTTGCAGTCACAGATATCGATCAGACACCCACCAACTGCGCATTTCCTGCGTTGCCGTTCATGGCGTTATGCCCATGTTCGAATGTTCCTGTGCTGCGACTGAACTGACTGTACAAATGGCATGTCCGTGTTCAGATGTAGGGATCAAAAAATTGATCCCTACTTTGACCACTAATTAGGGATATTAAATAAAGTTAGTTTACAAAACTACCTCCACAACCCCCTGGCAAATTCGCGAGACGAATCTAATGAGGCCTTTGACCGCACGATTAGAAGATGATTACTGTAGCATTACTGTTGCAAAGTATGGATTAATTAGGCTCGTTAGATTCGTCGCGCAAAGTTGCACTCATCTGTGAAAAGGTTTTGTAAATAGACTTCATTTAGAACTCCATGCATACAAGATTCCTTGGAACAATTTTTTGTCCCAAGGAATCTGATCACGGTAGCTGAGTTGTGTCAGTGTTGCCAAATGCTCAGTATTCTACTGACTAACCATACACCAAGTTACTAGCACTGAATTGTGAGCCTCAAGAGTCAAGATCATACAACTGAATTGGGATATCAGTAGTTGTGACTCTGTTTGGACGATCTGGTCCAGCTGAATATCTGTTGTTCTCAACTGTTAGTAAGAAATTTATACATGTTCAGACCCAAATTAAGACCAAAACTGGCCCTGAATAAAAATCCAGGCTCAGGAGTCAGGACTGCCTGTAATGGCTAGACCACTAGCAACGTACTCGATTGGGTCAGTTGCTGTGACTCTGTTTAATTTGACGATCTGATCCAGTTTAACATCTGATTCTTCTGAAATGTTACCAAGAAATTTACACATGTTCAGACTTCAGACCCAAATTAACGCCAGGGCTCAGGACAACCTGTAATAATAACTAGATATGTGTCGTCCAAGACTCCAAGGACAGATCTGCGGTTTTCGAACCATCCAATCCTGCAATGAGTTAGGCCCTGTTTAATTCAGCAAGATAAGTTTAGAAAATTTACTGTAGCAAAACTAAATCGAAGATTACAAGGGCTAAACATGATCTAATTATAAAACTAATTACACGGATGGACGAGAAATTGCGAGACGAATCTATTAAGCCTAATTAATCCGTCATTAATTCACATTTAATACCTTTAATTAGTGTCCTAATATTTGATGAATAGTGATGAATAAAAAAAACTTATGGAATTAAACGTGGCCTGCCACATTGCTTGGCGATGAGGTCGTTGCTCTGGCACTGGTCCTCCTGTCGGACTTCTGGAGATGGGCAGCTCAGCTAACTTCATTTCAGGGGCATCACGAGCTCATGTTCTGATCGCCATGCATCCACATGCACTACTGTTCGTTTTGCTGATGGTGCCACGTGGCGCGTGAACGCAGGAAGCGTACATCGTAACACGACAGAAGTACCGCGCGGTGCACAGGGAGCAGCTGCGGAGCCGCGCCATCCTCCACGACGGCCGCCTCGCCCACCGCCCGACGGCGACCAACACGCTGCTCACCTTCCTGTGGATGCCGCTCGGCTTCGCGCTCGCGGTGCTGCGCGTCTGCCTCCACCTGCTCCTCCCGGCGCGGGCCGTCTCCTGCGCCTACAAGCTCTTGGGCATCAAGCTGGTGGTGCGCGGCCGCCCGCCGCCGCCGCCCACAAAGGGACGGCCGGGGGTCCTCTTCGTGTGCAACCACCGCACCGCGCTCGACCCCGTCGCCGTCGCGGTCGCCCTGGGCCGCAAGGTGAGCTGCTTCACGTACAGCGCCTCCGGGTTCTCGGGGCTCGTCTCGCCGATCAGGGCGGCCGTCGCGCTGTCCCGCCGGAAGCGCGAGGCGGACGCCGCCCGTGTCCGGCGTCTGCTCAACGATGGCGACGTCGTCGTCTTCCCCGAGGGTGGCACCTGCCGTGAGCCGTTCCTGCTGCGGTTCGACACGCTCTTCGCTGAACTCACCGACCGCATCGTGCCCGTGGCCATCGATACCAGGGAGAGCATGTTCCACGGGTCCACGGCACGCGGTCACCGGAGCATGGATCCTTACTTCTTCTTCATGAACCCGCGGCCGAGGTACGAGATCACGTTCCTGAACCAGCTTCCGAGGGAGCTCACCTGTGGGCGGTCGCCGGTCGAGGTGGCCAACTACGTCCAGAAGGTCCTGGCCGCGCAGCTTGGGTTCGAGTGCACCGGCGCCACGCGCAAGTACAAGTATGGGATACTCGCCGGCAGCGACGGCCGCGTGCCGTCCAAGCAAGAGGGGTAAGGAAGACAGAGCATGCAACCACCTGTTATCTAATAACGAGTGGAGAGAAAACACTCGTGCATAGCGTTGCAACTAATCAATGGTTTGGCCTTTGGCGTTGATGTTTGTGATAAGAACTTCGGTTATCTATTCACATATTTGTTCATCCATGTAAAACATTTCTTTTTATTAGAAGACACTCTTGCCTCATACTTATATTAGCCGGTACAAAAAAAGGAAAATTTAGCATAAAAGAATTTGAAAAACAAAATTACACGGCAAACCTTTGGTCGTTTTCTTCCTTTGATTGTAAGCTGCCCACCGGAATTAAGATGGCACGGCACAAGACATTTTTGAAAACAGCGGTAACGATTCGCAGCTAGCAATGAGATGTAGAAGCCATTCAAAGAACATCAGCTGGGGGATCAGCCAAGCAACGCAGGTTTGTAATCTTTTACCAGACCTACCATAGAAGTCTGACACTCGAGTGTTGGGGCACTTAGACTTTTCATGATATTCGTTACCTGTGCACATATTTGCTAATTCCAATTTTCAGAGATCAAAGTCAGTCTATGGCCTAATGCATGCATGCATCTCCTATCCTAACTTGCAATATCTCCGAAGAAGTTAGTGTTTAGGTAAGGGTGGTCGTTCACCATTGCCCGTGAGCTCATAAGGTAGCTTTTCAATATGGCATGCTAACCCAAAGATGGTGGCACAAGAAAAGTTAGTGTCAGAGGCGATAATGGCTTATCAGATCCTTTCGCTTGAAACGTCTCTATTTGCTTCTTTACTCTCCATCCAATAGGTCCTGTTTGATCCACTCCACCTAAAATTTAGCTAGCTAATTTGGTCAGTTAAAGTTTAGTTAGCTAATTTGGCCAACTAACATTTAGCTAGCTAAAGTTTAGTTGGACCTTTTTTGATCCTTTAGTTAATTAGTGTTTATTTACCATGCTACCATTACTTTGGTGAACCCGATGTGGACATGGAAAAAATAGAGTGGCAGTTTCATCTTTAAACATGTTTTAGCTGGGTTTAGTTGGGTTGGAACAGCTAAAGAGATTGTGTGTGTTTTGGCATCCAACTAAAGTTTAGTTGAGTTTTAGCTGCCCCCGTTTGGATCCCTGGCAGCTAAACTTTAACGGGTGGATCCAAAAAGATCTGTCTCTATTTTCTATGTGTCCCAGTCTAAACCCTATGTCAAGCATGGGTCTCCATACTCCATTGCCGCTAGCCTTGTTGGCTGACGCATCAATAAGGGACAATTGTGACAGTATTTCATGTTTGGGTATTTAAAATAAAATATCCATTACAGTGTTCTATATATAAATATTTTTTTTACAATCCAAATACATAAAGTATAAATTGTTTATTAATTGTTAAATTAGGCTTAAAATCCTGGAGAAATAATATCGGACCCTAGAGGAACACTAAGAGGACGAATATGAGAGCCAACCATTGAACAAATAGTAACTGGGAAACAGAAAATGAATATAAATTATACAAACAAAATATTGGAATTTAGAGCATGAATATAAAACCCTAGAAAAATCTTTTCATACATAATCAAATATTTCAAGCGGCACCGGCCACCTTCCCACAATTATGACTGACAAGAACAATGGCTACACCTCATCGACTAGTCTCACTAACCATACACTTGAGATACAATAGTTAAGAGTGATAGTGGAGTTCTTACCGGACGTTCTTGGTGTCCTAGCGTTGCGGCTGCAAGCAGTGGTGGACCCAGAATAGGACATGTCGGAGCTCATGACCAGGGCCGTGGTAAAGTGCCCAATGTAGGTCATATTAGCATTAAAGCTTTAATGGCGAATATAGAAATTTACACATGGTTGTACAAATTCTGTCATTTATGTTTTGTCGCTAAATGTATGTCATTCTAGTACTTAGTATTCAAAATAACATGTATTAGATTGAGAGCACAAGAAAAACTTTTCTATTATCTACTTCATCATTTAATCATGAATTCATGATATAATGATTCTTGAGTGGCAAACAAAATCCTAGCAATGAATAGATTGAGAGCACAAAGAATTGCTATTATAAAAGGAAGAAGCAGGAGGGCATTATATTCAACTCTATTATTGGCATTTGATATGTAGCAACTAAGTAATATATATAGCTCTTTTATTATTTTTAATTTTCTTTGCGCACCATGAGAGAAGTAGGGAGGTCACCCTGTAGTAATTCAACAGACTTAGCTCTTTATATAACTATGCTTGAGATGACAAGTCTCACACTTAAAATCTATATTGGTCATTACATAATTGTTATATATATCAGTGTTGGTCTACGTCCAGGATAAATATCTTTTGTGTGAACATATCTAAAAGTATCAAGCTTTATATGATTTTTCTATAACAGAAACCATCTCTTGGTGTGGTGCAATGTATAGATACAAATCTATCCACAAGGGTTTAAAAACCACAATAGTCGCCTATCCTGATGGATATGCCTTGCTTGAATTGAAATGGGCAAGGGCAATGTTTGCAGTTCGGTGAGTGTTCCAAGCTTTCAGAAGATATCAAGTGTTTGCTCCACACTTTTTCATTAGATTAGACTCTCACTGGACTTCGGAATAAAATAGAGATGGAAAATAAGACGCTATCATTATATCCGTCCATACTTTGCACCCCTACTCACAAGTCACGAGTACTGGCCTACAACGGCATCACGAAGGAACAGGCAGCAGGTGCACTGACATCTCTACAAACTACATGGCCACTTCCGGTCATCAACTGGCAAACATTTGATATCTTTTGGAAGCGTGCACATCCAGTAACGGTGGCGCTGCGCGCCGACATGCCGCGCATGCACATCAATGCTTCACGCCTTCACTCTGTCACGGTGCAGGTGAGGACACGTACTGCAAGAAAGCCTCGTCACGGAGGAGGCAAGCCATGGTGTCCGGCGCGAGGCACACCTCCACGTCGACGCTGCCATCCCCCGCCTGGCCCGGGAACGCCGACATCTTTCCGTCGAACTTGTTCGCGCGGCCGCTGCGCACGGCGAGCGCGCGGCCCCACCCGAAGTCGTTCCCGTCGTACATCGGGAACCGGGGCGAGCTCCCCATCGTGAGCGCCGCGCCGTCGGGGTTGCCCAGCGGGAAGCACCGTGGCGCGGCCTCCCACTCCGCCGCGGCGCGCCGGATCGCGCCGTCATCGTGCGCCGCCACGGTCGCGTGCAGCTTTGCCGCCGCCCAGCCCAGGTCGTTGGACGCCAGCTCGGCCACGGTCGCCGTCGTCGCCACGCTCTGGATCGCGTTGCCGAAGTAGAGCGGGGAGATCGCCGGGCGCAGACGGTGCCGGCAGTTCACGGCCATGCGGAACGTCGTCGTCTTGTTGGCGGCCAACAGCCGGCGCGCGCGCGTCACCGCCCTCCATATGTGCGCGCACAGCGACTGGAACGACGAGATTTCGCCGCAACCTCCCTCAACCTTAGAATCGTGCGTGACCTTGCCGTTAACCTCGGAGTCTTGACCTGTTCTTTTCCGGCGGTTGGCCGTCGCCTTAAGCTCGCGAATCGCGGCGGCACTGAAGTGTAGGATTCTCTCGCGGAGGGGCGCCTCGGCGTCGAACGTCACGGCCGGGCCCGTGCCGCCGGGAAAGCGCAGGACGGCGGTGGAGTCGCCAAAGAAGTTGCGCCTGAAGTCCGGCTCCCGGACCGGCGCGCCACGGCACTGCCCCGCCCACGTGTTGAAGAAATGCCAAAATGAGGTGCCATCGACGACGGCGTGATTGGCGACGAAGCCGACGAACACGGCGCCGTCGCCGAGCACGGTGAGCTGGAACGACGTGAGCGGGCGGCCGTGGCCGCCGTAGCTCACCGTCCGGTCCATGGGGAACAGGCCGTTCATGAGCCTGATCGGCACGTCGGCTCCGGGCACGAGGAAGTCGCCGAGCGACAGAGCCGGCGCGACCGCGTGGTAGAACTCGACGGACGGGTCGTTGCCGCACCGGATCACGATGCTGTCATCCTGGAGCGTGACGAGCCTACCAGCGAGTGCAGGGAAGACGCCGAGCGCTCGGGACAGCGCCGCCACCAGCGACGAAACCAGCGAGGCCATCGCCACGCCGGGAGGCGGGAAGAAGAGCCCCTTCTGGATGTATTGGCACGACAGCATGGGCATGTCCGAGACCGAGAGCCTGAGGTCTCCCACCGCCGAGGCGCCGGCAGGCCGAACCGTCTGCTTCGAGACGACAGAGATGGCCGGCGCCGGCACGTCCTTGCAAGCCATTCCCTTCGGCGCGGTGGCGGGGGCCGCGGCGACGGCCGAGGCAGCCTCCACCACGGCATCGGCGGATATCGGTGGAGCCATCCTCGGACCGCGCTTATCTGGAGTGATTGCAGTGTGTGGTGATGCTTTGGCGCGGAGGGCGTACGTTTTATAGGCACCCAGAGAGCCTGGATTCGTGCACCTGCACCTGTCCCCGAGTGCACATCGACTGCTCTGTCGTGTTCTGGGGCCCATTTCCAAGGAGCTTCAGGCCCTGTTTAGTTTGCTTCAAAGAGGATCAATTCAATCAAAAGCAACGCATTGAACTACGTGCCCTCTCTCTACTTTTTCAATTTCCAATGCACTTTCAATCATTGAACTCGATCGAATTCAACCAATCTAAACAAGGCCTCTGCTTCAGGCTACCAATCGAGGAGGTGAAGCTTTACCCAACGGAGCAGCGAACCAAACACAAAGCATCAGCCTCTCTCAGGGCAGGGGCCTGCAGGGATGGCAATCGGACGGATTCGGATGGTATCGAATTCGGATAGCACTTTTTACCACATAATAAGTCGAATTCGAATACGAATTCGGATGTTGTCGAATTCGGATGGTAAACGAATACTTCAAATTCGGATAATATTCGGATATCCATTTAACTTAAATGATAGCATTTAGCAAGTTTTTTTTGCTTATTTTATGATTTTGAAAGAACGAAATCATCGTAAAATATACAAGCATGCATCAAATACAACATATGCACACAAGATTATTAGTTAAAAATATTTTTTTGTTATAAATATTTTTAAAAAATAAAATTAAATGATAATAAATACATAAAATAATATAAATATATTTTACAATAATTAAATAAATTATTTTGAGTAAATTAAATCAATAACTGTATTGGTTTTAAAGTAAATTAATATAATATATTTATTGCATGGTTTAGAGAAGTTCTTATGCTAAACGAATACGGATAATAATCGGATATCCATCCATATCCACGTTTTATTTCGAATTCGAATGTATCCATTTAAGTTACCACATTGCAATCGAATGCGGATACGGATATCCATATATCATTTTTCGCGGATACAAATTCGGATATTTTATCCGTCCGCTTACCATTTGCCATCCCTAGGGGCCTGCGCCTGCCTGTCGTGCTGTGCCTTTTGTCCGGTGGCCGGACCGGGGCGATCCGACGGCTATTGCACGCACGTGCAGGCCGCGACCGCCCCTCGTGCGGCCTGTCGCGTGGTCCACCACGCCGCCGCAAGGCGCCAGGGCTCGGGAAATTCGTATCCCCGCGACGGTGCGGCGTTGCTGTCAGCCTGTCACGGGCTGGCCGTGGCCGCTCGGGGAGAGGAGGGGAGGGGGGAGAGCACCGCACCAGGCACCAGACAGCGGCCGCCCGGGCCGGGGGCGCGGGGGCCAGCGCCCACGCGCGGCCGGGGTTCGCGGCGGCCGCGGCGGGTGGCAGCGCACATGGTCCCGGAGGGCCCAATCCGGAGCTCGCGCGGCGTGGAAGCGGCGGAGCCACAGCCTCTGGCGTCGGGGGTTCGGTGGCGCGTGGACGGTACGCTGTGCAAGGCCGCAGGGGGCATGGCGCAGCACGCTGCCCTGCCGCCGCGCGGTAGCGACAGGGCGTCGGCCGAGGGCAATGCCGACGCGCCGATATTAAACCGTCGTGGCTGCTTCTCATCTCGGGCAACTTGGCTAGTTGTGTGGCCATTTTATATGATGGGCCAAGAAAGCGTAGCGATATGATGCTGGAGCCGCCGCGTTACGACGCTTCCTAGAACTGGGCCTAAATACAAGCTCGGGACCCATTAACATGGGCCTATGGCCTCGTGGCTTAAAGCCCAGTACGTCAGTTGCATCTATCACTCTTCGAGCCCAAGCCACTGCTAGTGCTAGGCCACGCCCAGCCATTTGCTGCTTGCCGCCTCCTTGCCTACTCGGCCACTCCCACTCACCAGTCAGCAGTCACCACTTCACCAGACATCAGCAGGCCACCACCTTTCCACTCAGACTCGACTCCACCAATCGCTTATCCTCGTTTCGCTCCTCGGCCCCTGGACCATCCCCTTCAGCTTTCAAGTGGCATCCACACAGCCCCCGTACTGACGCAACCCTCCAATCCCTTCCCCCCCCGCTCCTCCTGTCCTACCACGTCGCAGGGCTCCCCGCGGCACCAGAGGCTGCCCCAGCCCCACCATGTGTACCGTACCCCGGCAAGGCTGCATGAGACCGCCACCAGCTCAACGGGGACACGCAGGTCGGCCGATCCCTCCCGCCCGGTCCCCGTCGCTGTCACGAGCCCGCCGGACGCCGGAGGCCCCGAGCCACGGCATGGACCGACCACGGACAGCGACGGCCGGCCGGCGAACAGATACGGAGAACCTGGAAACCATCCAGCCGCTGCTGCTTGCATGTCTTGCCTTTGATCGAGCGTTACGAGCCGCCTGCTGATGGACTCCATCTTCTGCCAAGACGAATTCAACAAATATCTTGGCATGTAATGTAACCGGCAGAAAATTTAACCACTGGGTTTTGGCTGCAATCATCTGCGTCGCTGTCGACGAAGCCCCTATCCTTATGTGACTCAACCATCGTCTCGCCGAGGACGCAATAATTTGGCCTTCTAGAAGTCGGAGCGGCGGCATGGATGGATAGCCATAAACCCTTGACGTCGTCGCAGATGAGCCGGTGGCTGGTCTCGTCTACGGTCTACTGGCCAATGGCTATGCTATGGTTGAGCTCGTCTTCTTCAGTTGACGAGACAAAGCCAAAGGCAGCTGCGCAGTTTTTTCCCCGTTTTGGTGTCGTCTTGGAGCAGCAGATGCTAGCGACGGTTCAGCGGGGAGACACAGTAGCGTAGTACTCCCAGATGACAAGTAGGGGTACACGTCAACATCTACAGGCTCGTCTTATCATTATCCTGTGGTAAATAAGAGATGACCGTGACACGAGGAGCGGAGGACAGAGATCTCAACTAACGGTGGTAGCTGGTAGTAATGCTACGTACCAAAGAGAACGGTACACTGCCCAGTAGTTTCAAAGAAAGAGCAAATACTAACCTGGCACCACCTTTTTACCGTATCAAATTTGGCAGCGTGTTCCTTTCCTCCAAAAGGTTTTAGGTGTTTGAAAATGTCAGCGCATGATTTGCAGTGAAAGATACTTCATCAATATTACTGAAAAGACGGATCCGATGGTGTCAAGTGACTGAAAATGGGGCCCTTTCAGAGGAAAATAAAATAAAAAACATAACTAAAGACAAAATATATGAATTGCTCGCGCACCACTAGCTAAAAGTACCCACGTAAACTTTACGCTCTCCTTTCGTTTTCATACATGGCCTAAAGTAGAGGCCAAAAGCTAGCATTGCAATCTCGCACAGATAGAAAGGAAAATGCTAGTGTCTATACAAATATTAACTATGAAATAAATGCACTATAGATTTGTAAGTTCTTCTCTCATATTCTCATTTGAGTCCATGAGTACAGGTTGATTTTCTCTGGAGTGAAATAATGCACTATAGATTTGTAAGTTCTTCTCTCATATTCTCATTTGAGTCCATGAGTACAGGTTGATTTTCTCTGGAGTGAAATAATGCACTATAGATTTGTAAGTTCTTCTCTCATATTCTCATTTGAGTCCATGAGTTTTCAAAGTGATCACCCTTCGACTTTTTAAATGGTTCATAGCAAAAACGAACCCATGTTTATAATTGGACCCAGAATAAATTTATTAGAATGAACAACTAGTATTATGGTATTTGTCTTCTTGACTATTTTTTTGTCATGTTTGGAGAAGAAAACTAGACCTACGACCTAAAATAAACTCAAGAGCATTATGGTAATAAGATATGCTAACCAACCGATCGGATTTGGCTGGTTTGAGTACACAGATACCCTCTTTCTCTCCCTCTTTTTTTTCAATCAATTTCACAAGAATTGAACGAAAATATCCAGGTCCATAGACGCCCAAATGAGTTGTGGCTCCAAACAATACCTTCTTCACATGCGGCATCAACACTTTCAGATTCAGGTTGAAAAACTTAGCGAGGTATCAGGTGCTCCAAGGCTCCAAGCACCTTAGGTGTTCCTGTGCTCCCATTAAAAAAAGGACATCAAAACATGAACGAAAAAAATATATCAAAAAATTAGATGGATGATGGTGCACTAATCTATCTTAATACAAATTTGAGAAGAAACAGAATTTTGTGCAAAGACAAACAAAAAAATCAGTATCAGAATAGATGTGGATTATACTCTTTTTTTGTTTCTCCTTGCACATAATTTTGCTTTGTCCTTAACTTTGCATTAGCATTCAGCTTTGCATCATGAACCAATAATTTTAGTTGATTTTTCATGCATATTTTTTGTTGGGGCATTGGAGAAGTTGGGAGCCTACATTTTCTTGTTTAGTGGTATGTGTGTGGAAAATTCTGGTTTTTAAAAATAGGAGGTGCGCCGCTCAGCTACGCCTACCGGGTTCAGCAGCCGACATCTATATTCCTAGTATTAATACTACGATGGCAAGTAGGTATTTTTCTTTGCCCCTGCTGCCTACCCCAACATCAGCACCGAAAGGAAATAAAAATAAATAAACGTAAGAGATCGACCGGGAGCGTGGAATTCAATTTCTTCCAAGAACGATAACGGACGCGACGTTGGAAGTACTCAAGATACGCATCAGCAGATCAATTGACTGGCCATTTTGTAATTTGACCATGCAAAATTTCAGATGTTTTGAATAGAGACGAGACGAGCCGAGCTGCGACGGCGATCGACCGGCCGATCGATGGCGACTTCTGGGACCCACCCAGGAGAGGAAAACCGGA
Organism: Alloteropsis semialata; assembly: GCA_004135705.1. NCBI lineage: Eukaryota > Viridiplantae > Streptophyta > Magnoliopsida > Poales > Poaceae > Alloteropsis > Alloteropsis semialata. The sequence continues at coordinate 60,412,054 of CM014272.1, read as the reverse complement.
GCTCTCTCCAGGAAGGCGAGAGAGAGGGACTGAGCTAGGGAGAGGCAGAGATCGAGCCACGATAAGCAGATTTTTTTTTTTAAAAAAAAAGCCCTGAACCGCGCGAGAAGAAAGCGCCGAGGCTTATCGCTTGAAAACCCTGCATTAGCTAGTTGTCGTTCTCGACTTTTCGATAAGGCGAAAAGCAAGTACCACGAGCCACTTGCGACTTGCGAGCATGAGGTTGGTTCATTTTTTAAAAAAAAAAAATCCTCGTGAAGTACCACAAGTTCACAACTTGGCGAGGGATTAGCTCGCTATCGGCAACGACCGTGCTGGGCTGTTCAAGTCTTAAGGCTCGTGGTTTAGGGCAGAAAAGGCAGGAAGCAAAGCAAACCCACTTTCCCACGGTACTGTTAGCGCGCGGCCCCATCCGTCAGCGGCGCGCGCGGTCGGTGCGGCGGGACGATGATGGCGCGCGACACCGGCACGCGCGGGGAAGGGACAGGGCAGCGTGGCCCGCCGCGCCGTCCAGCCCCCAGGGGGCACCTGTAATAACGAGCGTGGCAAGTCGGGATTAGGCCGCCGCGCCGCAGATTCTCCTCTTCTCCCCCAGCCCCTCGAGATCCGGCTCCGGCACGCCGCCCACGCTGCAGCTGCCTGCCCGCATCTGCATCACTGCATGCACGGCGCCTGCCTCGGATGCGATCGATGATTCGTTGCTGTTGCTGCCCCGTCGTTCGTCCACCGGTTTCCAGCCGGGCCGGGCATTGCGCCTGTGGCGGTCGCTGCCTCCACCTGTCGGCGGCCGTGCGACGTCACGACTCACGCCAGGGTATGAGCACCAGAGATGATAAGACCGTGATCCGCCGACTTTCACAGATGGCGGTTAGGAGGGAAAACAAAATTTTCATGCAAGTTGGGATGGTGCGTTTGACTGTATGTTGCGGATTATTGAAAAGAGCTCAGTAGGCTACCACAAGAGTTAGGGGCTAGGGTTGTGGAGATCTAATACTCCCCTAGTAGTAGTATTTTTCTTCTAACTGAACTCATCATTGGTCTATACTAGTCCATCAACCCGTGCTCCCGCACGGGCTAATATTTTTAAAAACTATTATATTTAAAATTATTTAAAAATTAAACTCCTATCTAATAATCAAAATTGTTTACATACTACTATTTCATTTTTGTCAATATTTCAACATAATGTTTATAAAGATGTGTACTTAACATTTTCTATTTGAAATTGAATTTTAATTAGTAATTACTCTATACACCTTTTCATCCACATTCACAATTCTTACACTTTGTATCGCGCCTCCATACATTACATTTAATATAAAAATCAATATTTTTCATTACTTTCTCACATATATTTACCTATTTCTAAAAAGACGATTGCTTCTTACTTTTTTTGTCCGTCCTGACAGTAAGGGTGGCTAAAAAGCTCGGGCCCGTGAGCTCGGCTTGGGCTCGGCTCGGGCTTGCCTAGCTCGGCTCGGCTCGAATTCAAAACGAGCCGAGCCCGAGCCGGCTCGCGAGCGGCTCGCAAGCTCAACAAGCCTGGTGTCATGACTCTAAATATTATTTTTCATATTATATTTTAAGTATATTTTCAAGATTGCACTAAAATTATTTACTTTTATATGATGTACATAGACATGTCGATAGTTAGATAGTTCGAGAGTTGTGACTTGCCAATTAGAGGTAGATATTAGAAAATTGGAGGTGGTATTTTCTTCTTATGGAAGATGTAATAACTTGCTATCTTATTTTGCAAATTAGGGTTGTTTCTACATAAAATAGAAATATTTTTTTATCATTTATGCTCTTAAAATTGACTATCATATTTTTATATTAATATTTAGACATTGTCACATTGTCTAGTACTCCACTTCTCTTAGAGATTTTTTTTAGCATGCAAGCTCGCAAGCCGGCTCGAGCTGGCTCGAGCTTGTAAACGAGCCGAGCCGAGCCTCAAGTTTAGCTCGTTTCTTGGACCAAGCCGAGCCGAGCCTACTTTGGACCAAGCTTGAACGAGCCAGGCTCGTTTCCACCCCTACCTGACAGGTGGGTCCCACCTATTGCGACGAACTATAACCACGGTTCTAACTGTTGACATCGGTTTTCTAATTGGATTAGAGTCCTAATTGAACCCATCAATCTTTATCTTCTACCTCTCTATCTCTATCTATATATATCTTTATCTATTTCTAAAGGAAGGAACGTTTCAGCGGTCTGTCATATATGTCTCACGATCGGATTATACATGATTCATCTTGTCCTCTGATCGGATTAGGAGTAGTCCATTGTGTACCGCAATTAGATTAGAAAAAACAAGTTAATTACTTTAACTTGCTAAGAAAAACTATATAACGGTCCTCATCCATAGCAACACACGAGCTAGGTTGCTAGTACATGTATAAATGGTCTACATGGTGACACTCATGATACGTATATACCTTAACTTATTATTTCTATATTAACAATGATAAATTACCAAAATTTAAAATCATACATCAGTTTACTTTTGGATTTTTGGTAGAATACACATGAAGAAAATTAGATTAAGATTTAGATGTTTAGTTTAGGTTATCTTTAATACATATGTGGATAACTTAGATACAAATTTTGAATGTTATTTTAATTTATTCTTTTTAAAAGATATGCATGAGTAAATTAGATAAAAATTATGGGTTTAATTTAAATTATTTTTATAATAGCATAGCTCCATAATTTAGATACATTTTTAGGATTTATTTTATAATACTTTTATAATGATAGTGGTGGGTAACTTTTTTAAAAATATAATAGACCAATGACTATGGTTATTAGAGTTTACGTAATTGACGTTTTTTATTTTTGTGAGAATTTCTAGAATTTGTCTTTTTCCTAGCGTGTCTCGTGATAACTAATGCGGAGTCTCCAAATAAAAAAAAAGGAAGGCTATATTTCTACCAAACTATTATGAGCTATCTCTCATTTCTTTAAATATTCGAACACAATACCTATATAGATATATACTTATTATTTTCATCTGATTGTGATTGATCTTTGTTAGTAATTACTCTATAATGTTTTTAAACAATTATAATCTTTAAATTTTTACTTTGCATCACATGTATGCCTTGAATTTATTTAATGAACTGTAAGTTTGAACTATAATTTTAATGTAGAATTCTATATTATCGTCACTTTCCCTATATATTTATAAATGACAACATACATTATGCGTATATACCTTAATCACTATATAATATACCAATAGTGTATGAAATACACGATTTAAAATCTTATATTGATCTATATTTTTAATTAAGGTGATTTGGATTTCAATGCAGAATTACCTCGTGTTATTTTTAATAGTGACATATGTGGGTAATATATAGGTAAAACAGTTAATGTAAGTTATTTTTTAGGTACTCGTAGTGTGTAATTTAGTTGTAAATTTATGAGGTTATTTTAAATATTATTTATAATGGCATAGTGGGTAATTTTGATGAAGATTAGGGGGTTACTTTAAGCTATTTTCATAATGGCATAGGTGGGTAATTTTTTAGAAAATATAATAGATCTAATGGCTGTGATGATTTGATTGTTCCAATTGATGGCCAGATGTTTTATTTTTTTTGTGAGAATTTCTAGGATTTTTCTCTTTTTCTAGAGTGTCCACGTAGAATCCTATGTGGCTTCATCTGGAGGCTTCAAAAAAAGCCTCCATTTAGTAACAGTAAGATGGCAATCAGGTGGCACCGGCAAGACACACAGTTCCAGATTTGGTAAAAGAGGGAGGGAGAGAGGTTTTATTCCTTTTCCTCTCTCTCTCTCTTTCTTCCGGCCTTAAGCAAAGCTGCAGAGCTAAGAGAGACACACACCACTGTGGCCTGACAGAAACACATGCCGTTTTTCATCATCAGCGCTAATGCCACGGATCGGAAGCACGGCGTACACAGTTCGCTCCCCGCGGCTTGAAAACTTAGGCAGAAAGTACCATCTTTTTAGGTAATGGAGGTCGCACTTCCCTTTCCGTTTCTGGCGCTGGCGAGGCGCATAGTGCAAAAACTCACCTTTTATGCCAGTGATGGCTGCGCGCCTTCCGTTCTCCGTGCTGGCATTTTTAATGGAGCACGGACGGGCCATCTTCTTATCTTCTCCAATGTTTAGTTGGGAGTCGTGGCCTTTTACAGATGCCCGAAAAAGGTTGCCCGGTTGGCCCTTTCCTGTCGCCATGAAAAAACTCTAGAAATGAAGCGGCTCTAGCACTACTAGCTCTGCAAGCTAGCTCGACCAAAGAGAAGCGTCGCCAAAATCTCGTCTACTCTGCAAGAGGAAACAAAGGAAAAATATCTGCTCTAGTGCCAACCAATTGGGGAGTTGTTTATGCGGCGGCGAATATTTTTTTTTTCTGCGTGGTGCCGTGAGCGCAGCAGCGGAGCACGCGCACGCACTCGGATCGATCAGGTCGAGCGGACCGCGGGCGGGGGGCTGGGAAATGGAAATCTCGACCGCGTCAGTGAGGTGAAGCAAGGAGGCACAGGGGCGTCCCGGCGAAGGAGGGGCATTTTTTATGCCCTAATGACGTACGGTTTGTCCAGATGCCCACTAACGATAACGAGAGCTGAGGCTCAGATCGGAGACGCATCCCGCCGGCCCCGCCTGGCTCTGGCTGTGCCCTCGCCCAATCGCCGGCCTGCTTTCCCGGCCGCAAGGAAAAAAACTTAAGAAAAGGGCATAATTGCTGGTGAATGGTGGGGGTGATGCCATCATGCGCTACGTGCACCCCGGGCTTTGGTTTTGGGCAGTGGAGACCCACTCATGGTGAACCATTCTAGAATAACAACACGGATGCAAAATAAAAACAAGATGTCATGATCCTTGAGGTGCAATGCTATGTTGTGGGTTTTTATTCTTGGCCAGGCTATTTTTTCTTTTTGAAATAAAGTTTATGATTTCCCCCTTTGACAGGAACATATATTTATAGTTCTCTCATGTGAGAACTACTAATCATCTACGGATCTACCTCCTACATATTTGTTTCTATATTATGCTTCTTGATAACACCCTACGGGCACTAATATTAGACCTCTTCGTAGTTTGAAGTTTTGCTAGTTCCACTAGATTATGTCATTGCCCTAGGACTTTTGGTGTTAGCAAAATGTTAGAAGTAGGAAAAGTCACTTAATTCAGTCCTCAAGGTGTACCCAACATCTGCGTGTCAAGAAAATGCACCAATCTCACAATTGCGTACTTGAAATGTACCAACCATTTCAAGTCAAGGATATTGAGACAATATATCATAACATTCAGTTGTGTTAGAAAATAAATATCTTATGATAAGCAATCTATATCCGTGTATATGTGTGATAAAGTCATAATGTCATGACACAACTACTAAATCTACCAAAACATGTATCTTTGGTTGCAAATTGTTTCTAACCACGACACAGATTCTTGTTCCAAGATCCAATTGTACCCAAAAAAAATCACATAAACGATATTATTTTACATATATTTGCAGTTCTAACTGAACCCAAAAATGAATATTGCATGCAAGATTTGTAGTTATATTCCCATGCGGTAGCAATGGATATCTTGAAAACCATGGCACATTCACTAAGATAGCCGTTTTGAATATTGTTTTTCTGTATTTTAAATGCACGCTATGACACGATGAGCAAACTAAAAAATACATAAATGAGAAATTTCACATTTGCGTGGCAATCATGTAGTAGTCTAAAATAATTCACCATGTGTTTTTTCCTCAAGAATGTAACCAACTGTGCAAATCTTCAAAAAAGACAGCCCCCTTTCGGCCAATCACCCATACATTATAGTTGTAGCATGCAACATGCTGGATTTTTACAAGGAAACCAAATTGGGTATCAAATAATAGTTTGTTATACTTTGCAGCTCCAACTTGTTTCTCATGTCAGTACATAATTCTAGTAAAAATTTATTTACTTAGTTTTGTGTGTCCGTTGTAAACCATTTAAGTTGGCTCTAAGTTTAAATATATACTCTAAACATTCCATGCTCTTTAAAAATTTATACTGAACACATAATATCACACTTAAAATGTACAAACCATTAACCTCAACAAACCATACTAGTCATTTTTTCTGCAATAATAGTAACAGACTTGAACTTAAAAACACATACACATCTTAGCTTTTGTTTGCAACATATATAGTCGCTTGGAAAAAAAATAAATCTCTGAGGTCCACAAAGTCTCACTTTATTATAAGATACTTTCTCTATGATTTGTCGTGTTCGCACATAATTAGGATTAAAGTTAGTAACCTCCATGCTCAAAAGTACAAGCTTACGATAATGATCGTGTTCAACTAACGCTCGCGTGGGACAGCTGCTATCTATCGCATCCCACCGCCCACACCCCGGTTCAAATCTACCGTCCTATTCATCACCAGTTTACTTGACGGCTTCCACCACCACCACACGCACACTAGCGAAGTACTACACCAGCCGGCCGGCGACAGGGCGTGTGTGTCCGGGTCGTGCGGACGTGTGCGCCGAGCAATTCCCCACCCGGGCCAGCCGACGTGGCTCGGCATCCACAGCTGGATCGCGCAGAAGTAAACGCCCCTTCCCCAATCCCCACCCCACCTCGTCCCTCTGCTCTCCACTCTCGCTTCTCCCTCCAATAATTCTCTTCCGCCTCTGCTCCCTCCATCTCCGAGCACCACCGAATCAGGTAGAGAGGGAGAAGCGGAGAGAATCCCCATGTCTCCGCCCCTCGTGGCAGCAGATCCCCGGCGAGCCGGCGCGGAGCTTCTGCCGTAGAAGGGCCAGCTGTGAGCCTGCGAGCGCGCTCCCCTGATCCGCTTCGGGGCCCGATCGGGATCGCGATGGGCGGGGAGGCGCCGGAGCCGCGGCGGCTCACCCGCGCGCTCAGTATCGGCGGCGGCGATGGCGGCTGGGTGCCCGAGGAGATGCTGCACCTGGTGATGGGGTTCGTGGAGGACCCGCGCGACCGGGAGGCCGCGTCGCTGGTGTGCCGCCGCTGGCACCGCATCGACGCGCTCTCGCGGAAGCACGTCACGGTGCCCTTCTGCTACGCAGTGTCCCCCGCGCGCCTGCTGGCGCGGTTCCCGCGCCTCGAGTCACTCGCGGTGAAGGGGAAGCCCCGCGCGGCCATGTACGGGCTCATCCCGGACGACTGGGGCGCCTACGCGAGGCCGTGGGTCACCGAGCTCGCCGCGCCGCTCGAGTGCCTCAAGGCGCTCCACCTCCGCCGCATGGTCGTCACCGACGACGACCTCGCCGAGCTCGTCCGCGCCAGGGGACACATGCTGCAGGAGCTCAAGCTCGACAAGTGCACCGGCTTCTCTACGGACGGACTCCGCCTCGTCGCCCGCTCCTGCAGGTTCGCGACTACTCGATTCTCTTGCTCCTCCTTTGCCCCGATCTGGTGTGGGCAGCAGTAAGCTCGAATTGGGGTTAGGAAGGTAGTGACAATGACTGGGCGTTAGCTACTGTTTAGTTGATTCCCTGAAATGGTCGAGTAAATAGCACTGATGTGAGCATCTCTTTCTGCACGTAGAAACTTGTTCTGCCTTGGGGTGTTTTTGCGAAGGGAAAAAAAGGTGGCTCGAGATCTGGCGCCCAAATTTGGGCGTGCTGTTCTCAATGATTAGATATCGTACTATCATAGCATAGAAGATATACAGATGCCTTAGGAGTGCTCCTTCATTCCTGTATGATTACAATTAGTGGCTTTATTTATAGATTTCTCCAACCACAGTTTCAAAAGGAAAGGTTAATGCAATGGTTGTAACAGTGCATGATTTGTTTGTTCTGATGTCTTAACTGAAGAAAAGGCAATACCATTAAGCAATCACTGGAAACAGTGAATCAAATAAGGGAGAGTTATTGGAAACAAGGAGTACTTAAATAATCCCAAATTTAGCAACCTATATGTCTGTAGTATTGTTTAAACAGGATACATGTTCAATCCATTTCTTGGATTCATGGGAATATTTGATACCATGCCACAGAGAAATCTCTACTTGAGTTGACTAATGTGATTCTCCGGCTTCTGAAATCCTGACGAAATGCTTAAGCAGCACTGAAAAACACTGTCGTTTTGCCTATCGTGTTGTTTCCTGATTGCCCCCATGACATACAGTTTTCCGTTGTTAGGCACAGCTCACATTGTTTGTGGAGTGCAAAGGAAGCTACATTTGTTAATCTGTATACTGCATCCTTTTATTCTATGATTTTTCCCTTTAGCATACATATAGCTGCTAGTATTGTGGTGAAATCATCGAACAATTGTTGCACTGAATTTCATCAGGTCACTGAGAACTTTACTTCTGGAAGAATGTCAAATTGTTGATAGAGGCAGTGAATGGATCAACGACCTTGCAGTCAGCTGTCCTGTTCTGGCAACATTGAATTTCCACATGACTGAGCTTGAAGTGACGCCAGCTGACCTTGAGCTTCTTGCAAAGAACTGCAAGTCGCTGATTTCCCTGAAGATTAGCGACTGTGATCTTTCAGATTTATTAGGTTTCTTCCAATCTGCCACAGCATTGGAAGAATTTGCTGGAGGGACATTCAACGATCAAGGTGAACTTGCCAAGTATGGGAATGTTAAATTTCCATCAAGATTGTGCTCCTTGGGTCTTACTTTCATGGGAACAAATGAAATGCCTATTATATTCCCTTTTTCTGGGATACTCAAGAAGCTGGATTTGCAGTACACTTTCCTCACCACTGAAGACCATTGCCAGCTCATTGCAAAATGCCCAAACTTGCTAGTACTTGCGGTAAAGTCTCCTGCTCATGTAAACTATGAAGATAGTCAGCCGGCAATATTTTTTCACTATAACTGACTTTATACATTTTTTCAATAGGTGAGGAATGTGATTGGAGATAGAGGATTAGGGGTTGTTGCAGATACCTGCAAGAAGCTTCAAAGGCTCAGAATTGAGCGAGGAGACGATGAAGGAGGTGTGCAAGAAGAGCAGGGAGGGGTCTCTCAAGTAGGCTTGACGGCTATAGCCGTAGGTTGCCGTGAACTGGAATACATCGCTGCCTATGTGTCTGATATAACCAATGGGGCCCTGGAGTCTATTGGGACTTTCTGCAAGAAACTTTATGACTTCCGGCTCGTTCTGCTAGATAGAGAAGAGAGGATAACAGACTTGCCACTGGACAATGGTGTCCGAGCTCTGCTGAGGGGCTGCACCAAACTTCGGAGGTTTGCTCTGTACTTAAGACCAGGCGGGCTATCAGATGTTGGTCTCGGCTACATTGGGCAGTGCAGCGGAAACATCCAGTACATGCTTCTCGGCAATGTTGGGGAAACCGATGATGGATTGATCCGTTTCGCATTGGGATGTGTGAACCTGCGGAAGCTTGAACTCAGGAGTTGTTGCTTCAGTGAGCGAGCTCTGGCCCTCGCAATGCTACATATGCGGTCTCTGAGGTATGTATGGGTGCAGGGCTACAAAGCCTCTCAGACTGGCCGTGACCTCATGTTCATGGCGAGGCCATTCTGGAACATAGAGTTCACACCTCCCAATCCTGAGAACGCCCGGTTGATGGAAGACGGGGAGCCTTGTGTAGATAGTCAAGCACAGATACTTGCATACTACTCCCTCGCCGGGAAGAGGTTGGACTGCCCACAATCCGTGGTCCCTTTGTATCCTGCGTGACTGTAAATACACTAAGCCGGTGTCTTTCTCCCAGGTACTCCCTGGTCAGCAAGAATGCTGATAACTTGATATGTGGTTATTGTATGGATCTAGATGGCTAGCTGCTACGTACTGTAATAAGCTACTGGTAGCTGAGATGTGCTTGAATAAGCGCTTACTATTTTCGCCTGTACTGCTATCTAATCCAAGGAAGATGTATACTAAGTAACGATGGACGTTGTGAGTCTGCTTGCTCCCCCCCTGATTTGTACCATTGGAGGTATAAGAATACCTGGGTTTTGACAGCCTGTTTTGAGCATTAAGAAGTTGTCCATTGTATCTGTATGCAGTGGCTCCTAAGTTGTTAAGGCAAACTCAAAAACTGCTTTTTTGAATGTTATATGTGCTGAGTGCTGAGTGCATGATGTTATATCAGGATAATGGAACTCTCTTTTATGATGAAGATATTTGGCAGCGGAGATGCATCCATATCCATATATTACATATATACCACATGAGAACAGGAGGTCAGGGACTGCCACGAACTCCATTTGAGTTGGCACCATCAAACCCACGATTGCAGGTACCGCGGCCACGATGGATCGAGGGGTGGCACCTTTGGCGGTCGCGTTTCCAGCTCTCGGCATCAAGAATGCCACCGCAGACGTGGCTCCAAGAAGGCGACAACATGTTATCAAGACCAAAAAAGGCCGGTGAAAGAACAGGCGCGATCGCATGGCGCCACACACAGCCTTGATGGTTTGATGATCTGGGCTGGCGTCCAAAAGATGCGTAGGATGGTGTCTGCGTCTCGCTTGACAGGTGGGGGCAGCCGACCTCACCGCGACAGGGACGGCCGCGCCCAGCGCTGAGGAAACGACAACGGAGCAGCGACTGACGCTGCTGATCCTGCGATCCATGCACAGCATCTGTCTTCGCCTCTTCGGACGCTCGAAATGCTATCCTACAAAACCTTCTTTCTTTTTTAAAAAAAAAATAGGATCGTGCCCATGCGTTGCTGCGGGAAGGAAACAAAAATGTAGAAACGATAAAATTGGCACGACAAAAAAACATGTTTATCTAGATTACCAAATATGTGTGTGAGGACACGCATAGACATATATATTTTATAATTCAAGCAAATACGGGTAAACATTCATTGGTAATTGACAAAACCAAATCCACACTCGATGCGAATGGTCCAACAGATGTCCAGATACGTCACCGCACCCTGAAGACGGCAAAAAGGAGGTGCGGCTGAACTGCTGTCATGCTGATGTGGAGAACAGGCGATTGCTACTGCACCTGCACTGCTATTCACAGAGTCACAGACGGTACCCATGAGAACAGTTCTAACCAAGGACAACAGTTTAGATGCAGTTAGTTAGAATAGTTGGGCTAAATAACATTAAGGCCCTGTTTAGTTGAGGAAAAGTTTCACAACTTTTCACTATTCATACGTCACATCAAATGTTAGGACACTAATTAAGGGTATTAAATATGGATTAATGACAAAACCCATTCCACAACCCCGGGTAACTTCGCGAGACGAATCTAATGAGTCTAATTAGGCCATGATTAGACAACGTCGTGCTACAGTAAATGATCTCTAATGACGGACTAATTAGGCTTAATAGATTTGTTTCGCGATTTTCCGTCTATCCATGTAATTAGTTTTATAATTAGATCATGTTTAGTCCTTCTAATCTTCAATTTATAATTGCTACAGTAATTTTTAGATCTTTCTCACCGCAACTAAACGCAGCCTCAGTGCGCATCCGCGTCAAGCACCGGTCGACAGTAAATTTATGATTAGATCATGTTTGGTCCTCCTAATCTTCGGTTTAAAATTGCTACAGTAAATTTCACAAACTTTCTCACCGAACTAAACAGGCCCTAAATAACATAGCGCACATGATAGACAGTAAGCAGATACATGTCCTGCATCTGAGCTCTGAGGCTCTAAACTTGCCGTTTGAAAAACCGAAGCTGCAAGAAATAAAGGAACAGAGAATGTGTTGAATATGAGCATTTCAGAGTTTTAGAGGTTCAACATTCATCCTTCAGAAAGGAACTATCATCCATCCCCCCACAAGGGGGCAAGGTCCAAAAGATACACAAAAAAAAAAGAATAGTTACGATAATAACACTGCGAACTTCTAGTTTCACATTCAGCAAGCAGACCAGCACAGAGGACTTCCCAAAATTTGCAACGGGTACTCTGGAAAATATCTCCACTTTAACTTGAAACAACAATTTCTTTCCTTCCCATAACGTGCAAGTTTCGCTACTGCAGTTCGAAGAAGAACAACGATTGTAGTTTGGGACTTTGGGTTGCAGAACCAAGTTACACTAATTATTATCACAACTTATATGTACCATTAATCAGAGCAATTCAACTTAAATGGAGAATGCATATGGCCTCTGTAGCTTGAATCAAGGTGTTAGATAAAGAGTTCAACATGCACTTAGTTCGGTGAATAACATATTGCGGAGGACAGACAATAAGCAGATCCATGTTCTTCATCTCTGCTCTGAAGCTTGGAACTTTGAAGTCACCTTATGAAAACCTGAAGCTGCAAGGAATAGTGAAGGACAGTTTGAAATGACTTAGGTTCAACATGTGGAACTCCATTCAGGAAAGGAGCTGATGTGTGTACAAAGTCTGCAGTGTCTCTTGGCCCAAATAAAACCGAAAAAATATATTTCCAAATAATTGTAATAATATACTATGAAACTCTGGTGTCACATTCAGCTTGCAGAAAATTAGCTCGCTACAATCCAAGCATGTAGAACATTCACCTAGCTACGGGAAGGAAACAGAATTGTAAAAGTGATAAAATTGGCGCGACAAAAAAACCATGCTTGTTTAGATTACCAAATATGCTTGACAGCATGCACATAGACACATGTTTATTTTAATAATAGGTTCATGCCCGTGCGTAGATTCATCGAAAGAGATATTTTATGGCATACATACCACTATACCAAAGAGCCTGCTGATATTGCCTATGTATTTGGCATTGTGGCGGTCGTGCCAGCTTCAGTATGTATGCACAAGAGAATACATTTGCAGCCCTTCAAAATTAAACGAGATGAGAAACGTACATTATATTATAGGAAATCAACTACAGAGAAAATGTAGGATATTTTCCAAAAGTTCAGCAATCAAGTTGACACACTTCCCCAAACCAAAGCAAATAACAGTGGGGAGAGGATATTTCAAATGACCAGATACCTTGCAAGTAGTATGAAGATCTGCCTGTCACTAATAGAAGATTAAGGAAGCAACAGAAATGGAAACTGAGTAGAGGTTTGGTGGAAGTGTCACCGGCTTGCAAGTGGAAGTGTCACCAGCTTGCTCTCGCTACCGAACTGGTCCACCGTGCTGGGTTCCAAGATGCAGGAAACACATGGTGAGATCACCAGACCACCGGACTCAATCAGACTGAAACTGCAAGTCTACTACATGTTTACAGCATATGGACTACACATTATCAATGGAATTCCACACACCTATGCACAAAATAACAGTTTGCACGGCGGCATACGTAGTTGAACTGCACCAGATCGCCTTCCCGTGCACAAACACTGCTATTTGTACCTTCGAATATGACTCCACTGTCCAGATTCCGTTACCTGAAAACTTCAAAAATCAAAACCAAACCAGGAGATCAGATTCCTGAAGACCTGAACCATGAATTCACCTGTACATCCGTTGCGATTCACTGCAATAGGCGATGTGCGTTACCTGATAACATCAGGCTCTGGCATTGCTGCCTGCGCTGGCATGGGGAGGGAAAGAGGATCAATCCATGAGGCCGCTGCGCCAAGAACCACCATCCCTGAAAGTGCCCTCCGCCTAAGCCCACAGGTTGCCTTCAGAGAGGAAGACCTCCTCCGGCATGCCAACCGGATCCTCTTGGGCTCCTCCGCCGCCGCAGGTGCCCCCTTCCCCTCTACCTCGACCGCGGGCACCGCATCCGCTGGCGGCGGCTCTTCCTTCCCAGCAGCCAACAACGACGCCTCACCCTCGGCCCCGTTGACGAGTGCCGCCGACCCCTCCCCATCCCCCTCTACCTCAATTGCGGGCACCCCGTCAGCCAACAACGGCGCCTCACCCTCGGCCCCGTTGACGAGCGCCGCCAACCCCTCCCCATCCCCCTCTACCTCGATTGCGGGCACCCCGTCCGCTGGTGGGGGCTCCTCCTTCCCAGCAGATGGTGGAGGACGGTGGTGGAGGGCGATGGCGCCCTGGATTGCGGCGGCAGATGGCGGATGACGATGGTGGAGGGCGATTCCCGCGCGTCGATGGCGGAGGGCGACGTAGCAGGACGATGGAGGAGGACGACCAGAGGAGGAAGGAAGGCGTTAGAGGATGCGAGACCGCACGAGAGCCCGCGGATCGCACGCTGATGACGCGAGGAGATCACGAGAGGAGATGTGGAAACCGGGATTTCGAACGGAGCGGGCGTCGGACGGGAACCGCGAGGGCGAAAGGACCTACGATGGACAGGAAACGAGGACAAAAAGTTCTTTATATATAGGATAGGATAGGGTAGAGAAAAATCCCTCCTTGCGAGCCACGGCGAGAGAGAGAGAGCAGCGCAAATGCGTCTAGGCAGCTGACAGCTGGGCCATGTTATCGATCTTACTTGCCGCCGCAAGTTAGGACTTCCCGTGCATCGCAGCAGGCTTCCCCCTTGTCCCCACGTGCATCGGCGTCACCGATCCGGGACTGGGACAGGAAGATCGGCGAGATCCCGATTCCGGGGTACGGTGCCGGTGGTCAGGCGATGATCCCCCGGTTCCCGTCGGCGAGATCTAGAGTACGGTGAAGCATCGGACCCAACTCGCAGCTCGTACTGAAGAGCAGTATATAATTCCAGTACGGTTTGAATTCCAGTATATAATTCATGCTTTTTCATCCTTTTCATGCTCTCTTTTCGTACTGAAGAGCAGTGTCCCGCCATTTCTGTAGAAGGGCAAGGGGAATGTTGCAGCGTGTGATATAGGGCATGTTTAGATTCACTAGAAATTTTGTGAAATTTACTGTAGCAAAACTAAATCGAAAATTAGGAGGACTAAATATGATCTAATTATAAAACTAATTACACGGATGGGCTGAAAATCGCGAGAGGAATCTATTAAGTCTAATTAATCCGTCATTAGAGATTGTTTACTATAGCACGACATTGTCTAATCATGCCTAATTAGGCTCATTAGATTCGTCTCGCGAAGTTACCCAGGTTGTGAAATGGGTTTTGTCAGTTATCCACATTTAATACTTCTAATTAGTACCCAAATATTTGAATTTACTGTAGCAAAACTAAACTAGTGGATCTAAACGTGGCCATAGTTGTCAGCTAGTAGTAGTTTGATGTTTTGATTATACTTGAATTGTGTTGTGATATCATGCTGTTTCGGGTAGCCTTATACTTGAATTAAGTTTGATTATATAGTTTGCCATGCCAAAGCACATGCAGCGGGAAACGGTACTTATTTTCCAAAATAAAGTCCGAGTTTTTTTCCTTCTGAATTCAAATTCAAAAATATTTTTTGAGAATCTTTCAAAAATAAATAAAATTCTAAGCTGAAAAAAACTAATGTCGGCCCGCATTCTCTCGCAGAGGGCATACCGGCCACAATTCTCAAAGCCCAAATAAGTAGCGTGCGGGGCTACAGCCCACCAATTTGGGATGTCCTGCACTACACATGCAAGTTTCTGGTTTGCTCTGAGAAGAGAGCATAAAGCAGCGACACTGAACATTGGTGCCCGAGTTCTTCTGATCAGCTGCACAAAACTTCCGCTTCTGAGTTCTGACTTCTGAGCAATTTCGGCCAAACGGATGATGTATTGGTCCGTTCGCACTGGGGTGTTGAAGCCTGCTAGAGCTTTGAACGTGGGAGCTGTTGTTTCAGCGAGCAAGCTTTGGCCCTTGCGAGCTGCATTTGCCTCCGTGAGACCGTGACACTAGTTTGTCCTTGCTACTCTGATTTGTGCTGCAACCGGAGGTACCACAAGATGTGTATATAGGAAGAATATCCCGGTTTTCAGTTTACTTTGTTGTACTAGTATAGTAGTATGTACTCCTAGCTCCTCCCGAGTTGTTGGGACAAACTCAGGGTGAGTTTTATGCCGTGGAACATGCCCTGTATATTTAGGGCCTGTTTAGTTTGGTAGGTAAGATTGCGAATTTTACTGTAGCAATTCTAAATCTAAGATTAGGAGGACTAAACATGATCTAATTATAAAACTAAATACACGGATGGACGGGAAATCGCGAGACGAATCTATTAAGCCTAATTAATCCATCATTAGAGATTGTTTACTGTAGCATAACGTTGTCTAATCATGGCCAAATTAGACTCATTAGATTCGTCTCGCAAAGTTACCGGGGTTATGGAATGGGTTTTGTCATTAACTCACGTTTAATACTCCATGCATATAAGATTTCCTTTGATGAATAGTGAAGTTTGATGAATAGTGAAGTTTAGGGTGGGAAGGGCCTTAGCAACGGACATCCTAGGAGAACGAAAAATTAGGGGGTTTGCATTGGACGGCAGCGACACGATTGACACTCTGCCGGGCCCTTATTATCTATCAACCTCAGTGATACTTGGTCAAAAATAATGAGCTCTGCAATGTGCAATGGCATTGCGACACTGATGCTGGACTGTAGCTAACAAAATATGAGTAGGTTGGTGTCTGCATCTTGCTTTTATGTGAGGAAACCGACCTCATCGAGACGAGGACGGCCGCGTCAGCGTTTTGATGATCCTCCGATCCAAGCCACGATATTTTTTTCGCCCATGCAAATCACGGGTGAGAATGAAAAAAAGATTGTTGCAGGCTTGCAGCTGCCTCTAGGATCAGTGGTTGGGGTTAACGCCATTAGGATCTGCAAGATCCACGCGACACGTGACTCCAGTTCACAAAGAAGTACGAGGGGGTGTTTAGATGTTGTTGGTGTGCCACAGAGAGAAAAAAATGTATTGAGAAGCGCATATTATACAAAATGGAGAAGAGAGGGGTGAACTAAACACCCCCCTGAGAAGTATTGTGTTGGCATCTGTCAGGTTTTTCTTTTTTTTTCTATGAACTTGGCATTTGTCGGGTTGGGTGGAGTGTGTATCTCACCAACCAGTTCGCTGCCACTGCCGCACGATCTGAAATCCACGGCCAACCGACGCTAGATGGCCTAGAATCCTTAGGCTCTGTT
>CM014272.1:60382250-60394193 GCA_004135705.1 Alloteropsis semialata | reverse complement strand
GGGGTTGTGGCCCCTCGGCCCCACTCTGCCAGGGACACTTCCTTGTGGGCCCCATGGTCAATTCCCGATCGGTATTCGCGCAGATGTGTAGGTTAAGTCAGGGATGTGGGCCCATGAATCCATGTGCTTGCCACGTGGCCCAATCCCATCTCTTCATTTCCACCGACTTGATCTCAATGTCGCTCTGATCACTCCCGAGTGTGCTTCTGTCAATGGGCTAAGGATGGACCTCATTGGGCCTGGGCCCAGGTCGGCCGACCTAGTGGGGTCGGGCGACCTGGCCCTGGGCCCACTTTAGTCCTTCTTTTGCCACTTTATTCTTGTAAGCACATATGCACCAAAACTCATGGAATTCATTAGTAAATAACCCTATGTCTATTTGTTTTATCATTCTTTTATATCTTTGTTGGCAATAATATTTTATCATTAAGAACCGCCAACAAGCTCCCCCACACTTATCCTTTACTCGTCCTCGAGTAAAGTCTAAGCTTCATCATGGAAATCATAAACAAACATATAGGTTATTCCCAAACATTTAGCTTAGTGGAATTATATGAGTGGCTAACATGTCTTCTTGGGTTATTGCAGGAAGGAACAGCTTTTTCTATGACATGATACACTTTACTCTCAAGTACTTGGGTTTTCAGAATTTTGCAAAGAAAACCAATGCCTTGCTCCTCAAAGAGTTTCTCTCTGGATATTCATGGTGGTTGGACAACACTCATATTCTCCAAAATAGAACTTTATATGTGGAGCTCTCAAGATACATACCTTATTTCACTTGTGTTGTCATTCCAAGGATGGGATCCAAGTCAGAGATAAGTCATGTAATCAAGTCAAGATGTGCTAGTGTATGATATAAGCTGGTGTAGTGGTACTCCCTTGTCTTGACTTCCTTCCCTTTTGTTTTCTTTTTGGATATGGGCTATTGCACTTTTCTTTTGCTTTTCTCTTTTTTTCTTTTCACTCAGTGCTTTTTAGCATGAGTTTCTTTCTCTCTTTTTTTTCTATGCATATAGCCCATATCTTCTTTTCATCTTGATTTTGGGAAGAAAGCCATTTTAGGAGTATTTTATTCATGAACATGGAACAAAGGCATGTTTTGCTTTACCCTCAGTGTAAGGGTTTAGCTTTTTATGGTGGAGTGTACGTGATCTTGACTTTAAAGACATGAAAAATCTCTAATAAGGGTCACAAGACTTAGAACAACTCAAAGCTCAAAGGAAATGGTTGGTTATATTTGTGTTGACACCGGATTTTCGCACCTGACATGCTGAGTCAGATGATGACGTGGTGAGGTTGAGACTGCGCAGTGGACCCGTTGACTGGTCAAGGCCGAAGATAACAGAGAAGGAAGCCGATGCTGAAGAGGAGTCCGATGAAGCAGGAAGTCCGATCCGATGACGAGTACAAGAGGGAAGGCGCGTCGGCTAAGAAGGAAGCGTATCAGATCCAGGGACTATTTCCTTTTCAGAAGGCGTATGAGAGTCCCGTTCTATCTTAAGCTTAGTTTACTTAGTTCGCAAGTTAGTCTGGTCCGATCAGGACTCTCCATGACCAGGGTATAAATATGAACCCTCGTCCATTGTAAAAACTATTCTCACAATCAATACAACCCGGCTTCACGCCAAAACCCTAGTAGTAGTTACCGACGAAGCTCATTGGTGGACGAGCTGCATCAGTTCTGATCTCCGGCTTACCAGTAAGTTAGTCAATTTATCGAACTAGTATAGGCTTTGAATTGAGGCGCATCGCCCTTTCTCGTTTATACTGTTCAACCGATTTATCTCTGGATAATCAATTGATATAGATTCCCTACGTCGGAGCTAGATCAATATTGATTATTCAACAGATTATCGTTTATCGGACTACACTTCAAGCCTAGATTCCCTACGTCGGAGCTAGGTATCAAGATTAGTCTAGATTCCCTACGTCGGAGCTAGAGTAATCTTGGTTACTAAAGATAGTCTTTGCGGTTTGTTGAAGTTGCTAGATTGGTTTAGATCTACGCCATGTGAATCAATTCTACTTCTTCAACGGCTTTGAGCATAGGTCTTGGTCCGATTTAAGCAATATTTATCTTACAGCATCGTTCTATGTCCGATCCTGCTTTGTGGTTTAATCTAGTTGTTCTTTGAGTATTGTACTGGTGTAGATTCCCTACGTCGGAGCTGGATCTTTACAATACGATTAGATTAATCTTTGATTGTCATGCTTGGTCTAGATTCCCTACGTCGGAGCTAGATTCATCTTGATTAGTTAAAGGAAGCTTTGGTTATGCCTTATTGCTATTTAAATGTTAAGTGTGCTGTAGATTCCCTACGTCGGAGCTGGATCTCGCTTAATTGTTTGGTAGCATATCTTAGAATCAGAACGAATCTGTTAATGTTTTACCTGCTTATTTTGCTTAATCTGATCAACATCTATGCGAGCATCTTGTTTAATTGACAGGTTGATGAGTCGAGTCTGATTATCTAGCTATCTGATCGGATCATAGTTGGAGAAATCTAGATTCCCTACGTCGGAGCTAGATTTCTCTGAAAAGGCTATAGTCCGATTGGTTGGTTAGATGGTCTGATAAGACGAGTCAAACTGGCAACTAAACAAGGTGGACAATGTATCGGCTTACACTTTGATTATTTAATATCTTGTTTCAAGACATAGCTGATCCATTATTTTAAAGAATTGGCCTCGTTTTACACTTTATTTCATTATTCAAAGGCTGATATGTTATATCAATCAAGGTCCGATCCTGATTGGTCCGATTCTGAGGTCCGATTGGATGTCTGATTGAGGTCCGATCACTCGGTCCGATTGACGTCATCAATGAGGTCCGATTCTGAGGTCCGATCGGTATCGGCCGATACGTGTCTGATTGGGTCTTGGCTAAAATTCGACGTTACTCCATCGTCTGAAATAGAGCCGGCACAATCAAAGAGCAATTTAATTGTTTTATTCCCTTGTTAATTTCAGGTCAAATTGACTGGCACGTCGCGAACCTAAACTGGAGTGCAGACTGGCACTGGAGCGAAGCTGATCTCCCCGGTCTTCGTGTGCTGACCGCGGGGAATACGACCGCCGATTTTCCGCGTCAACACATTTTTGGCACGCCCGGTGGGACACGAGAAACAAAGTCCAAGATGTCGTCGTCTGATGCTGAACAAGAAACTGCAGCAAGACTTGCTGCTGAGAAAGAAACTGCTGAGAAGGCTAAAAACGACAAGAACAGGACGCCTGAGACGGCCATGCCCATTACAAAGGCCGATCTGTCCAAAGCTCAGTTGGATGCAGTTCAGGCCCAGATTGATGCGTTTGAGAAGCTCTGCCTTGGTCAGTTTGGGCGTAATCGTTCAGGCCCTATACTCAAAGGTCCTCTCCCGGATCCAGAGTTGATCAAGAAGACAACTGATGCTCGGGAGTACCAGGTTAACATGACAGAGATGATTCACCAGGCTGTTCATCATGCATTGATCAACCAATCAGACACTTTGGTGAATTCTTTGGACAATCTCATCAAGAAGGCGGTAGACGATGCTATTTGCTTGAAGAGTCCAGTGTTTATAGCAGATTCTGCAGGAGCATCAGGATCAGGAAGAGGCAAAGAAACTGCAGATAATACAATGACCGTTGCTCCATAGATGCCAATTGCTCCACCACCTCCTGTTGAACTGGCCAACGGTTTTCTGTTGATGGCCGATGGAACTATTGTCGGCCCACATGGTGAAAAGTATGCCAGGACTCTGAACGAAGGAGAAAAACAACCCGCTGCTGCAAGACTACGTACAGAGATTCCTTCACATCAGCGTATGGTCGGAGATTACAATAATTATGTGATGGACATAGCTGATGGAATGCCACCTGAAAATCAACAGTCCGATTGGTCGCAGAAAATAGCCGAGGTGATCCAAAATCAATTCGGCTTGAAGCCTAAAGATGAAGCGAGGTTGTATCGACACCCGTACCCGTCTTATTTTGATGCAGTGCCACTTCCTCCGCGTTACAGAGTGCCGGATTTTTCCAAATTCTCCGGGAAAGATGATATGACCACCATCGAGCATGTGAGCCGATTCTTGGCTCAGTGTGGTGAGGCTGCTTCAGAGGAGGGACTTAGGCTCAGATTTTTCCCTCTGTCACTATCGGGGCCGGCGTTTACCTGGTTTACGTCGTTGCCAGCAGGATCAGTCACAGGATGGTCTGATATGGAGAAGCAGTTCCATAAATACTTCTTTTCTGGTCTCAACGAGATGAAGATCTCCGATTTGATTGCTATCAGGCAGAGGAATGATGAGACCGTCAAGGAATATATTCAACGATTCCGTGACACTAGGAATCGGTGTTACAGTTTGAAACTGTCTGATATGCAGTTGGCCGAGCTTGCATTCCAAGGTTTGCTCGCGCCGATTAAAGAAAAGTTTTCTGCCCAGGAGTTTGAGACATTGGGGCAACTGGTTCAGAAGGTGTCAGCTCATGAGGTCCGATATCAGGAGATGAAGCGTGTGAAGTTTTCCAAGCAAGTATCTTATCTCTCTGAATCTGAAGAGGAAGCTGATGTCAATATAGCTGAATGGACCAAATCCAAGAAGCCAGTATCGCTCCCGTGGATTAAACAGAATCCTGAGAAGTTTGGTTTTGATATAACAAAGGCCGATAAGATTTTTGATTTGCTGCTCAGTGAGAAGCTTATCCAGCTTTCTCCAAATCATTCTATTCCATCGGCCGATGAGTTGAAGAAACGCAAATATTGCAAATGGCACAACTCGACATCTCACGAGACCAATGAATGCAAAGTGTTCAGGAGGGAGATCCAATTGGCTATAGAATCTGGCAAGATCAAATTTGAAGACAGCAAGAAAGCCATGAAGATCGACGGTCATCCCTTTCCCAATAACTTTGCTGATTTCTCCTTTCCTGTTAATATGGTTGATGCTAATGAAAAGGGGAAGTTTAAAGTGCTCACATCGGACCACGCCAAGAGTTCTGGTGCCATTGATCCTGCAGTTCAAGTTACTGTTGAAGAGCTACGCAGGAATCATCAGGCATTTGGACGTGAATCTAATGCTCCTGGTGGGTATCGGCCGCGTGTGACTTCCCAAATGCTGATTAACAAATACAAGAGGCAGCAGGCAGCAGCCCGAGCATGGGAAGAACGCGAGGAACGACGACGTCGGAGGCGTGAATATCAGGCAAGGCGGCTTGATGAAGAGTTTGATGGTCAGCGCCGACGTGATGACAGGTCCGATGGCCGACGCCGATATAATGAGTGGTCCGATGGCCGACGCCGATTTGATGAGTGGTCCGATGATCGACGCCGGTATGATGACAGGTCCGATGGCCGGCGCTGGTTTGATGATAGAGTTGACGGTCGTCGTCAGTACGATTATAGGTCCAATTGGTATATGGATGAACGTCAAGTTTATGACCGATACGATCAGGATGATGATCATTGGGGGTGTCCTTTCTTCGTATTCTGCTGGAACGAGAAGCTTAGACTGCCATCAAAAGCAGATTGTCCTGAATGTAGCTTCCAGTATGAAGAATACAGAGCTTCCAAGAGAGGTCGACGATCAGTTCATGAACGGATCGGCGTCAGGATTGAAGATCATCATCAGAGAGATGAAGGCCGGGTTAACACTCATGGCCACAAAAATAATGAAGGCCGGGCTGATGCTCATGGCCCTGAAAAAATGGAAGAGAAGGCTCCAGTTCAGAATCGGACTGAAGAACCTCCAATGAGGCCTGGACAGTGGTGCCCATCAGGGATTTCTAAGTCCAAGAAGAGACGTGTGCAACGCTTGCGTTATAATGAGCAGATTCAGGAGCAAGAATTGGCGAAAGAGAAGAAGTGGCGCATCAAGATGGCCAATGATGATGAAGCAAGTACATCGGCCACAATAAATATGGTTTTGATGTTGCCTTCTGATTTCGCTGCTCCTGATGAACAAGACGACCATGAGGTCGATTATGAACTGGAAGAAGCCGCTGCATGCTTGGTTCTGGATTCAGAGAAAGCTATCTTTGAAAAACCAAATGCAAATGGGTATCGGCACCTGAAGCCTCTGTACATCAAGGGATACGTTGATGGGAAGCCGATGACCAAGATGCTGGTTGATGGAGGAGCTGCTGTCAATCTCATGCCCTATTCTACATTTCGCAAACTGGGTAAAGGGATTGATGATCTGATCAAGACCAATATGACGCTTAAGGACTTTGGCGGAAACGTTTCAGAGCCTCGGGGGGCAATTCATGTGGAATTGACCATCGGCAGCAAAACATTGCCGACTACCTTCTTTGTGATTGATGGCCAAGGTTCCTACAGCATGCTCCTCGGGCGAGATTGGATTCATGCCAACTGTTGCATCCCATCCACTATGCACCAATGTTTGATTCAATGGCAGGGCAATAATGTGGAGATTGTCCCAGCTGATGATTCGGTTAGTATTGCTACAGCTGAGTCAACAATTTGGGAGTTTGAAGGAGTTGAATGCCTGTCAGGAAAAGTGTGGGATGGTGACTTTCTCAAGGTGTCCGATCAAGGACTAAAGCCGATCCAAGCAGTCGGCTCTGAGACTTTGTCCGACGTAGGGAATCTAGACTAATCTTGATACCTAGCTCCGACGTAGGGAATCTAGGCTTAAAGTGTAGTCCGATAACGATAATCTGTTGAATAATCAATATTGATCTAGCTCCGACGTAGGGAATCTATATCAATCTTGATTATCCAGAGATAAATCGGTTGAACAGTATAAACGAGAAAGGGCGATGCGCCTCAATTCAAAGCCTATACTAGTTCGATAAATTGACTAACTTACTGGTAAGCCGGAGATCAGAACTGATGCAGCCCGTCTACCAATGAGCTTCGTCGGTAACTACTACTAGGGTTTTGGCGTGAAGCCGGGTTGTATTGATTGTGAGAATAGTTCTTTACAATGGACGAGGGTTCAAATTTATACCCTGGTCATGGAGAGTCCTGATCGGACCAGACTAACTAAATAAGATAAACTAAGCTTAAGATAGAACGGGACTCTCATACGCCTTCTGAAAAGGAAATAGTCCCTGGATCTGATACGCTTTCTTCTTAGCCGACGCGCCTTCCCTCTTGTACTCGTCATCGGATCGGACTCCTGCTTCATCAGACCCCTCTTCAGCATCGGCTTCCTTCTCTGTCACCTTCGGCCTTGACCAGTCAGCGGGTCCACTGCGCAGTCTCAACCTCACCACGTCATCATCTGACTCAACATGTCAGGTGCGAAAATCCGGTGTCAACAGAAGGAAATCTTTCTTGCATGGAACACTAAAGGAAGTCTATTTGCAAAACCTCTTCACGGACGAGCGTAACTTTTCGAGACGAATCTAATGAGCCTAATTAATCGATGATTGGCTACAGTACTATTCTCTAATCATCATCTAATCATATGGTCAAAGGCCTCATTAGATTCTTCAGGGTTGCTAGTGCAGGAGTTCTAGAGTTAGTTTTGTAAAATACCTTTATTTAATACCTTTAATTAGTGGCCAAAGTTGTAAACAGTTTTTAGCACTGGCCAAAGTTGTGAACAGTTTCTCGCACTGGAAAACCAAACGGGCCTTAGATGGCGACGGTCCCAGAGACGCTGAAGATTTCAACGGCAATCCCCAGGTGGCAGGACATCATCGGCCATGTTTAGATGGAGCTCCAACAAATTTTGCAAAAAAGAATCTTTCTTGCATTGAGTACTAAATGGAGTCTATTTGTAAAACCTCTTCACGGATGAGCGTAACTTTTCGAGACGAATCTAATGAGCCTAATTAATCCATGATTTGCTACAGTAATGCTACAGTAATCATCCTCTAATCGTGCGGTCAAAGGCCTCATTAGATTCGTCTCGCAAATTTACCTAGGGTTGTGAAGATAGTTTTGTAAACTGACTTTATTTAATGGCAACGTATCAGGTGCAAACCAACCTCCCCGTGCAAACTATGCAAACCTCAATCTGAACCACATGATCTTGATCCAAGGGTGCACGTAGAGAGAGGTGGGAGGGGGGATTTGCAAAATCACCGCCCACCCTTAATCACAGCAAGATCACTTTTGCAAATCCCCCCTCCCACCTCTCTCTACGCGCCCCCTTGGATCAAGATCATGTGGTCCAGATTGAGGTTTGCATAGTTTGCACGGGGAGGTTGGTTTGCACCTGATACGTTGCCTTATTTAATACCCCTAATTAATGGTCAAAAAGGGTTTTTTCACCCTCCATCTAAACACTGCCGACGGCGCCACGAGACGCGCCAGGCCTCCAGCCCCCGTTCCTCCCGTGTCGTGCACTCGTGTGTGTGTCCAATCCATTCCCCTCCCAACCGGCCACGGCCACTGCGACTGCGAGTATCCGTCGCCTCCTGCTCCCCGCTCCCTCCCGCATCGCCCGTGCCATGGCGGCGGAGGCGGCGCCGCTGTACAGGGACGCGTCGGCGCCGGTGGAGGCGCGGGTGCGGGACCTGCTGGGCCGCATGACGCTGCGGGAGAAGGCGGCGCAGATGGCCCAGATCGAGCGCACCGTCGCGTCGCCGCGGGCCCTGGCGGAGCTCGGCGCCGGCAGCGTCCTCAACGCCGGGGGCAGCACGCCCCGCGAGCGGGCGTCCCCCGCCGACTGGGCCGCCATGGTCGACGGCATGCAGCGCCACGCGCTCGCCTCCCGCCTCGGCGTCCCCATCCTCTATGGCACCGACGCCGTCCACGGCCACAACAACGTCTACGGCGCCACCGTGTTCCCCCACAACGTCGGCCTCGGCTCCACCAGGTACCGGCCGATCGAGCCACAGGCCACGCTCTCGGTGATGCAGCAACCGTTTGGCCGCGTCACCGTGCTATCCCTTGTGTTCTGTTTTTTTTTTTTGGGTGAATCCCTTGTGTTCATTGATCCGTCAGTTGTGGCAACCGTGTTGCCGTTGACCTCACAGGGACGCGGAGCTTGCGCGTAGGATCGGCGAGGCGACGGCGCTCGAGGTCCGCGCCACCGGCATCCACTGGACATTCGCGCCCTGCGTCGCCGTGAGTGAAATTCAAACTGTCTCCTGATTAATTGGTGTCGTCTGTGCGGGATATCCTTGATGTGCACGCGTTTATTTGGTCTGGTGTATGCCAGGTCTGTCGGGATCCTAGGTGGGGGAGATGCTACGAAAGCTACAGCGAGGACCCGGAGATCGTGCGATCGTTGACCACCATCGTCAGCGGCCTGCAGGGGCAGCCGCCGGCAGACCACCCTTATGGTTACCCCTTCCTCGCTTCGGTTAGGTACTTCAGTGGTCATATTTTGGTGTGCTCTCTGTATGCCCACGAGCTTTTTGTGGAAATGTGCCCGTGTTGTTTGCAGGGAGAATGTACTTGCTTGTGCGAAGCATTTCGTAGGGGATGGTGGCACAGAAAAGGGGCTGAATGAGGGGAATGCCATTTGCTCATATGAAGATCTAGAAGCGATCCATATGACACCTTACCCTGATTGTATAGCTCAAGGGGTGGCTACAGTGATGGCGTCCTACTCTAAATGGAATGGGGAGCCACTGCATTCGAGTCGCTATTTGCTGACAGATGTTCTGAAGGGCAAGTTAGGCTTCAAGGTAGGCAAACCTGAACCCATCGATTGTTAATAATAATTGAACCTTAGGTTGGCTATGAATTTTGACACACGTAACCTCCTGTTTCAGGGTTTTGTCATTTCAGATTGGGAGGGCATTGACAGGCTCTGTGAGCCTCAAGGGCCTCGAGGGTCTGATTATCGCTATTGCATTGCACAATCAGTAAATGCGGGAATGGACATGGTATATGGTTATTGAGTATTCACAATGAAATGCATTCTTCAGTTATCTGTTCTTTTTTGCCTACATTGAGCAATCTACAGATTATGATACCTCACAGGTTTGAGAAGTTTTTGGAGGATATTGTGTTCTTGGTGGAGACAGGGAAGATACCAATGTCTCGGATTGATGACGCTGTTGAGCGGATTTTGAGGGTTAAGTTTATTTCTGGAGTGTTTGAGCATCCATTTTCAGACCAATCTCTACTGGGCATAGTTGGCTGTAAGGTAACATGCTTTGTTTGTTTCCTTTCAAACTTATGGTTATGTTCTGTTTGAGTAATCTAAAACATGATATTAACAACTATATACAATATGTTGACCTTTCAGGAACATCGGTTGCTGGCACGTGAGGCTGTTCGCAAGTCTTTGGTTCTTCTGAAAAATGGAAAGGATCATAAGGAGCCATTCCTTCCATTGGTCAAAAATGCAAAAAGAATACTGGTTGCAGGAACACATGCTGATGATATTGGATATCAGTGTGGTGGGTGGACGATAGCATGGCATGGAGATAGTGGGAAAATAACTCCTGGTAACATGAAACTCTGCTTTGCAAAAATAAATATTTGTATTTATAAGTTATTTCGTACTTCATGCATCCTTCTTTTTGTACAGTCAATCAATTGTTTGACCTAGAAATAAGGTTGTCTAGTATACAGTGCCTGGTACTATCAGATAGAGCAGAAGGCTCCATAGTGTAATTACTTGTCCAAAGTTTGAACTAGCATGGGTATTCTGTTTTCCAAAGGAATGAACATATTGAATGAATTAGCCTTGGTCATGAAGAAATGATTCACTTGGGAATAGTGTTAACTTATTGATAATTCATATGGCACAACTGCCATGGTGAAAAGAAACAGTAACTTGTTGCTTTGAAAAACAATCTTAAGTTGTTTGTATTGGATCACTGTAGTATGTTGTGATTTTTTCCTTGAGTGGACCCCTGCCTGTTTTCATATGGACCCCCCCTTTTTTATAAAAAAAAGAGCGTTTCAATTTCATTAGATAAAAGTAGAACTACCTTTATCCTTAAATATATGATGTTTACGACAAGCTAATTAGCTAAAAATGAACTATTTTGACTAATTTGCTTGTGCTAAACATCATATATTTAATGGAGTACAAGTCTTTTTTTTTCAATTTCATTAGATAAAATTAGAACTACCTTCATCCTTAAATATATGATGTTTACGACAAGTTAATTAGCTAAAAATGAACTAATTTGCTTGTGCTAAACATCATATATTTAATGGAGCACAAGTCTTTTTTCTTTCAAAAATTGCTATTTATGCTATCTAAACAAACAGGTACGAGCATATTGGAGGCCATACAAGAATCACTGGGAGTGCAAACTGAAGTTGTGTATGAAAAATGCCCAGCAGAAGCTACGATTGAAAATGGGGATTTTTCCTATGCGATTATTGTTGTTGGAGAGGTTCCATATGCTGAATGGACTGGAGATAGAACTGACCTTAGTATTCCATTCGATGGCTCCGAGCTTATCACCCATGTTGCAAGTAAAATTCCTACCCTAGTGATTGTTATTTCTGGAAGGCCATTGGTTGTTGACCCACAAGTTCTGGAGAAGATAGAAGCTCTAGTTGCTGCCTGGCTGCCTGGAAGCGAGGGCTTCGGTGTTACTGATTGCCTCTTTGGAGATCATGATTTTGTTGGCAAATTGCCTGTGACATGGTATAGGTCTGTTGATCAATTGCCTATAAATGCTGGAGATGCTAACTATGATCCGTTATTCCCTATTGGATATGGACTGAAAATGTTTCAAAGTGATACTGGTTCAACATAACCTTATCTTTTATTTGGTTATACAAAGATCTTGGTGATGTTGTTAAATACTCTGTACCAATAGACAATTGGAACTTAAAAGGAAAATAATATCATGCGGCAGCATGCATTGTAATGTGTTAACCATATTATATTGTTCTTGAATTAGTTACTCTTTTGATAACCTTCCAACATCAGTGCACCTATGCTGTTTCTTTGTTCGTTATATTTTTTTTTTCTAGAAGGGAACTATGAACAGGGAGGAGGGAGGATTGGTGCTAAGTATACACTTTTCCCAGTGGTATTTTTTTGGGTCAGTTTATGGTGGCATGGCATT
>CM014272.1:60348654-60381250 GCA_004135705.1 Alloteropsis semialata | reverse complement strand
GCCCACGGGCTGGGACGCGGTCTGGGCGCTCGAGGACCAGCAGCGCCGCCGCCTGCACCGGATCTGGGAGCGGGGCGTCGCGTGGAAGCCCGCCTCGGCGGGCGGCGAGGAGGAGGCGGCTCCGGCGCCGGCGCCCGTGGTCTTCCGCCTGGACCACGGCGGGGAGGTCGACGCCGACGGCAACTGCCTCTTCACCGCCGCGCGGACGGCCGCCGCCGCCAAGGCCGACGCGCGCGAGCTCAGGCACCGCGCCGTGCGCCGGTTCGCCGAGGTCTACGCCGCGGCGGGGGAGGACGACAAGGGCGCGAAGAGGAAGCAGAGGGAGCTGTGGCCGGAGTTCCTGCAGGTGTCCAAATTCCATTGCCATTCTTTTGTACATCCGAACAGGAATTGGATTTAGGCTGCTTCATTGAATTCCACAGGGCAATACAATGACCATCCAAACAATAGATTTCGAATTGCCACCAATTCAATATCTTGGCTGATTTGGTATTGGATCCAATTCAATACCATGCCCTCCAATGCCAACATCCAAACGCAGCCTTAGGTAGATTGGGCCTTTCCCCGAGTGGGTGTGCCTAAGAACTGTTGAGGTCCGGGCAACCTTAATTTATTGGGCCTCGGCCAACCCCACCTGGGCCGGATGTATCATTTGGTATCAGAGCTGGGCCTTGTTTAAGGGGTGGGAATGATGATGACATCCTCCACTATTAACCGCCGGTAAAAACGCAACAAGGGGCCAAGTGGTCCAGTTGTAATCGGGCGGCGACAGTGTGAGCCTCTGAATAATCCCATCTTGCTTAGCTTGGGAGGAGGAAGCCACCTTAAAAGGGAGAGCCACCCTTCCCCTATTGGACTAGTCTTTTAGGGAGATTGGGCCTTTCCCCGAGTGGGTGTGTCTAAGAACTGTTGCGAACCGGACAACCTTAATTTATTGGGTCTCGGCCAACCCCACCTGAGCCGGATTCATCACTTAGCTCATTTGCTTAAAATCGCACTTCCTCATGCGGTAAAAGATCAAAGCACTGTGAACTTGCGAAGTGGATTTCTGCAACGCAGCTTGCTGCGAAGGCTTCAGGGCAATAAAATTCTTCGACAGTGATCAATTTTTTTTATGACACGGTCGTCTTGTAAGTTGGTGCTGACTAGTTTCTGGAAATATGTTTGAACCTTGAGGCTCTTCTCAACTGGTTTGCAGTTGCCTTTCGCATACTATCTCTGCTACCATGGCAGTGTTATCAACACCAATGTTTCATGGATCATACTTTCGTGCAGACTAAGACTGTCTCATTAACCGATAAGATATACTATGATGTCACCTTTTGCTTCTTCTACTATTGCAGTCACAATGACTCTTAGGGCATCAGCAATGTATATTTCTAAACCATTCATTATAGATGGGCCCATGCACAGTAGTCATCAGTTATTTCCTTTGGTGCAATGTGGTGGGCAGTAAAGTGGGCCCTTCAAGGATAAAAAAAATCCAGCGCCTCAACTACCCCTCCGGCTCCAGACTCCGGGCCTTCGCCAAACTAATTTTTCCTCTTCCTCGTGTCCGTGTTCCGGCGAACGGCGGCTGTTCGCAGTCCCGCCCGGCCATCTCCTCCCCCAAATCCACCTCCTCCACCACAAAATCCGACGAGGATTACTGCGAGAATGAGGCTCCACTGCAGGATTAGGGGCCAGTGCGATAGTGCTGCTCCTCCCCAAGCTCGCATCATAGCTCCTCTCCTGGATCTCGCTTCCCATTTTTGCAACAGAAACACAGGTACTTTTTCTGTCCTCACACTCGTTGCCTGCTAATGGTGCCTCCCGCGAGCTCCAGCATCCACATCGAGAGCAACTCCGTCTAATTAGAGATCGATTTGGCGATCGTTACAATGCCTGTCTGTGGGAATGTCAGGCAACCGAGGTTTAGCTTCTGCAGCTGCGGCCAGATCCGACGAGAAGGGCGTCACCGGCGCCGAACTCTCCATCTTAGGCCTCCGCGAGTGCTGGTACGATGCAAGAGAAGTGGAGCGTTGAGTCCTAGCGGCAGCGGGAGCAGCAACGAGATAGGAGAGAGAGGAGATGGCAGGAGGCAAGGGAGAGAAAATATTTTTTTTATTTCATATGGCCAGGCCAAGCTTGGGGGTGGCTGCAACTAGCGATTACTCTAAAGATTGCCTCCACAATGTATATGGATACCCATAAGAGCTTAGAGCCCCCTCTTATTTCTACATTGCTGCCCTTACGTGAAATCATCTGCTGACAGGACACTTTCCTGTGTTTCCTTTCATGGTAAAAAGTTGCTCGCCTACTATGGTGGTTATTACTGTCATTATAGGCTAGGATGCAGGCGGGCCTGTCTGCAGACAGCCCGCAGGACATCGCTTCAATCGCAACCAATATATGTTCAACCTGCAGGAGCCCGCTACTACTTGCTCTGCTTGCCGCTTCCTCCTGCTGGGCCACGCAGGAACAAGCTAGCAGGCAAGCAGGTGCTTGCAGGAGCCCGCCTTTTCCCACGGGATGAAACAACGGCCCTGTTTGGTTTCCTAGCAATGCTAGAATTTAACATCTAGCACTAGAATCTAGCATCTAGCACGGAGGGAATCTTTTTTTGCATGGAGTACTAAATGAAGTCTATTTGCAAAACCTCTTCACGGATGAGCGTAACTTTTCGAGACGAATCTAATGAGCCTAATTAATCGATGATTAGCTACAGTAATCATCCTCTAATCATACGGTCAAAGGTTTCATTAGATTCTTCAGGGTTCCGAGTTCTGGAGTTAGTTTTGTAAAATACCTTTATTTAATACCTTTAATTAGTGGTCAAAGTTGGCTTTTCTAGCATTGCTAGGAAACCAAACGGGGCCAACAAGGCACAGGTGCACTGGAGTCTGCACACTGCAGGAACTACAGAACTAGGGCGTCCATGTCTAACAAAAAATAATTAACACAAGGACAAATAGCAATTGAAATATCATTTGTCTCGCACAAGGCTTAAATCAACTACCATAATTATTACAGTATATCACAACACCTTGCAGCTGACAAACAAAAAGAGCTTTTGATGCAAGGTGCTTGCCAGTGGACTGCTCCAGATGTATCCAAAGGCCAAAGGTACTGCACATCTGACACTCATATAGATGAAAACAACAGTCCTCTCCACATGCTCATCAAGCTGAAATTCACAAAGAAAAGCATGCATAAGAATGGTAAAAAACTAAAAAAACATACTGTCAAACTGAAGTAGCCATTAGACTGAAAATTGATAAAGGACATTCTAAAATCATAGTAACTTCCACAGGACACTGAATTTTTTAAGCTCTAAATTCTCTCAAGAACTCAGAAATCAGAATGCATACACCATGTTTTCGCTAAGCAGACTAACCCAAGCCTAACCAACTGACTGATCGCCACACTACTGACTAACTGAGTAGAAAGTACAAAGGTTGTATGTGCTCAAGTTAGTTACTACCTTCGCCATCAAACAACAATTAAAGCATCATAATATTTTTTTTTGTGTACATACTGCAAGTGATTATCCAGTCTTTCTATACTGCAAGGACATACTCCTACTCCTAATTAGTATGGCACTACATGGAAGCCACCTAATTGCTGCATACTTCCTTTTCAGAAAAATTGCATTTCTCTGCTCTCATTTACTTTGCCATTTAGTTGGTTCAGATAGTCTCAAGGTCCATGCCTGATCAACGTAAAGTTATACGAACTCAGTTTCAGAGTGATTATTCAGATTTTAAAGCAGTACTTCAAAAAGAAATCAAAGTGTGAATCAATCTTCATAGCCCATCTATGTCGAGGAAAACTGCTAGTGACTCTCGTAGCCAACATGCTGACTTGCTGAGAGAGGACCCAAAAACCAAGAAAAATGATAGCTAGTTCTCTGGCTACTTCCGTAACATGAAGCAGCTTTATAGTAAAAAAAAATTCAGATTTTTTCCAGGTCGCTTTTGCTTGGATAGTGCGTTGTTCCTTGGTCACTTCTCTCGGAGTCCTCGCGCGTCTCCCTCCCAAGCGCGCGCCCCGGCTGTCTCTCTCGGTGGCTCGGCCGTGCCGGGAGGAGATGGGGCGCCACCAGCGCTCGCGCTCCGCCTCCGCGAGCTCTACGGCGACGAGGTCGGACATCACCGAGCTCGACTTCGCCGCGGCCAACCTCGAATGCCCCTTCGGCAGCGTCGACGCGCTCGGCCCCGTCGAGCTCCGCGAGACCGCTTACGAGATCTTCTTCATGGATCGCAGAGAGGAGAGAGAGAGAGAGAGAGAGAGAGAGAGAGAGAGAGAGAGAACGAGCAGATTTAGTGGTGACAGAGGATTTGTGGTGGGTAGGGTGGCTCTGCCGTTGCCGGGGCAGCCATGGAGGAGAGAGGTGCTGACTAGATCTGGTGAGGTGGAGAGCGCCGGCATCGCTGCAGCAGGGGCAGCGGCAGGAGGCGGCGGCGGCCGAGAGCCTGCAGGGGCCCCGTGCAACTCTCGAGAGGAGGAGCGGCGGCGGAGCCCCCACCACCGATGGCCGACGCGGAGGTCGCGGAGCTGCTGCGTGCGGGCCTCGCAGGGCGTATAGCGGATACAAGCAGCCAGTGGCAGGCTCTCTGCTCAAGCCCATGAGGCTTCGCAGGCCTGCCCACTTAGGCCTGCTAGCAAAATGCAGGTTTCGGCAGAGGCCCGATAATAAATTATTGCAGGACGGGCCTAGCAGATAGGCAGGCCGGCCCGCGCCCGCTTGCATCCTGTAGGACTAGTCCTTGGACTTGGGAGAAATTCAACAGGTATCGTTGATGGAAATACATCCTCAAATCAGCATCAAGCATACTTCTGGAAAATATTTCTATTTGAATTGTTCTCTCAATATATTCTATTATGAAGGAGATATTACCTTGCACCAAGCTTTTCATCAGGTGCAAAACTGCTGAAACATTCGCAACCATCGCTGGAATCTCACATTTTTGACAGTGACGGATTTTTTTTTAGTATAAAGAAGAAATTGAAACAACAGATTTTACGCTTTGCAATACTTGGGATCATTTACTTATGTATAGAATGGCTCCATTATACTCCTTCGCCTTTTACTTCACATAACTTACAGGTAACTCTGTTTTTGTGTATTACTTTGACATACTGCAAGGCTGAATTTGAAGGGATCTTTAAGCGAAGATTCTTTACAGGACCCTTTGACAGCCCTGCGCTTTGTGCATTTCTTAAAAAATTACTGCACCGTAACTCGGTAAGCTATTCATGTATATTTGTTTAGTTGGTTTTGTGCTTTTATAGATATTAAGTTTAGGAAGTGTGATTTTATGAACTGCGAAGTAGAATGTGGTAGGAAATGTAGCTTTGGTATCCAAAAGTTAAAATTCAACTGCCAAAGCTCATAATGCAAAAGGTTGTGTGGAACTGTGCTCTAAATAAATTGATTTATATTTTTCCTGATCTTAAAGGACCTTCTACTTGAACTCTGAGAGCATATTTTTTTTTAAAAAAAAGAAAACCTATAGTCTGAGAGTATAAATCATACACGCTTCAATAGTTCTGTTGTTCTTGTCGTGAATCAAATGGCAGTCCGAACTCAGCTCTGTCAGAATTAAGCTCTGTATTTGTCATTTGAGCTTCTTCAGACAGGTTTCCCACCGGATTTCTTGGGATGGGGTAATAATAGAGTAATGCAATTTGTAATACCTTGTACTGAGGTCCCTTGGAACACGTTCTAATTCTTTCAAAACAAACCTGACATGGAATAGATATTTGCAGTCTAGTTGTGGCAAACAACTGTGAAATGGTGAATTTGTGTTACTGTTAAGTTC
Source organism: Alloteropsis semialata (assembly GCA_004135705.1). Classification (NCBI taxonomy): domain Eukaryota; kingdom Viridiplantae; phylum Streptophyta; class Magnoliopsida; order Poales; family Poaceae; genus Alloteropsis; species Alloteropsis semialata. The sequence goes on along the minus strand of CM014272.1, from coordinate 60,375,446 downwards.
AACCGCCATTCATTTCTATGTTCATGAGGCGCTTACAGAGCTATAATCCACCAAAAGATAAGAACAAAATGAAAAGGGAAGCAATAGCCAAAAGGAATAGAAAGCAGCAAAGATGAGAGTGAAAAAGAAATTCCACCTACTTTAGGATCTTGGGAAATAGGAAGCACAATATCTGGTAAATCGAGACGAATGAACATGATATGACTTCCGCCTTTGGCACTTGGTGAAAGTTCACAGGCCTGTGACAGGGGCACCATGATCTGATCTGTGGTCCGGTCCAATCATTCGTTGCATGAAATGAACTTAAGGCATGCTCATCTGTTGAAGAGGGGAACTGACCCCTGGAGCTGATAAGCTTCAGGGGGTTTCTTGACTGGCGACAATGGGAAACACCTTTCACTTCACCACCGGTTCAGCTAATAGAGACGAAGCTGCATGCAGCTATGTTCACCTTGATGTGATGGCTGTCATAGTGTCATCCTTTAGATTTGAACACACTGTAGCTTTTTAACTTTAAATAAAATCAAAGGTAGATTGTTAGCATCTGATGACGATGCCATGACATGTCACCAAGGATCTGCAGTTCTTCACCCTTGGCCTTGTTTGGTTTTCTAGCATCTAGCATTGCTAGGAGGGAATCTTTCTTGCATGGAGTACTAAATGAAGTCTATTTGCAAAACCTCTTCACGGATGAGCGTAACTTTTCGAGACGAATCTAATGAGCCTAATTAATCGATGATTGGCTACAGTGATGCTACAGTAACCATCCTCTAATCATCCTCTAATCATGCGGTCAAAGGCCTCATTAGATTCTTCAGGGTTCCTAGTGCAAGGGTTCTGGAGTTAGTTTTATAAAATACTTTTATTTAATACCTTTAATTAGTGGTCAAAGTTGTGAACGGTATCTAGCGCTGGAAAACCAAACGGGGGGCCATGTATGGCCAGTTCACGTAGTGCCTATGACCTACTATTGGACCCGATATCTGTTTCACACCGAGGAAGATAGCAAGATCACAGTGTGCCAGCTCTTCCTGGAAAAATTGTCAGGTTTAAGAAAGGGTGCTCTAAACTGGTAGACGCTTTGCTACTCCCTGAACCATCAGCACGCTTGACTGTGCCGCGCTTGCATGCACACCACAACCAATTTCTCCTTTTTAACCCCACAGTTTTCCCCCATGAAGTCTCTCGTGGCATGTGCCCATTATTGAGCCATCCATCTTCGCTCTCTTCGCGTCATGCATGTGCAGCATCCAGCTTCAACTTGTGCACGAACACAAAATAATCGGGATGGTCCCTCTTCCATTCTCCTTCGCACAAACAATCGGCATCTGTGACACGATCCGAGTTTTGCAATTCGCAGGCACGCTCGGCTCTATCCGTTGCCTGGAAAGGAGTGTCAAGAGAATCCATACGCCTGCGCTAGATTCAAAGGCACAGGTCCCCGACTAATGGTTGGTTGCAGCCGGGGAGGCCGGTCCCCGAGCTACGGCGATGGCTACCTGCTCGCCTGAGGCCCTTTTGTGAAACTTTGAAAACTAGTTTGCAAATTTGGAACTAAACACTCTCTTTCAACTAGTTTGCAAAGTTGTAACAGTAACGCATTGGAAAACGTGTCCTCTCTCACGACACGCTTTCCAATGCAACTTTTGCAACTTTAGAACTAAACATTCTCTTTCAACTAGTTTGCAAACTTCGGCACTTTTATAAACTGAGTTGGAGTCACTGCTGTACCATCAGCCGGAAGAAGCAACGCAGATGCTCTCTCTCCGTCTGTTGCAGGTCTGGCCGGTCCTCCGCCGAATAACATGGAGCCAACGGCCACTGGGCGCCACTGGCTGCCGCCCGTGCTGATGGCCTGCTTGGCGATAGCGACCGACGGCGACGGGCATCTCGTCCCGTCTCGCCCATGACGTCGCTGCGGCGCCCAGCTTCAGTTGGTGCTCCGTTGCCTTCTGACTGCCAGGGAGAGATGCTAATTGCTAAACTCTGCTGACTGCTGAGGCGGCTGATCTTGACCTGTTTGCCCCCACACGGCTACACCCACTTGGCCGCGTGCGCACGGGCCGGCTCTGCAGCTTTGCACCACAGAGCAACGGCGATAATTGGTGCACTGCAACCGCACCAACTTGGTGTTTCACGTAAGGTATATCACTCACTGGACGCCCTGCCGTGCCTGCATGTTCTTCAGTTCTATGGCAATGCGCTTTTGCAGTTGTAGTTGTTGTTGTCTCCTGATCAAGCAAGAGAAGAGACTCTAGTGTCGATTGGCACAGCCGCACAGCTCGCACAGGCACGGGGAAGGTGTCTCCAGTATTCTGATGGCACTGAGAGTAATAAACTAGTACCGGCCAGTAGACTGCACTGCCGCGGCCTCCTGCCGGGAAACTACACTACACCTGCCAATATACTACACTGGTCGGTGGCGAAGCGCAGTTGTTTACTGCCCGGCGCCCCGCGCATGCACGCATCGATCACCTAACCCGGCGCCAGTGCGCGTGTCAAGTGTCAACTACGCCAAAGAGGTAACCTTCTTTTTTTTTTTCCTCTCGTTGCGTGCAGGGGTTAGCTCCACCAACTTGCATTTGGCTGAACTGAGCTAAGCTCTTTCCACCAAATCTAGCCGCAGATACCTCTGCCTTCCCGTCCTTTTGGGAAAAAAAAAAAGGAGGCGAGGTGAGGTGGCCAGCTTTCCACAGGGGCGCGTGCTGAGCGTGGATTAGGGGCCGAGAAAGGACCCCCATCATTGTGCACTAATGAGCATTAGCTTCCAAGGGTTTTCGTCTCTTTTTTGCAGCTCTAGTAGTGCTGTACAGTACGGCGCTTTGCCATATAAGCTGTGGGCTGTTGCCGAATGCGATGGCACGTTTCGATAAGTGGTTGGAACCGGGCCAACCTAAGCATGTTTGGGCTACTAGACAGGAGATTCGCGTCCAAGTTCTAAGTGATATTCAATCATCGGTGATGATACTTACCTAAGAGGCTTAGACCAAACTGCGACCACCACCATAGTGGTTACTCCTGCTTAGTGCATGCTTACACGGAACAGGAGACGGAACCTTTGTATTTTGCAACTTTCCATTTTGCCGTGAAGCTCCTTTTCCTCTCTCTCTTTAGATTAGGATATGCTCTGCCACGCATTGGGAGCGGCAGATCTGGGTGGTCACGGCGCGAGAAAAGCATGGGGGGCTGGGGGCCGGAGTTGGAATCTGGAATCTCCGCACCGAGCCGCTCTACGCCTCTAGTCCCGGCTCAATCATGCGCCCATTTGCAGAGCGCCCTAGGAATCTGAATCCAGAGGCTTTTACGGACGCCGACGCATGATGCCCAAAAGCCTCATGGTGTCGACGCGACGCACCCGCCGGCCAATGGCTGCCCGGCAACGCCGAGAGCACTCGGCTCCATGGTACCACACGCTGGGCCCGGAGGATCCTTGGCACTGCAAGTGTTGCTCGACGCTCACGCAACCAGGAACCCCCACCACACTGGCGTTGTGCTCTCTGTAGTCGGCATTGGTGATTTTTACCCGATGCATACTTTGGTGGAGTTCACCGTCAAAAAGGAACATCACGGATTAATTTTCCGTTTGGTTTCTATATATGCCCATTTCGTAGGGATTTTTACATATTGCTATTGCTATTGGGCGGTAGATGAAATGTCCTGTTGGGGCAGTTGGTTGATTAGTAGCGGAGTATATTGTCATAGACGATTGATCTTTATGTAATGCCAAGCTAGCGCTAATTATGATCCAAACCTCTAACTACAGTGCTATTTTAATCCTATGTAACACGGAAAGCTCAGAATTTTCTAGGACTCTGAAATTGTTGAGCATAGATTAAACCTGAAATGATATGTATATTGTCGGACTGCCACTCAGATGCCCAGGAGAAGAAATCAAGATGACATTGGATCTATGTTCCAACTATCGATGATGAGACAAAGGACTTGTTTGTTTTTATAGCTAAAAGTTTGCACGCCTTAGGTGGTTAGGTTTAAGCGAGCTCGGGCGGTGTTTGATTAGCTGCCACACTTTCGTTTCCGTAGTGGACACCTTTCAATTTTTTTCTCACCGCATTTGTTGTGAACATTTTCTTTGCCATTGTTAGGACGCCACATTTGCCGCAAGGATTTGTGCCAAAAATATGTGAACCGGCCTAGAGAGTTTCACGTGGTTTCATTGCAACAATCAATGAGAATTCTTGTTGGAATCTTGCGCTCCAACCAATTGTTGAGATACCGTTCCCTCAACCATGTCCATTCATGCCACGTAAATAAAGTTGCAAGTTGCCCGGTACTGCCATCATTGAATATGCGCAATCGCCATTGACATTTCCTATTTAGGCGGAAAAGGAGACCACACAAGAGAGTGAGGCGAGCTAAAGAAAAGGAAAAGAAAAAAAAAGGAAAAGGCGAGAGGAAAGGCGGGGGGCAGCGCCCACTTCGCTAGTTTGCTGGCGCTGGATTGCATGCATCTTCCGGCAAATTGGGGGCCCACGTGCAGCCCCACATCTGCAAGTTGCGATTGCGGTTCGAGCATCGAGCGAGACACAGCCATTATATAGCTATGTGGTAGGATGGGCCCAACAAGGCAACAATATAACAGTACACAAAAAAATAATGATAATAAGCCGTGATGCTACTACTGTAGCACTAGCCGTGTTGGATGAAACCGATCAAAAAAAAAATGTCCAAACGAATCTTGCATGCATGGAGTACTAAATGAAGTTTATTTACAAAATCTTTTCACAGATGAGTGTAACTTTGCGTGACGAATCTAACGAGCCTAATTAATTCATGATTTGCAACAGTAATGCTACAGTAATTATTCTCTAATCGTGCGGTCAAAGGCCTCATTAGATTCGTTTCGCGAATTTGCCAGGGGGTGTGGAGGTAGTTTTGTAAACTGACTTTATTTAATACCCCTAATTAGTGGTCAAAGTAGGGTGCAAAAAATTTGTCCCTCCATCTGAACACGGCCAATTGCCACGTGCCACAGTGACAGGCAGCAGCTTGCAGGGAGCCAAGGAGATTTAAAAATAAAAAGGGATCAGAGGGTTCGCAATGGAGGGAACACCAACCGAGCACGAGCAGCACGTACGTAAGATTCGTCAGTGGCTTGCGGACCATCATGTGACGAGAGCGCAGCGGAGAGGCCGTAGCACCGAATCCCAAGCTCGCAACGCGATCCCATTGCAGCGTTCCGTTCCGTTTGGGAGCCTGTAAAAAATCCGAATGTCGATTGGGAGCCTAGCGTGACAGTCAGGAGTGAGGGGGAAGGAACTGATACCTGACGTGACAGGAGTGAGGTATATTTTCGCTGGAGTTGTGAGTCAAGTGCCACACAACGTCAAACAGTGAGACAGGCCGGCATGCAGGTGTTAAGAGCATCCGCAGCAGCAGATTACTAAAACATCATGTTTTGTAGTCTCTCTTTCTTACCGATAACTTTTTTTATGTTTTTGTAATCAATGCTGCAGTAGATTACCAAAAACTACTTTAGTGAATAGGGTATTGAGATAAATCCCTTCTATTTGAGTAAGAGGGGAGTGTGTTTCGATAATCACAAAAAAATGTTTTGGTACTAGAGATTGTATTGGTAATCTGATGGAGCACCTCTATTACCAAAAGAATTATTTTTTATATTGAAAAGAGGGATGAGTAATCTACTGGAGATACTCTTGCATCGCCGTCACCGGTGGAGAATGGTCCGTGTCCGTCTGTGGCCCCTTCCAGATTCCTGTTTTCCTTTGCAATGCTCGTCTATTTTAATCTTGGAACTAAACTCTTTTCTAAGAGATTTACTCTGTACAGAGTTCTGATGAGATTCTCACGCCCGTCTAATGCTAGTGTGAAATCAGAGATGCCCCTGTCAAAGAGGAAAGTGGTTGACACTGGACAGGGCACGGGAGCCTTTCACCCATCTTTTCTCGAGGGCCCGGAGATTCTTACGGTTGTCCATGGCGAGGGAGATACCGCGGCCACCACCGGAGGCCAGGAATTCTCCCAAGATTGCGTCTTCCCCCGAAGCAAATCAACCTGCAGAACCGAGCAGAAAAAAGCGGGCTTCTTTCCCTCCCCGTATCAAATCAGGGAAGCCCCTTTCCTTTTCCCGGGAGGCATTTCGGTTCTCGCCCAAGGAAAACCCATGGCTTTCCGGGTGGGAGATCTACTGCCGCAGGTGCAGGACCGGGAATGTGTGCGCGCGCAAGTTGGGGGCGGAGATGCGCCTGCGTCTGGCGGCCAACAGGAGCAGACCGCAACCGTGCACCCTCTGCTGCGCCTGTGTGGCGCTGTTTCCTTGATTGTTGCTGCGGCGCGGGCTCCGGGACGGTGGTGCCGGTGCCCTTGGCAGGGGAAAGAAGAGGACAGCGGCTACGGGCATGTGATGCCTCCCCGTTCGGTTGGCTGGTGGCTGGTGGCTGTGCTGATTTGTTGTGAGACTGAAGTACTGCTGGCTGGCTGGTGGCTGGTGGCTGATGCTGATTTGTTGTGAGACTGAAGTACTGCTGGCTGGTGGCTGATAAGCCAAGCGAATTGCCTGTGTGCCAGTAAAGGTACAACTTCCCCTCGTCCATCAACGTCAAGGAAGGTACTAGCAAGGTACAACCTCCGTGTTTCAGCTAAACTAATCAGGCCTTCCGGTGCTCTGTTCCCATTGGCCAATAGGGAAGCTGATTAGTGCAGGGTGTTAGTAGTTCTGTAGAGTAGCGCTGCCTGATCTCTGACATTTTGTGGTCATAAATAAAATGGTGATCTGACGGATTTGAGTCACAAGCTAGGCAAGGTACAGTACAGTGCTAGAAATCTGTGAGACCAGATTTGCAGCCGAAGAGAAGTCAATGAGATTCTACGGAGTACTTCCTACACAGCAGGGAAAGAGGGAGATTTGGAACATCTAATCTCTGGAGTGATGGAGTCCCACCACACGACTAAATCCATCGGTAGCAGGGTTTAATATCACCTCAAAAGCAACAGGAAACAGCTGATGAAAACTACAATCATTTCATCACCATCATGATTAGTAACAACGCACAGGTCAATGAGAGGGTGACCCATGCTAATACACCCCAAGCTTTAAACAGAAAAAAACTTACAAAAACACCAAACAGTATGCTGCTGCTGCTGATGCTACGTGCTAACACATGACATTAACTGATCCATACATCATTACAAAGAAAAGCTAGTGTAATCACACTCTCCTGAACACAGGAAGCTAATTGCAATAGGAAATTATTTCACCGCCGGCGCTGGGCTTATGTACACAGAGGCGAAATGCAGGAATGACATCTTGTGCTTTGCTTGTTCTTTTCTTGCTCCCATCTCTGATACGCACGGCGAGGGGGTTCAGCTCAGTTGCAGCAGATGCTGAGCTCGGCTGTGAATTGCTGCTGAACTCGTAGCTGTATGATCCACCAGATGTGTACCAAATGTTGTTTTCTTGTTTGGAATCAAGAGCAGACATCTCTTCGTGCATGGCCAGAGATGAGAGAGCTTTTTTTTTTCTCTTGCTCTTCTGACATTTTAGCTGTGCAAGAAGCAGTCAACCGAGCTGGCTGCATTGCATCTGCATCAGAACAGAGTCGTCCAGGAAGCCGCCGTGGATGGAATTGCCGGGCTCGAGTTTCACGTTGCCGTAGGGGTGCGGCATGAAGTGGTGCGGCGGCGGGGGCTTGCTGTCGACGAGGACGCCGAACTGCTCCGAGATGACGGGGCCGCCCGTGGAGGACGGGGTGGAGGTGGCGGTGAGCACGGAGGGCGGCGACGGCGAGAGGCTGCCGCCGTCTTCGTCGGGGAGGTTGACGGTGGTGATGTCGTGGATGCTGGAGCGGCGCTTGTCCTTGCCGCCGGAGTTGAGGCGGATGAAGTACTTCTGCGCGTGGCTGGCGACCTGCGTTGGCGTCCGGCTCGTCACGAAGTTGCGCGAGATGTTCCGCCAGTCCCCTCGCCCGTACTTCTTCAGGCCCATCAAGAACAGCCTGCGGGAAGCAGAGCAAGTCGATTAGGATTTAGCCATGGGAATTTCACCAATTCAGCGCGCGAGAGCGAGAACAGAGTCGATCGAATGGTTGGAGGGTTAATCGGGGCTGCTTACTTGTGCTCCTCCTCCGTCCAGGGGACGCCCTTCTTGCGCTCCTGGTCCGGGCCGCGCCCGCGCTTGCCGCCAGCCATGTAGCAGGCGCGCTTGAATCCCAGGGAGGCGGCGTCGTCGGCGGCGTCCCAGTCGAAGGTGAATCCGGCGGAGGACTGCGCCGCGCCGCCGCCGCCGCCGTAGTGCGGGAAGGGCACGAGCCCCGCCTCGATGTAGCAGACGTCGTTCTCGAGGTCGCCGTAGTGGGCGACGACGTCGGACACCATCCTCCCGGGCAGCATCGCGGCGACGCGCTCCCACCGGTCGGGCGCGTCCCAGTCGACCCGCGCCAGCGCGCGCTCGAACAGCTTGTTCTCCTCCTGCGTCCACGCCCCGGGGCCCGGCAGGAAGCGCCCGCCCGCCTGCCCCGCGAAGTAGGGCGCCGGCGCCGGCGGCAGCACCTCCATCCACGACTCCGTCATCGGGCGCTCTCCCTTGCCGAACCAACCACCGGCCAACTGAGAGACCACCAGCTGCCGATCAACCGCGCCGACCAAGCCGTCGCCTTTCCCTGTCGGGGGAGACGGAACGGGAGGCGGACGGCGGGCAAGTCCTTGGACGGCGGCCGGGAGCGGAGAGGTTCGGTCCGGAGAGGAGGAAGGGGAGGCGGGGTATTTATGGTGGTGGCACCGATCGAAATCGAATTCCGGCAGATGCCAAAGTGGCCAGAGGTGATTCGGCCTCCACCGCGGGAGCGCCGCGCTTAAAGAAAGCCGCGAGCCCCCCCCTCGGCGATTCCGATTGGCCCGTTGGCCGGGTTCGTGGCCTCTCAACCCAAGAAAAGCCTCTTCTCTCCTGTCTCCTCACCCATACTCGCTCACTCTGCACGAGCTCGCTGGGTTTGTCCCGCTCTGCGGCCGCGAGCGCGCACAGGAGGAGGTGCAGCAGCGAGGAGAGGAGCTCGATCGCGGCCGTGCGCGAGGGCGAGGAGCGTGGTCGTCCAGGCTGGAGGGAGGGAGCAACAGTTTGTGTGTGGTCGCGGCTCGCGGGGGCGACCAGAGATGGCAACGGGGACCCGATCCCCGATTCCCCGCGGGGAATTCCTCTATTAGGGGACGGGGATGGGAAAGATTTTGTCCCCGTGGGGATCTAAACGGGGAAAATTTCATCCCCGTCGGGGCTGGCGGGGACGGGGACGGGGAGCAGTGCCCCGTCCCCGTTCCCCGCGGGGAAAGCAAGCGAGCCAGATGTTCAGCGATGCATCCCGTCTAAATGAATGAATCCGGCCCACCAAGGCCCATAATGATCCACACCCAGGGTATATATAATCCAAAAACCCTAATCTTATCCACTACTAGCCTCCTCTCCCCTCCCCTCCCTCTCAGAGACTGCGGCGCGACGCACCCTCTCCCTCCCGCATCCGACCTCCGACGGGCGCGGGCCGTAGAGCCGCCGCCACATCCCCACGTGCTGCCCTGCCCTCCACCTCCCACCCACAGCTCTGCTCATGGTACTCCTTTCCAGCGCGCTCTTTCCCGTAGCCCTGTGCGTCGGGCCCCTTTCCCTACCGATACAGCCTCAGATCGATCTAGACTCTCATCCGTAGCACATCACTGCATCACGAACAAGACAAAAAAGTCAATCATCCAAAGGTGACGGTGAGTGGGCGGAAGATGCATGTGGTCAAGATTCTAAGCACAAGCGATTACTTCTCATTTCTGGCTTTCTAGAACTCTTTTTTATTTTTTTCTTTGTATTCCATGAGACGAGAACCAATGTGTTCCTTGGTAACCCATTCTATAATGTGAGAAATATTTTTTTGCTGTGTTGCTGTGCGATGAATTCACTTCTGTCTGTCTGCTCTAACGACAATACGACATTGACTAGTCGGGGACGGGGATCCCCGCGGGGATTAATCCCCGCGCGGGGACGGGGATGGGGAGAAAACGTCCCCCGCGAGCTCTGGCGGGGACGGGGACGGGGAATTCCTCTCCCCGCGGGGACGGGGATGAGGAGCCACTCCCCGACGGGGAATTCCCCGTTGCCATCTCTAGGGGCGACGTCGTGATGGACCCCCTCGCTCTCCCTTTTCTTTATTGGCCGTTGCTTGCCGCTTTTCCCAATGCTCGGACTCGCCTTTTATTACTTTACGCGCATTTATTGTGAATTGCTGATGCTATACCTACATCCTACGTATATATACTGCGCCATATCTTCTGATCGGCCATGGTCCAAAATAGCAGCGGCGTCCATGCTCTCGTCCAGTTTGTTGTCACTCGGACTAGGATTGTGGGCACTTGTTTCCCCCTTGCAAATTTGCTACAGAGGTCTGGGGTCTGGGCACATGATGGAGCTAGAGAGTAGAGAGCATTCGACTGCAGCTCGGTGCATGTGTAAGAAGGAATTTGGGGCATGGATCTCAGGATGCTAATCAGAGATTGCCATGGCATTGTGCTTGCGCAGGCCGCAGGTGTGCGAAGAACTGACGATATCTCAAGTGATATCCATGCTGAAACTGTTGCATGCAAGGGAAGGATTGGAAGCTTCTCTGGTCACCATGCAATGTTAGAACTTCGCACGTACTGCTCCACCACAAGTCAGAAAAATGGAGGAAATGGGGGTAGAAGTGTAGAACTAGAATCTCGATGGCTAAGTTAACCACCGTACGATGTAAATCTTAGACAGGGCCAATCGATCGATTGACCCTTTTCTTAATCTCCTTTCGCTTTCGCCATGTACGTACAGATACAGAGGTCTTGTCCCTCCAAGCGGTTTCTGGCGCCGGAGGCCCCCCGCGCACATGACGGAGAGGACCAGGACCTTTACCACCGCATCTTCTGGTGGATGCATGCAGCCAACGAGCCAAGTCACTGTGCAGTCAGTGCAGACCGCAAGAACAGTGACGCACGCTCGCATAGGCATGGCAAAAGTGGAAACAATCAGAGGCGTTGCAGGGACACCGAATCGGGGGGCAACAGTAGCGTACGCGTATACATATACGGCGGGGTAAAGACCAGAGAGCGTGCAAGCCAAGTACAAAAATACATGTGCGTGCCCTGTCTGATGGGCACCAAAACCTACTCTTTTTTACTGGATGGACCACGTGGGAACGGGTCATGTACAGTTGTAGCGTAGCCCATGGTTTTCTATGGTGTTCCGGTGGAAAAGGAGAAGAAGGCCCAACGGTGGCCGAAAACCGCCCGCTCCCACTTTGGTAATGAACATTTGGTATATGTACAAACATCTATTTCTCACAAAAGAAATACGAACATCTAAGGGCATTATACGGTGGATGGATGCCAGCCGTTTGAAGGAGTTGGCAATTATATATCGTATTGGCTATACTTATCAACCGGCTCATAATTTAGAAGACGTTAGTATTAAAATTATTTCATAAAAAGTCTAGACCATGTATAATAATATAAATTATTTACCTTGCACTCTATATTATCAATTTGAGCTACACTATTAATATGGATTCCTCCGTACATGTATACATAGTCTACATGACGACACTCATCATGTAACGTTGCATGTGTATACGTTAAGAAGTTAGCACTTTACATATTAACAATGGAAAACGTAGATAATTGAATTATCTATTGGTGTACTTTAGAATTTTTAAATGACATATGCGGGTAATTTTATTGCAAGTTTGGAGTTTGAGTCAAGTGTTGAACATGGAAATCCGCATTTTTATCATTTCTTATATATATTTATATACGATCTACATGATGAGATACATCATACATACATACACACCCTAAGTTTTTCTATATTAACAATTAATGTAAGAATTATGTAATTTATAATCATATATTAATGTACTTTGGGAATTTTTTTTACAATGACATGTTGTTTTTTAGTAATTTTGATACAAATTTAGAGTGTTATTATAAATTATTTTTGTAATAGCATAGGCGGGTAATTTAGATGAATATTAGGGGGTTACTTTAGTTTAGTTTTCATAATGGTAGATGTGGGTACTTTACCTATAGACTTAGGGGGTTCTTTAAACTATTTTCATAATGGCAAAAGTGGGGAATTTTTTAAGAAAATATAATAGATCCAATGGATATGATAGATATAGTCTACAAATAGATGAGAATTTCTAGGATTTCTCTCTTTTTCTAAAACATCCACCTAGGATCCTAGGCGACTTCACGTGAGTCTTCTAGTGGAGCCTCCAATTAGAAATAGTAAGATATTGTCCTTGGGCCCACTACCGACAGGGTAGACAGTCGGCCTGCGACGCAGGGCTGGCCCACGAGGATCTCCGGACTTGATGGACAAGACTGATGAAGACTTGGCCCGCAAGACACGCGGCAAGATACTCAGATCTTGCCCGAGGATCGTGGAGATTATGTTGTAACTTAATCAGATTAGTTTCCTAGTTGTAGCCGGAAACGATTAGGGATATCCGACTTGTAAACCCTAGGTCGTCGGCCTATATAAGGTGGCCTAGGTCGCCCCCTAAGGGCATCTCATTCTTTCTCAATCTTGTAACCACAAACTCGTCGTTGTTCTCCGGAACCTCGCCCAGCGAATCAATCCTAGACCACCGAGCACAGGACGTAGAGTATTATACCTCCAGGTAGTCTGAAACTGTATAAACCTTGTGTCTCTTGTGTTACCTCGAGCTCCCTAGCTCTGCGATTGCCCTTTGCCTACAAATCAATCACTTGGGTACCCCCTTTGGACCGCCGGACGATAAATCCGACAGTTGGCGCGCCAGGTAGGGGAGATCACGGAGCATCAACAACTAACTCGATGGCAGATCGTCATCACATCATCTTCCCCGAAAGCCTCAAGGATTGCCCCGAGCATCTCGAGGGCATAAGCTTCTTTGCCGAGATCCACTCCACCACCTCCGACTCCGACACGTCAATCGCGCCATGGCGTCAACTGGCTCTGCGCCGCCCACCCCGGAGGCCTCACCGCAGATCGTTGCTCCGCTCCTGCAGCGGTTCGACGCGATGGCGCTGCACGACCAGGTCTTGAACCTGGCCGCTCGAAGCAGGCTCCCGGCCCCCGATGAGCTCCTCGCCGGGTTAGACCGCGTCCAAGACACCATGTCCAAGTGCATTGCCATGTCGGAGGAGGCTCTGCACCAACCCCGCAATTGGCTCCAGCTTGGACTCTGCAACGCGTCAGCGGTCTACTCCGCACAGCTACGCAAGAACTTGTCTAAGATCCAATCTGAGATCCCACCCAAGCCCACCCAGTCTCCAGACTGCGGAGAGTTCCAAGTCACTACAAGTGCGCTCCTGACGGCCCCGGCCGACCCGAGCAACAACTCCAGCTACGTCACGCCTCCGGGACGTGAAGTCTTCGTTTTCGAAGATCAAGCCACCTAGGATGGCGAAACCAACTCAGACAGAGATCGCCGCCATGAGCGTAACGCTGACCGAGCTCGCCAACGCACCGAGGAAGCCCAGCTCCCTTACGCGGCGGCCGAAGATGCAGTAGCCGCGGCGGCAGCCCCAGGCACCAGCCAGACCACCACCTGGCGAGTGGCGGTCGGAGACCACACGGTGTTAATCTAGTCAACCTCGACGGGGCATTCGTAGGGGCTCACGGAGCCTTCCGTACACCGCAAGCCAACATCGCGGCAGCTTTTGCTGAACTGGAGCACATGGCCGACAGCCGCGAGGTGTGACGTGCCAGAGCACGCTTGGAAGCCACCCAGGAACAAGTCGAGCGCTCATACCGTTCCAGATCCAAGTCTGGTCGGGCTAACTCGGCTCGCTCCATCAGCTACCGCTCTGCTTATAGCAGATCGGATCGGGATCACCCTCGCCAGGGGAATCCCCCACTCCCTGTCGTCGACGAAGAGGTGGCCCAGAACCACCACGAGGAGGATGATGACCATGCGGATCATCGCCAAGCCAGACGCCAGGGACGCGACAACAGGCACGCACAACCTGGGCAACACAACCGCCCAGTTGACTGGCAAGACAGCGACCTCCGGATCGCCTGAGGGACCACATCCACAACATCCGTGATGACCTCAACGCCCACCACCGTGAACGCGACGCGGCAGAACTTGAGCATCGCGAACGCTACGATCGAGACTTCAGCCAAGCATATCGCCAACCGGTACCAGACGACGACGACGACGACGACGAAGCCGAGGAAGAGGAGCACCGCGTGGTCCATGAGCTCATGAAACGCGAACGCTAAGACCTCCAGTACGGATCTCTGCGGGAAGACAGGAGACCACGGCGCGATGACGCCCGGCCCCGAGCCGAGCGTGGCCGACCTCCATTCGCGAGCAAGACAACCATGACAATGAATACGACGCATTTGATGGATTCGCCGCTTTCTCTGCTCGGCTCCGAGCCGTTCAGTGGCCCGACTCCTTCAAGCAGCCCAAGTAGAGAAGTTTGATGGGCGCTCCGACCCAAAACTCTGGCTCAAGACATACCACACGGCGGTCAAAGCCGCCCACGGGTCGAGCGACCAAGCCGACGCCTACTTCCCTGTGATGCTAGGCAAAGAAGTGCTCCTATGGCTCGAGGGTCTTCCTCGAGACACCATCGACAGCAGGGCAGACCTCTGCGTATCCTTTACCAAGAACTACTAGGCCAGTTACGTGTAATTGTATTCTAAGCAAAGGCGTGTACACAATCTTCAATGCCTTAGATATGACACCAATTCTTGGCTAGATATGTTTTGTTTTGTGTTGAACCTCTGACGTGAACACAGATAGCTCTTTCTATGAAGCTTCATGCTCGGGGTGCAAAATTGTAACAAAAAAACCATCGAAATGAGCTTCTTACTGAATGTTCCTGTATCAATATGTTGACAAAATGTAATGCAAGAAAGGGACCCATTTGTCGAGAAGACTTTGCACCAGATTCTACTCAAGTGGAACATAAGATAAGGGAATAAGATCTATATAAACGGGTGAGCCATCTCTAAATCCTAAATTATATGCATTAAAAAGTCTTAACGTTAATTTTTCTCTAAATTCTACTCCCTTCGTCCCAAATTACTTGTCACTGTTGACTTTTCTCGAACGTTTGACCATTCGTCTTAATAAAAGAATAATGTTAATATCATTTATTTTGTTTGTGATTTGATTTATCATCAAAGTA
The DNA here is from genome assembly GCA_004135705.1 of Alloteropsis semialata. Lineage (NCBI taxonomy): Eukaryota > Viridiplantae > Streptophyta > Magnoliopsida > Poales > Poaceae > Alloteropsis > Alloteropsis semialata. Next base: position 60,360,281 of record CM014272.1, on the reverse strand, counting down.
CTTTAAATATTACTTATCTTTTCATATATTTGCACAAATTTTTTAAATATGACGAATGGTGAAACGTTGCGAGAAAAAAGTCAAAAGTGACAAGTAATTTAGGACGGAGGGAGTACTAAATCTTAGCCCTGTTCAAGCGCACGGGTTAGTGCAGTAGCGTACTCACTCCGTCTCAAATTGTAGTTCATTGTTGACTTTTAAAATACAATTTTGACCATTCATCTTATTAAAAAAATGAGTAAAAATAAGTAGAAATATTAGTCATACTTAAAATACCTTTGATAAAAAAAGTAATAATAAAATAAATGGTATTAATGTAATTTTTTGAATAAGATGAATGGCCAAATGTGCATAAAAAAGTCAACAGTGATTACAATTTGGAAGGAGGATTTACCAAACAGAGCTTTTTTTAAGCCTTTTCTTTTTCCCTGTTGTACTACGGGGCCTCATCCTAATACCCAGTGGGGGTCTGTGTAACTACTTATGGCCATTAACTCTGTGAGTCAGAAAAATAACAGAGATAGATACAGTAGTTAGGGCCAGTTTAGTTTAGAGTTGTAAGTTTGCGAAAGAAAGTTTCCAATTCTAAATCGAAGATTAGGAGGACTAAACATGATCTAATTATAAAATTAAATACACGGATGGACGGGAAATCGCGAGACGAATCTATTAAGCCTAATTAATCCATCATTAGAGATTGTTTACTGTAGCACGACGTTGTCTAATCATGGCCAAATTAGGCTCATTAGATTCGTCTCGCAAAGTTACCGGGGGTTATGTAATGGGTTTTGTCATTAACACACATTTAATACTCCATGCATGTAAGATTCTCTTTAATGAATAGTGAAGTTTCAAAGTTTTAAAAGTTTCGGTGGGAACTAAACAGGCCTTTGACTGCCTGCTAGCCGTGGCAGCATGATTTACCAAACAGAGCTTTTTTTAAGCCTTTTCTTTTCCCTGTTGTACTACGGGGCTTATCCTACGGGGTGTTTAGATGCAGCGTTATGTATAGTATTTTTACGTTATGTATAGTGTTTACAGAGAGAAAAAGTGTATTAGAAAACATGCGTTAGGTAAAACGTTATGTATAGTGCGTGAACTAAACAGGGCCGTAATACCCAGTGGGGTCTGTGTAACTACTTATGGCCATTAACTCTGTGAGTCAGAAAAATAACAGAGATAGATACAGTAGTTAACTGCCTGCTCGCCGTGGCAGCATGCACCAGCAGCAGATCACATTTCGTCCCCAGGCTCGTCCAAAGCTCGCGACCAGTCCGTCCTAGCCGCAGGCCCCAGCCTACCTATGCTGTCCATACCGGACGTGGTGCGCTGCTTGTCAGCTCTCGGTAATGCCGTGCCATGCCATGCGTAAACTCCTCCCGGTCCTCTCTTTCCGGCAGTCCAATTGGGCTCGCACACGCGTCACCAGATGCTCGACCCCTCCGCTATTTTCTTTCGCCGACCTTTGCTCTATCCAAAGTTAGTGGTTAGGCTTAGGCATCGTGGTTTTGGTGGCTGGTGCTTGGTGTTAGTGGTGCATTTGGCATCTGCAATTCTGCATTCATGGCAATGTAAGCTCCAGGGCTTGGTTATATATAGTAGACGGTGACGGAGCATCTCAGTTTTACGGCAAAAGTGACCGGGCAATGAGATCAAAGAGGAACGGCTTGTTACATTACGTACTCGGCAGGAGTACTTGGGTGGTGGATTTTGACGTACGGGACACGCGATGTGGACGCGTGCGGGGCTCGTGTGTTCTACGTCCACACTGGCGAACGGCGAGGATTGCTGAGCTTGTCGTGGATTGTTCGTGCTCGTGCGGTTCCGTCACGATGCCCGTGCCCCCCATGGGCGGTGACGGGTGGACGAGAGGCCGGGCGGGCGATCGACGCGACGGGAGTTGGAGCGCGGCGGGTGGATATGGATGCACCCCTCGCTGTCGCGTCGCGCGCGCCCCACGCCGCGGTCCCCCGTCCCATTGGACGTGACCAACTACCACCCAGGCAGCCCCCCACCGTTACGAACGCACCAGCCAGCGCTCTCCGTGCCCAGCGTGTCAGCTGCTGCGCCGCAAAGCTTGTCGAGCTCATCGTCATCGGTTCCATTCCAAGGCGATGCGCGCGCTCGTGTCGGCCTGCTAAGCGCCGAGATTTCGATTCATTCGGCTGTATGTTGGCAAAAAGGAAATGTTCTTTGATTGCAGATGGTTTACGGCAATGCAACGGCACTGGTTCCCACCACTGCTGCATGATGTGCCGGGGATTTGGGGTCGGATCAAGCTGTACCGGCGGTGGTGAGAATTTCACCGCGCGCCAACACTCGCAGGGATCGGACTTGGCCGGGTCGGGACGGGGCCCCTGTGGAGGGGCGAATCTACAGGGGGGCTCCAGCCCCCCCCTATGGCCAGGATCTCCATTGGAGGAGAGGAGAAGAAAGGGGAGAAAGAGGGAGGAAGAAGAAGAAAGAGAGGGGAAGGAGAGGAGGAAGGAGATGAGAGCCCCCCCTAAACTGTGATCCTAGATTCGCCACTGTGGGCGCGCGTGGGTGCATACGAATCCTGCCTTCTTTTCGTCCCTAGTGTTATGCGGTGTCGTCGTGTCGAGTGGCCATTGACCGCTAATGCGCGGCCACCTTCGCCGGAAAAATTAAAAAGCCGCCGACTCGGAGCGACGACTCGTGCCGTGTGTCACCTTCGCACTGGGGGTGTTTAGCTCGTGCAACTTGCGAAACTAGTTTGCAAACTTAGGCCTTGTTTAGTTGGCAAAGCTTTTCAAACTTTGGTGCATTGGGAAGCGTGTGCCAAAGTTTGAAAAGTAAGTTGAAGGGGTGTTTAGTTGAAAGTTGCATTGGAAAGCGTAAAAGTAGAGAGGGGGCACGTTTTCCAATGCGTTACTTTTGTAACTTTTCAAATTAGTTGAAGAAGGTGTTTAGTTGAAAAGTTGTAACTTTTCAAAAAAGTTGGAGAAGTTTGGGGAACTAAACAAGGCCTTACAACTTTAGAACTAAACACCTCCTTCAACTCGTTTGCAAAGTTGCAAAAGTAACGTATTGAAAAACGTGCCTTCTCTCTTGCGACACTCTTCTCAATACAACTTTGCCAACTTTGCAAACTTTGGTACTTTTACAAACTAGTTTTTAAAGTTTGCCAACTTTCACGAACTATAAACACCCAGACCAACCCGGATTTGCTACGCGCCTAAGCCCACGAGGCGACGGACCCTGCTCTATCCCGACGAGAGGCGACGGGACAGCCCAGGGGCACGCACCGCAGAGGATCACAACTCCAAATGACGGTCCCTTTCGGACTAACCTAAGGGCCTGTTTAGTTCAGAAAGTTGCTGAAAAAAGTTGCCATTGGGAAACATGTTCTGTGAGAGAGGGCACGGTTATCAATGTGAAAAAAGTTGTCATTTTTTGGCAAGTTACCACAAACTAAACATGCCCTTAGTTCAGAAAGTTGCCGAAAAAAGTTGCTATTGGGAAGCGTGTTCTATGAGAGGAGGCACGATTGTCAGTGTGAAAAAATTGCCATTTTTTGGCAACTTGCCACAATCTAAATAAACCCTAAGCCGGTACGGATCTCTATTTACTTGCGTTGCCAGCCAATGGCAACTCAGCAAGCACCTGCGCTCCACCAAACCACCAATCGTGAGCGACAGATCATAGGGGTTTTGTTTTAGGGTTAGGCTACTCCTAATGGGTAGTTTCATGATGTTTTATTCTCATTAGTGAGTATGCCATGTAGGATTTTGTGATAACATGACACCATATTTAAGAAGAGAGAAAGAGAACCAGTTTCATCTAGATGAAACTCCCTATGCACGGATACCAACTTCTCATAAGTTTTGAAATTAAAGGCTATATGAAACTATAAAACTACCCCATGCAATTGTGCTTTGGGGAGATAGTTTTATACACCATTTCATTTTTCTTTTATCTAGGTGGCCATCTTGGAAACATCAAAAATGAAACCACTCATTGAGATTAGCCTTAGCGACAGATCATAGGATTAACAGCTCTTCGGGCCCCACAAAACAACCAACACCGAATCTCAGAGCGCCACGCCTGCGGCTGCAGTCAACTCAAAACCACCGCGCGTGCCGTAAACAAATCACCCCGTCGTCCAATCCCAGCATCCTAGGCTGCCCGTAAAATTTCCCCTGCTCCGGCGGCTCGGCGATCAAGCGCACGCACGCCCATGCGGCCGTGCCTCCCGTCAGTTCCGTAGTTGGTGGCTCACAATTCTCTGCATGGATGGTTGGATTTATTTGGGCTTGGCCCTTTTATATTTCAATTAAATCTAAAATATTTAAGTCCCACGATTAATGCAAAGGAAGTTAAAAGTGATTACTACCATATTGGTAGTTAAGAGGATCTCAACCAACTTATTAGGTGGACACATGGTACACCCAATGTGAAGTTGGCAAAGGGTAACCGGGATGCCACACGCGTGCGCGCTCGCTCGTCTCGCCGAGCCGGGCCGAGGCCGTGACGAGACGGACGTGTTGCGGTGCTATGATTGGTTTTGCAAATCAACGAGATTATGGCAGAATCAATTACCTACCTTAAACGCTCACAGGGACGTGCCTTATTTACTCTGCGGGATTCTTGCAGGAAAGGTGTCCAGGTGCATCCCCCCTCCGTCAGGCAGCGCCTATAAAAGGAGGCCCTCCCCTACCCAGAGACACACACCAACACAATCCCTCAGGTATTCCTGTTTAGGAGACCTCTCCCTTCTCCCTCATTGTTTCTGCTGCATCTCTTGCCTCCCCATCGCTAGCACTGCGCGCACGGTTCTAACGAGAGCAGAGCCTCCGGAACCTCGACTGGCTTGAGATCCTGCTCGGGATAGCCAGGCGATAAGGTTTTTGGGGAGCGTCTTCACGCGACTGCTCAAGTTCGTCTGCATCGTCTTCTTCCTGGTGGCCTGTACGACTACATCCACTACTTCCCGGTGCCGTTCGAGGGACTGCACTGTATCAACTCGCCACTGCATCGAATTTGTACGGCTACACCGAACAAGGTCAACCGATTAGTATGACTAATCCAGTTGATAACGGCGCAGCCAATGCCTCCGGCAGCGGCCCCGTCTCAGGGTACTTTCTGAACCTTCTGTGGTTTTTTATTTTGTTCTTGTTTAATATGAGATTGAACTTGAACACATGCAAATATCATGTTCTCACTGGATCACTAATTGTCATTATGTTTTACATGCTTTTATTCAGAATTAAAATGTGTCGAATGCTGCCTATATTTCTAACATGGATTCCTTGGGTTTGAGCAAGGCCCAATGGGAACACTTGAACTGTTGACCAAAGCCCATCTCCTGGGAGAATCTCTTATTACGATTCTTGCACCAAACGAAGGCCAGGGAGAGTGGCCACGTCGCGGGAAATTCCCGTCCGTCGCATCGGCCGAGTGGACGGCCCAGGTCGTGCGAGCCTTGACTATTTTGCAAAACGACCCTCTAGCTATTGCGAAATAGAACCCGCCGTCCACGCCCCCTCTCTCAACCCTTTTGCAAAAAGGACCTCGAGCTATTGAGAAATAAAACACGTTGTCCGTGGCCTCTCTCTCAGCCAAGTTTAGAAAAAACCCCTTGAACTTTTGCGAAATCAACTCGGACTCCTTCCCCCCTCTCAGCCATTTTCCCGATAACAACCTCAAAGTTTCCTAAAATCGAATCGCAGTACGTTAGATCGCTTATTTCATACGAGAGAGATTCGAACGACGAAACGCCTCTAAATTTAAAAACATTGAACGCAAAAAGTTGCTCAAAATTTTGAAATGGACAACTTTTCTATAGAGCAGAATTTAGAATTCAAATCGCTTTTGCAATTCGTTGGCATAAATGTTTCCATGGGATCCATTCGAACGGCAAAATGCCTCCAAATTAAAAAAAATATTGAATACAAAGTTACTCAAAATTTCAAAATCTATAATATTTCATACAAAAAAGTTTTGAATTCAAATCACTTTTGTAATTTGTCCGCATACATGTTTGCATGGGATCCGTGGTACCCACAATTTGGACGCTGAAATGCTTCCAAATTAAAAATTGTTGAATACAAAAGTTACTCAAAATTTTGAAATCTACAACTTTGTTAAATAGCAAATTTTTAAATTCAAAATGCATTTGCAATTCGAATGGACAATCCACGATTATCTTGGACCACCTTACCTACGGTAATAAATACAATTAGTTATATACTATTCTTACTATTCTTTCAGCCGCATATCAGAGACCAGCAGGAGAAGTCAACACAAACGAAAACGCATCGCTCTTACAATAATATGGATAGGCACATATATGTTACAGCCTCTGTTCTAATAAAAAAATAGATCGAGCTTCATCTATCCAACAAAGAACAAGCGACGTTGAATACAGCAACGAACCAAAATTTTATTATTGACCCTATTTTATACAAAACACAGAACAACTTTCTTCCGTTCTCCTTCCACACCTACAGGCTGCACAGCCACAGGCCCCAAATACACTGGACATCCTAAGCAGGCGCGCCAACGACATGCCACAGTTTCTAGTATAGAGCTAGTACTCCATAGTTTTTTTCCCACTATTTCTTCTAATTTTTAATAGTACTTCCAGCTAGAACCTATCACTGTCGATTTGTCAATACAGATTTATAAACAATCTGTTTCCGAGTTTTTTTTGGTTCTTCAAGTACTTCATGATTGGTTGAGCTGCCTAAAACAAATGGTACACAGGTACAATTATTAGATCTGTACCTTTTTGTTTATGATTTTTGCTGACCAATCACAGACGACCTTTGGTGCATTAGGTTCACGCGTGCTTGTGTGATGTGTACTGCCACTCTCCACCAGTACTGTACCGTGACCTCCCAAGTGCCGTGCCACGCAGAGCTTTGGAACCTTTTCCTCGCCTCCTTTTGGCAAGGATCCAAGAGCAGTGAGGTTGTTGCTCTTTGGGGTAATGAAAGGATGCCATGAAATTGGGCCTGCTTGGATTCAAGTGTTAGTGTTAGTTTGGAGCAAAATAACACAAAACTAACACTTTGGAGCCAAACATGTGTGTTAGTTTGGTGTTAGTTGGGACTAACACCCCCCAAAATTCTAACCCCTCCAAGAGGTGGTATTTGTGTTACTTCTGGTGGGCCCCACCCAACTTTACTACACCTTCCCCCTCTCTCTCCACACCGGATCCCCCACCTGAACCCCTTTTGTGTCATCAAATGATTGGAAAAGTAGCATTAAATGCAAACTAACACAGGGATCCAAACACAGTTAGTGTTAGTTTGTTACGTGTTAGTTGGGGGTGCAAGAAACTACCACTACCACTACCTCTTGCACCAGGTATCCAAACTAATAACGAACTTTTTTCTATGCCTCCATCACATGACCTCACAAAAGTCACAGGGAACCCCAAATGGACATCTTGGACGCATGTAGAACTCCACGGCCAGGAAAAGAAAAAGCACCACCAAATGCTGACAAGAGCAAGCCAGGGAGGGAACAAAAGATTCCCAGCAGAAATAGTGTTTGTTTGGCCACAAAGTGTCCCCTTTTTTCTCGATCTGAATTTTCTTTTGCTAATAAAGTGGCTGGTTTTCTCCTTTCCCCGGGAGAAGAAAGAGAGCCCGGCCGGCGAATCTTGTGCGCCGCGCGCGCGGTTGTTGGTTCATCGGCATCGGCGACGGTTCATGGATGATGCGGTTGGGACTTGGGAGGAGCTAGCAAGCGCTGCTTGCTGGATGTCCGGAGCGGGCGTGGTTCAAGGCATGGCGTGCCGTCGCGTATGAGCCCATGCTTGGGGGGTGGCAAAAGGAGAGGAGGCTATGGCGCAAGCAAAGCATCCGATGCCGGTTATGGCAAAAAACGGGTTGTGTATGTGTGGATGTGATGGATTCCTTGGTTCTTCCACTGAAGTGGTTGTGGTAGTTGGGAGTCTTGAAGATGTTCACGGTGCTCTTTTTGAGCTTGGCCGAAGGTTTACTCGATGATGCTTCTTTTGACGGGAAAGTCCAAGCGTGCATACGAAATACCGCCATTACATCGTGCCCGCCGCTTTTGTTTCGGTGTCTAAATGTCGTGGGCGCCGACTCACAACAGCAACACCGTTCCTACCTCCTGACTTTTTTTTTTATCAGTCCTACCTCCTGAGTCCTGCCTGACTGAAGACGAGCATAGCATAGCAAAGAAGTGGTCGGTTTCAAGAAAAGAAACGAAGAAAGGGTAGGCTTCCTTCATCTAAAAATGTGGCACCCTCTGTCAAAGGGTTGGATCGACATCTAGCCCACTTAGAAAACTACCAGGCCCACTTGTAAAGCGACCACACCCACAACACGCAGTTAAACTTTTGGGCTGAGAAGCCTCACTTTTTTTAGCTGTGCTGATCCAGATCCTCTAGGCCCACAAACTTGCTGCCCGATACAAACCGGCCCGAGCCGGGGCCCCTGTGGGCTGGCAGCAAACCGTCGTCAAGTATAGAGCTACCGTTTTCTCACAAAAAAAAATAGAGCCGCCGGTCCTACAAAGTGCAAGTAGCAGCACAATTTCTCGGGGCTCCGTTCTCTTCCTAGGCCCACACGATACGGTTCCATCCACTGTTTGGGCCGTTCCACCAGCTCAGCCAATCTATCGTCCTCCTTTCTCTTGTTAAATCGCGCAGCCAATTTATCTTGTGATGAAATCACGCGGCGGCGCGAGTATCCCGGATTCTGGGCTCGTTGGATGCCGACTGGCGCGGCCGCCCTCGCCCTGCGCTCCATGGCCGTCTCGCACGAGAATGACAGGGACTTGTGCATATCGGCCGTCCCTTTCTCTCCGGATCCCAGGACGCGCAGGTACACGAACGCGCACTGCAGCGCTGCCTGCCCTTCTCTGCAGCCGATCTGCTGCTGCCATCTCTCTGACATTCTTTCCTGATGCGTGGTTCGCTTGCATGTTGACTGTTGAGGCTTGAGACACTCATTGGCAGCTATTCTGATCCATGTGATATTCTGGGTTTGGTTTGGAGGAAGGAGCAAATGGATAGGGTTGGATTGGTTTATAAAATATAGTATAGTCTAAATAGTTTGGTGTGAATTTGGTTTTTGGTTTTTGAACTCATCGGCAACTAGGGATTTTCTGGCTGCTCCATGTGATGATCATCATGGCCTGGGTTTGGTTCCTGAGGACACACGTATCTGATCATCTGATATTCTGATCCCGTGAGGCGGGGGCCCTTTCACCTACGCCCAGTCCATTTCAGGCGCGCCTTTCCTAGTTTCCTTCGTCGAATCGGGAACGAACGGACCACTGGCGCCAGTTTTGCCTCTAGGTAAATCTAGCAGCGGCAACCTGCAGCTCAGTCATCTCATCTTTCACTCCCAGCTGCTGCAATTCGCCGTCTGTATAGGAAGATCTGTGTCCCAACTGTTACCGTAAAGAAAAGAACCGCCTGGCTTTGGTAACACCACTGCTACCGTTCATTGTTCTCTTTCCTTTGCTTCGCATTGTGGCCACTGCAGCAGAACCGTCCAGCATCCATCCGTGGTTCATCATAGCTCTCAAAGGGTAAAAAAAAGAGAAGAAAGGGGCCAACGTATGGGCGACCGCGTTGCACTGACCACTGAACATGCATCCCGTGGGCCGTGGCCCTGAAAACCGGGCGTGTCCCGGCGCTCTCGATGCCGCGCCTCTGCACGCCCGCACGAACAGCTCACCCAGAAAGAACTGGGGGCATCCAATGCTTCTCCCTCCCTCCGTTCCGTGCCGCGCATGTCCGCCGCCGCCAATTATCGCGTCATCCACCATGGGGAAACCACCGTCGAACGCCGGAGAAGCTGAGCCGGGCGGCGAGAGGCGACAGTGCCCCCGAAATCCAAGCTCCCGGAAATGATTAGACAAGGGATATCGAGCGAGACCCGGGCAGAGGGCAGCCGGCAAAGAAGCAAAGGAATGGGGCTGGACTCTTTGCGTGCGTGATTCGATGCGTGAAAGCGATCGCGATCGTGGTAAACCGCCATCATGAAAGGTAATATTGGGTGTGCGCGCGTCGAGATGCGCGCCCGGAGATGCTCCTCCATCATGCTGCTCGCCGAGCTGCCGAGCCCGCCCGAGCTCATCCATCTCATCTGGCTGTTTCTTTCTTTGCCGTCGTGGACTCGTGGTGCTCTACTGCTCTGCCCCTGCCACTGCTACTGCACTGACGGCCTGACGCTGTACATGTACCAGTACCTCTGTACACTGCCGCGCTCTGCGTGGCTGCGCCTACTGTACAGGCTACATGGGGCTAGTACCAAGCTACCACTACTAATCTACTACTACTAAGCATGTAGTCTGTGGACTGAACTGCATGAACGGCCTGCGTGTGGTGGCGTGGCTGGAAAAAGAGGAGGTGATTAAAGCTGGCGCACCCGTTGTTTCCATGCTTTGTAGCTTCCCTTTCTACGAGTATTTTACTCGTACCCCACTCTTGTCTGGCGTAGCAGTAGCGTGCGTCGCCTTTGAATTGAACTCGAGCCCAAGCGGCAGCGGGAGGGGAGGGGAGGAGCGGCATGCACCTGCACCGCGTGCCGCAGCGGACGATTCCCATGCAAATCGAGAGTGGCAGTACAAACCAAAACTCCCTTTGTGCCAATGGACACGCTCTTTTCCCGGCCCCCACACTTGCTGGGCCGGATGCTCGCGTGGCTGGCCAAGTTTGCGAGCTCCGGCTCCAAGGCGTGATTATCTTTAGCCCCCAGCAAAGCTGCGACCCGCGCCAGCCATGGATGTTTCACGCTTGATTCTGTTCTAACTGCAGTTGCCTTGGAATTATAAATGCTCCGATCCTATGATTCGAGTTTCAGGCATTCAGAAATCAGAACCAGATTTGCTCGGCCATCAGCCATTCCATCATGCGCATCATCCAAACGTCACGCGGCCATCATCATCATGTGGCGGTTCATGGAACTGGATTCCAAACCTTGAAATCCCGAGGGCTGACACAGAAACATGCACTGTTGCAGCGGCAGCCAGACGCAGGCTCCAGCGGTTTCTTTTGCAGGCCCAGGAAACGGAGGCGCTGTGCTGCCGCTGTGCTGCTGCCTGCTGGTCCTGGTCCTGGCCCTGCACTGCTGCTCAGGCTATCCGCACTCGTCATATTTTATATTCATCCTCTAAAAGGAATATTTCGTCCTTGTCATTCAAATCTCATACTCTATACCAACTTCTCCCGCACCCGTCATACTCCAAATTCCATACTCTATCCCAACCACCTTATATTTTATTCAACCATTTTTAACCACCATCTCCTCTTTCCTCACCTTTTCTTTTCCTTTTCTTTTTTCTATCTTCTCTCATTCTTTTTATTTTTTTTATTTCTCTTTTTTAATCTTTTTTCCTTTTCTTTTTTCTTTCTCCTCTTTTTTCTCTCTCTTTTTTTCTCTTTTCTTTTTTTCTTTTTTCTTTTTTTTCTTCCTATTTCCCTCCGATCCCCACCCCGGCCCCATCCAGCTCTCTCTCTCTTCCCAATCCTCTCCGGCTCTCCGCCCTCGGTCTCTCCTCCGCCCGACCGCCGCTCTCCCTCCGCCCCTCCACCTGTGCCGCCCACCACTCCTCCCTCCCTCGCGCTCCCTCGCCCTCCATCCCTCGCGTCGGTGGAGGAGCTCTCCCTCCCCCGCGAA
>CM014272.1:60329987-60348635 GCA_004135705.1 Alloteropsis semialata | reverse complement strand
TGGAGAAGCTCGTGGTGGTCCGGGAAGGAGAAGAAGTGGTGGGGGTGGCCGGAGGAGCAGTGCCGCGGCGGGCGCGCTCGGGTCCTCGACGACGGCCTCTCCAGCTCCTCCCTTCCTCCTCTTCGAGCTTCGCCGCCACGCACCGCTCCGTCCGCCGCCAGCAGCGGGGCTGCGCCGGCCCCTCCCCTTCTCCCTCCCTCCCTCCACGCCGCCGGCCTTGATCTGCTTGCGGCCCGCTGCCCGCCTGCCCCCATCTTCTCTTCCTCCCTCGCGTCGGGGCGACAGCGGCCGGAGAAGCCGGCGGAGACGGAGGCAGAGGCCATGGAGCACATCTGGTGGCGCGGCGGCTCCCCTTGCGGCCATCCCTTCCCGGCCGCTCTTCCTCTTCTCCCTTCCCTTTCCCTGTCCAGGCGCGAAGGCGCGGTGGTTGGGGCAGGCGCGTGGGTCCCGTGCCACGTCCGCACGTAGCGGACGCGCGGTACCACGCCAGGAATAGCGGACGCTGCTGCCGTCCGCTTGTTTAGCGTAAGCAGGGCATATTACGCTATTCTCGTCATGCAGTTCGGGATACCGGATGGGATCCAGTACCCACTGCGGACAGCCTCAGCTTGTCTCGTCCCTCGCTATCTATCCTCTTCCCTTCCCTGCACGGCCGCGCACGCCGAACCGGTGCAAGCTTTGCAGGCCGCCGCATCGTCCCGTCCTCGGGATCCGCCGCGTTGCACGGGAACACAACACAACAGACTGACACCTGACACCGCGCCGCAGCGAGCCGAGCCAGCAACATCTGGACCTGGAATCCACGTCGCGGACCGTGTGGATTCGATACACTTCCGCCTCCCCCTTCTCAGTCGCCATGCTCGCGCTACACCACCGACGGCGACGACGGATTAACGCAACGGGAGCCGGGAGGACGGACGGACGAGCGATCCGGCCCGAAACCGAAAGCCGGTGGAATCCGTCCGTCCGTCCACATGCCGTGGGCAATCATGGGCCGCTTCTTCCTTTCCCTCATTCCCATACATCTCGCATGTGCCTTTCCACTTGTCTCGTGCGCGCGTCCATTGACGCCGAGCCGAGCGAGAGGAGAGCTCGCCTGCTCTTTCCAGGTAGGGGGAAACGGCGAGCCGGAAAGGCGGCGCCCGTCTGGCCGGCCGGCCGGAGATGCCACGGCGCGCTCGGCCCCGGCCGTGTAGGCGACGGCGACGCGATCGATCCCGATGCGCGCGCGTCCCGTCCGATGAAAAGAGGCGCCACATCACAGCGGCAGGGCCCCCTGGCCTCGCTTTGTGCTGGCTCAAAAGAGGGCGCGGCCTAAGCTGCGTGTAGAGTCTAGAGTGACGCGATTAGGCCAATCATAACCAAAACCCTACCGATGGATCCGCTTGTCCGTCCATGCCTCTGTCGCCTCATCTGACACCAGGCATCATGTGCATCCACGCACGCTCATGCGATGGGGTTTAACCCTTGTGAGCATGCTTAGGTGAAAAATAAATATATAAAAAAGAAGCTTTAGTTTAATTTTTTCACGCAGGGTCGAGCCTCCAATCATCTCGTCCTCTGAGACGCTTTTCTTATTACGCGTGATCGGCAATGTCAATGCCCCGTTCGATCGGGGGGCCGGGCAACGTGATCGACCGGCTCCGAATAAAATCCTCCTCGCTGCCGCCCGATCAAAGATCCCAGGGCCGGCGGCGATTAAAGAACTCACGGACGGATCATGGACGCGACGCGAGCTCTCATTCACTCCTAATCCAGATCGAAAGGGAGGGTAGTATAATCGTCGCCACCTATCCCCTTCCTTCCTAGAAGGTTGCGATGGTATCCGTTTCATACTCGGGGCCTCTCGAAGTCCCGGAAAGAAAGCATGGAGAGGAGGAGCGAGAGCGAGGCACACTTGGATCCGCGGCGGAGGGGAGGATCGCCCGCACATGCATGCGAGCGCGAGTAGTACTGTTCCCGATCGAAAGGACGCAAAGGCTAGCGCCATGATTGTTTATCATTCCTGAGCCTGCTTGAGAAGGCGACAGCTTTGGCTTGCCCTCATGTGCAATGCCCTGCTCGTCTCTCCTTTTTACTAGTGCACTCCGTAACACAGGCTGATTGTGGCTACTAATACGCGCCTCTAGGAGTAGGAGATGGGATGGGATGAGCTGAGCTGTTTGGTGATCAGATGATGCCTCTCTTTTGTCTGGAATCGGGATCGGTTTTATGCCTGGCTAAGTAGGACAAATCTGGAGGAGAGGGACAGTGACGCCCCCTGGTGCGTGGTGTGCTTGCCCTTTTGTTTTCTTGTTGCTGCGCTTGTTAGGCCGTGGGGAAATGACCAAATTAGCCCCCGCGTCTTTCGGCTAATGCCATGGGCAAAGTGGGAACCGGGGAAGGGGACTTGGAGTGGGGTTAATAACGGGAAGCTGGAAAGCGAGAGCTCATTCACGGGGCCTCTGGGCTCTGGCCTGTTGTCATGAAGAAAAAAAATGTTGTGTTTTTCGTTTTCAAAAAAAAAGTTGTGTTTTTGTGGGGAGGCCGTCATGCTTTCGATGATTCGATCGTTTTGACTGAAGGTAAAAGCTGAATTAACTCTAGCTGGAAATGGTTTCACCCCTCGGCTGCGTTTTCCGCCTTCCGCGAACGCACTGCGGGGCGTTGCTTCATCTGCCTGGCCTCCGACCACCGCTCCAACACTTGCCGTGATCCTTTTCGCTGTTTCCACTGCGGACGTTCAGGGCACAAGCGCGCCTGGTGCCCCCGTCGCCGCCCGACTGCCTTCGTCCCACCTCGCCGGCCGGCACCAGCTCTGCGCCCACGCCATCGGTCTCCTGTGCCACCGCCGCCCCACCAACAGCGACGCGACGCGCCACGCCACATCAACCCAGCTGCGGGCCGGGGTGAGCAGCCCCCGATTGTCCTGCCACCGCCGCCCCCCCGTGGCCCCAACACCAGGATGGCGCGTGTGGGGGATCCGAGTACTCGTGATGATGAGTACACCGTGTTCGTCCCCACTTCCTTCGACCTGGACATGGAGGTCCGTGAGTGGGAAGGCACGGCTCTCGTCGTCAAGGCCCTCAGCGCCCCGGCTTCCACGGGCGTCAGGGAGATAGAGGCGGTCATCCTCGACGAACTGCAGCTTTTGAAGGGGGAGGTGATGGTCACCAGGCACCAGCCTGAACCATTCCTCATCAAGTTCTCCCACAAGCGTCACGCCGAAGACGCTCTGCGGCTCCCCTACATCAGCCACCATGGTATCACCCTCAACGTCAGGCCGTGGAGAAGCCTCACCGATGCGCTCGGTGCTTCTCTGTTTTACCGTGTTCGCCTCTGCCTGGAAGGGGTGCCTGTGCACGCCTGGAACCCGGAGGTGGTGGAGAAGATCATCGGCAAAGCTTGCTCATTGGAGTGCATCGACACCAACCTGCTGCACCCTGACGACACGAGGACCATCGACCTATGGGCATGGTCGGCGAACCCATGCAAGATCCCCAAAAGGGTCTGGCTGGTGTTCACTCACCGCTCAAAGGATCAGGTCTCCTCCATGTTCGTGTCTGAGACGCCGCCCGAGCGTTGGCAATGCGGCATCAAGCACAGCATCCTACTACACCTGGAGTGGATCTACGACTACACCAACACTGCTGGGGACCACTACGGCCGCACGGTGGCCCTCCCTGAGCCGGAGAAACGCCGCCTGTTCTGGACCAGGGGCGTTCTAGACGGGCTGGAGGCACCGACGCCGGCCTTCCCTCCGTTCAACGTGCCGCCCGCCTATGTGGACAGGACCACTGCGCGGACTTCCAGCCGAGCAACTGCGGCTACTGAACCTCGATCGGGCACTCACCAGGGCGGTTCTGGGGGCCGCGGTCCCCCAGACAACCGCCTGGACGCCGGCCGCCGCGAGGGAAAGCGCCAGGAGGACCGAAGCAGCGACAAGAAGAGCTCCCGCCGCCATTTCCATGACGATCACTACCGCTGGAATGTTTGGCGCAGGGAGGACCGTGACGACGACGACGAAGGCGACAACCATGGCATGGGTGGCGAGCGGCACCTGCGCCTCAACGGGGCGCGCTCGGTGGACCAGGAGCCGATCAGGCGTGACCGGGAACGCTCCCCACCACGCCGCGCTTGGGCCAACTCCCGCGGCAACCGGCGCGCTGAGGCACCAACGCAGCACACCACCCTGCCAGCCCTTGCGGACCTGGAGCAACGTCGTGTCGAGGAACTCCGGTACCTGTTCGCCGCTCAAGCTTCATCCATCCAGGAGGTAACACGCAACCTGCTCCAGACTAACACAATGTCCGGGATGCGTCGTTTCGTCCTGCCTGCAATGAACGACTATCTGATCAAGGTCGCGGCTCTGGCCGACAAGTTGGAGTTGGCTGCCACACCGCTGAATGTGGAGTCTGCTACTGCACCACTGAGCGTGAGACCGGGGAATGAACCTGTGTCCGAGTTCACTGAGACCACACCTCACCTGACTAACAACCTGCAGCACACTACCCCCACAAGCATACCTGTAGGAGTTGTGTTTGAGCGTTTAAATTCTACTCTTCAAGTTCCTGCACAGGTCACCATTGAAATGGTTGAGGCAGCTCTCAAGAAGATGGAGGTCACAGAGATGATCCAGGAGACGGACAAGGCGGAGTCCTCCTCGCCGGCCGGCATGCCCGACGCAACGGGGGGCCTGGCTGCTGCCGACCCAGGCGCCCAGGCCGCACCACATGACGGCCGGCCGCCGACTCTGCTGACCGCCCAGATGGATGGGCAGAACGTTGCTGGCAGTGGCCTGCAGATCGACATGGCGACTACAAGGGAGCCACCCGCCGCTGCGGACGCCCTGGGGGCGTTCTTCACCGCTCCTGTGCAGCCGGCCTTGCCGCAGGCGCCGCCCCCTCGGGCTGCACGCAAACGCCGAACCTACGACATGAGCAATGTTCGCCGCAGTGCTCGCCTCGCCAACGGGCCGGCCGGGACGGCAACACAAAAGGCACAGGCCAACCTGTGCCGCAAGCTTGGCCTGCTTCACGAGGAGCACGCCTCCATTGAGCTGGTCCTGCAGGACTTTGTGGCCATGTTCAATGGACCACTACCGCACCACATCGTTGCTGCCCTGACCGACCTCTTCGACATCAACGACAACTTCACCGGCAACCTAGACGACGCCATGCTGCAGCTTCTGGATGAGGGCGTCGACGAGCTACAGATGGACGGGCCGGCACAGGATGCTTGATGATGCATGCTGTCCCAGACCACTATGAGTTCCCACCTTTCCTATGTATCAATGGTCTATTTACAGCACTAGCTGCTGCTGTACTTCGGTATGCTACTACTATGTGTATTTCTGCATGTTTGAGACAAGCGTCAGTAACTGCTGCCTGCGTGCAGCCTTGTTGAACTTCTGTCATTTGCCTGAGAAGTGTTATGTTCCCAAATGAGTGCTCAAATGCTGGATGTGCTTACCTGGAATGTGCGGGGGTTGAACACAGCAGCCCGCTGTTGCACAGTCAATGAGTTAATTTCGGCCACTACATGTACTCTGGCATGTTTACAAGAAACTAAACTGGCAGCGATTGACGACCACCTTGCCGCCTTCCTGGGTGGTTACAAGCTGCGCAATTACACTTACAAGCCAGCTGTTGGCACAAAAGGAGGCATTTTGCTGCTATGGGATGAAAACCACCTTGAACTGGAAAACATCTGCATTCGACGTTTCTCTATTTCGGCCACGGTCACAATCCGCCACTCCTCCACGTCCTTCCTTCTCACGGTCGTCTATGGCCCTGCGAGAGACATCCACAAAACTACATTTCTCAGCGAGCTGAGACGCGCTAACCCGGAGCCTGGTGAGCGCTGGCTGCTGCTTGGGGACTTCAACTTAATCTACAAAGCAAGAGATAAAAATAACCGTAACCTTAATTTTCGTCGCATGCGGCAATTTAGATCCACCCTAAATCACTGCGGCCTCAGTGAGATACGGCTACAAAACCGCAAGTTCACATGGAGTAATGAGCGGCGACGACCAACGCTTGTCAAGCTTGACAGAGTTTTCTGCAACGAAGAATGGGACTTAACCTTCGATCAGCATGGGTTGCATGCTCTATCCACTTCCGTCTCTGACCACTGCCCACTACTACTATGCAACCAGACGGGTCCACGCCAACCACGACCTTTCCGGTTTGAGAATTTCTGGACGAAAATCCCCGGCTTCAACGACGAAGTTCAGCGCATCTGGAACAGCCCAACGAGCTATACACAGCCGATCAGTATCCTGCACCACAAGTTGGCCTCCACCGCCAAACACCTCAAGAAATGGAGCGCTGCCATCCTGTCTGATGCAAAACTTAAATTACAAATGGCCAACGAGGTGATCTTTAGGCTAGACGTAGCGCAGGAAAGTCGAGAATTAACGGACGAGGAATTCAATCTGCGCAAAGGCCTAAAAAGGAGAGTCATGGGCCTAGCGGCCATCGAAAGGGCAAGGAAGCGCCAGTCGTCGCGCGTAACCAACTTAAAGGAGGGCGATGCCAACACAAGGTATTTCCATCGGAAGGCCAATGCAAGGAAGCGGAAGAACTTCATAAAGCAGCTGCAACGGGAAGGCGGCTGGGCGATATCTCATGAGGATAAAGAAAGTGTGATTGCTGAGCACTTCCTTGCTGTCATGGGGCGGCCAGGCCCTTCGGAGCTGGACTTCGACTGGTCGGCTCTCCACTTGCACATGTTCGACCTCAGCCACTTAGAGGTGCCGTTCACCGACCTGGAAGTATCGACGGCCATTTCGCAAATGGCCACTGACAAAGCGCCGGGGCCCGACGGCTACAGCGGCTCCTTCTTTCGGGCATCTTGGCAAATCATCAAGGGCGACTTGATGGCGGTGATTAATTCTATATACAATATGCGCACACTGAATCTCAACCTCCTGAACACAGCCAACATTGTATTGTTGCCCAAGAAGGATGGCGCTGAAAAGGTGACTGACTTCAGGCCAATAAGCCTGATTCACAGCGTCGCAAAAATTTTCACCAAGCTACTAGCTCTGCGGCTGGCACCAACAATGTCAGACATCATCTCAAAATGTCAAAGCGCGTTCATCCAAGGCAGAAGCATTCACGACAACTTCATGTATGTTCGGGGTATGGCTCGTCGGTTCAACAACAATCGAACGCCGATGCTGCTCTTCAAGTTGGATATTTCCAAAGCCTTCGACTCTGTCCGCTGGGGTTACCTGCTGGATCTGCTGAAGCACTTGGGCTTCCCGACGCGTTGGAGGGACTGGATCGCGGCCTTACTCACCACCTCTACATCCCAGATACTGCTCAATGGTATCCCGGGACAACACATCCAACATGGGAGGGGTCTACGCCAGGGTGACCCCCTCTCACCGCTTCTATTCATCCTCGCGATCGACCCGCTCCAACGGCTCCTGCACCTAGCGACGGAAGCTGGCATCCTCTCCAACATTGGTCGCAACAGAGCTCGCATGAGGATTTCCATGTATGCAGACGACGCGGTAATTTTCCTCAGGCCGATTAGAGAGGAAATTGCGGCCTTCTCCCGACTGTTGCAGCTTTTCGGCCAAGTCACTGGCCTATGTACCAATGCGCTCAAGTCATCGGTCATCCCCATCCAGTGCCGTGGAATCGATCTCGATGCTGTTCTGGAAAGCTTCCCAGCGCCACGACTGACCTTTCCGACCAAATACCTGGGCCTGCCGCTTTCCGTCTCTCGTCTGCGCAAAGTGGACTTCCAGCCGTTAAAGGACAGGGCGACGGCGAGCATGTCTGGCTGGAAGGGCCGAAACCTCACACAATCCGGACGACTCATGTTGACTAAGTCGGTACTGTCCTCACAACCGGTCTACCTGCTTTCGGCGCTGAACGCGCCAGCTGAGATCCTAGAAGACTTAGACAAATGCCGTAGACGTTTCTTCTGGGCCGGGGGAGACGCGTTGACTGGAGGCAAATGCAAGGTCAACTGGCCGACGGTGGGTCGTCCGACGGACCTTGGCGGCCTTGGGATTCTCGACTTCAGCTTCTTTGCTCGCGCTTTGCGCCTCCGTTGGCTCTGGCAGGAATGGAGTTGTCCTGACAAGCCTTGGGCAGGCCTCGACAACCCGTGTAGCGAGACGGACAAGCAATTGTTCGCTGCCTGCACCGCAGTGGAGATTAATGATGGTCGGACGGCGTCTTTTTGGTCCACCGCGTGGATACAGGGACAGCGGCCAAGGGATCTCATGCCCAACCTGTTCAGAATCTCGAGAAGGAAAAATAGGAGAGTACGAGATGCGCTTCACAACCAACAGTGGATTCGTGACCTCAACATGTCTGCTGCCACGGTTGTCCATGTCACTGAGTTTGTTCAGCTTTGGTCTCACATCCAAAGTGTGCAACTGCAGGATGGGGATGATAAGTGCACATGGAAACTCACAGCCTCCGGAGAATACACCGCGGCATCCGCCTACAAGGCGCAGTTCACCGGTAGTGTTACTGTCAACCTCCGGCCTCTTATTTGGAAAACGTGGGGACCGCCAAAATGCAAGTTGTTCGCCTGGTTAATAATCAGGGACCGGGTGTGGACCGCCGACAGACTTGCGCGGCGTGGGTGGCCAAGGAATGCATGCTGCCCCTTGTGCCGGCGAGAGCACGAGACGGCGCATCACCTGCTTGTTACTTGCCGCTATTCGAAGCGGGTATGGGAGCTGCTGGCTAGTTGGCTAGCCGTCCGGCAGCTGGACCCAATGGAATGGCCCGACACGCATGTGGTGGCGGAATGGTGGCACAACATGGCATACTGCCGTGGGACACCAAAACAGGCCACACGTTCATTACTGCTATTGGTATCTTGGGAGATTTGGAAGGAGCGCAATGCGCGGACGTTTCAGAGGAAGGAGCTTTCGCCGATAGGGCTATTCCAGAAAATCAAGGAGGAGGCCAGGACCTGGGGCCTGGCAGGAGCGCGCCGCCTTGCGGCCATGATTGATGGTGCTTAGGGCCTTTCTCTCTTTTTTGTTCTTTCTGTTTTTTTGTGTTCTGGCTGTGGCCGGATTTTTGAGTTTTTTCTCTTCCTGTACGGCTTCCGCCTGGAACCTTACTTGTAAATTTCTTCTATATTAATAGAAACCGGCACAATCTGTGTCGCGTTCGTTCAAAAAAAAAAAAAAGTCGAGCAGTGTCTATAGCTCTTGGTTCCTGCCTGCGACTGTGCGAGGCTGCAACTACCCCAACAGTTGCCCTCCTCCGTCACTGTTGCATCGACCGGCAGGCCCTTTTGTGATGTCCCCTTTCCTTTCACCGGCAGCCGCATGACAACCGATCGACGAGTGCTACATTGTCTAGTCCATTCTAGCCGGCGTCAATTCCAAATGCTAAATCAGCCGGGGTCGGATGATTCCTGTTGCGTGAGCCCCGAAGCTGTTCTCGATGTGGCAAGGCAGCGTCGTCGTCCTTCGCCGACCCGAGGATGTGTAGATGCAGAAACCGGGGCCCAGCTAGTACATTCTACAGCGACTTGTTTATTTACTCTGTTTGGAGCTCGCCTTTGTCAGTGCTGACACGCCAAGGGTGGGAGCTTCTGGTAGGAGCAGACCTAACGAACCCAAAAGAAAGGAAGGCAGGGAGAGCAATCGGCCGCTGCTGGAATGGAAACAAAGGCGCTTTTGACGAGCCCGGCAAGCGAACCGGGCTTTGCTTTGCACCGGATGTCTCACCAGCTACAGCTTCCTTTGCTCCTACCCTCACTCAAACGGAGAGCACGCCGAGGAACTTTCGGCGTCGCAAGGCTCGTGTCCGTCTCCGCTCTCCCCGTCGCCATCCACGTGTCGGGGCTCGGTAGCAGGTACACGTGTCTATACTCTAGACATGTGTTGCTCACGGTAACTGGCTGGAGAAAGAAACGAAAATGCTGCGCGGCGCGTGCAGGCATAGGGATTGTTCTGTTCATTCAATCTGCAGTGGCGAGTAGCAGAGCAGCGACCACCGACACCGGCCCGGGCGCAGGCCCCGTCCCGCTCTCCTCGTGAAGTGTCCGGCCTCGCGACGCCGGGTGATGCGTGCCTGACGAGGCGATGGACAGCGACCGGAGGAGGAGGAGGCGTCAGCCCCCAGCAATGATGGATCGTTCCGTTCCGTCGTTCCGGGTGCTCGCGCGCAGGCGGGGGCACTGTGCGGCGGGTGCGGGCACGGGTCCCTGGCTCGCCAACTAGTCTGGCGGGTGCCCGGTGGAGAGCCAGCGAGACCTGGGCGGGCGCGACTGCGCGAGGACGCGTGTGGGGGCTGTGGGGGAGAGGCCGACGTGTAGCCGCGCGGGTGCAAGGGACGGGATGGGCCGGCCGGTCGGTCGGCCCCGTTGGCTTTGGAGTTTGGATGGACTGCGCTGCGCGCGCGCCTCGGGTTGTTGCGGAGGCTGCGGCCTGCGGACGCCACCGTTTGTTTGCAGCCGCCGAGGAAA
Organism: Alloteropsis semialata; assembly: GCA_004135705.1. Classification (NCBI taxonomy): domain Eukaryota; kingdom Viridiplantae; phylum Streptophyta; class Magnoliopsida; order Poales; family Poaceae; genus Alloteropsis; species Alloteropsis semialata. Next base: position 60,338,198 of record CM014272.1, on the reverse strand, counting down.
GGACGGCGGCCGCTTGGCCTGGGTTGGCCGGCCGAGGAAACGCCAATGCCTTTGCCCGTCGCGGCGTCGCCTAGGCATGTGCGCCGTGGGGTGGAGGACGCATCCCTGAACCCTTCCGCATTCCGCTCCCCGGGTTGCCGCGCGGCGGGTTGCGCCGCTTGCCTTCCCGCGTACCTGTTTAGTTTGGTGAGAAAGTTGCGAAATTTACTGTAGCAAAATTAAATCGAAGATTAGGAGGACTAAATATGATCTAATTATAAAACTAAATACACGGATGGACGGAAAATCGCGAGACGAATCTATTAAGCCTAATTAATCCGTCATTAGAGATTGTTTACTGTAGCACGACGTTGTCTAATCATGGCCAAATTAGGCTCATTAGATTCGTCTCGCAAAGTTACTAGGGTTATGAAATGGGTTTTATCATTAACACACGTTTAATACTTCATGCATGTAAGATTTCTTTTGATGAATAGTGAAATTTAGGGTGGGAAGGTGGTCTCGGATTTCTCGTGGCCGCTGGATCTGGAGCTGACCATCGGTGTTGATCTCTGGTGCCGTGGCATATCCCGGCGACGCAGCGGCGTCCTTTCCTTTGGAGAGTCTGGGTACGGCGCCATTTGTTTCGATGGTTTGTTGACCTCACGCGCCGCTTTGTTTTTTTTTTAAATCAGGAGGTAGGGTGAGGGAGAAGATACGGTCACTTTGCCTTTCTCGCTTTCTTTTCCCAAGGAAAGGCAGAGAATCTCCTTTCTTGGCGCACAAGAGGTAAAAAGGCTTCCCTTTTGGATCGATGGCACGCAAATGCACAAGGAGTAAGAGCTGAATTGCAGGTGCAGATGCAGTTGCAGTTGCAGCTCTCATGTCTCATCTCACAACAACGAGGAGCAAGCTGTGATTGAGGTTGAGGTTCTGCTGAATTGCTGCACCAAATGTCACCGGACACATGCCTGCGGTTCGTTGATTGTGCCGATACACTGTGCGGATGACGGGTTCCTGTTATCATCACTGTGTGCAGATGTCTCATTGAACGCGGGCCGTTGCTGTGGGCCCCGACCGTATCACGGGCTCACAACGTGCCGCCAAACGACCCACAACAGATCGTGTTAGCGCAGGAGGGATAACCAACGGGATGGATGATGATGCGTCATGGGTGGTTATCCCTCCTGCGCCATGTTCCTGTCATCTCATCCCCCTGTTGGCATCCATCCAGGGTCAAAGATTCATCAAAGCCGAGAGAGAGGATGAGAGTGAGATGGAGATGGTGTCTCAGTGTCTGTGGCTCATCTGAAAAGTGGAAAACAACTGATTGGTGCTCACCATCTGCCTCCAGGCTGGAGTTCATTGCACGCTCTACTTCTTCTTCACCTGTGCACGTACGGATCCACAAAAAAACAAGTTCGCACACAGTCGCGGCGGCACCATCGGCGTCACGAGAAAATGAACCGAAACCATGCTCAGTAGCCCAGTACGCGACCGATCCGTCACCTGACGTGAAAGCTCCCGGGGCGAGTGCGTACCGTATTCATTTTCCAATCCATCGTAAAAGCCTGAAAGGAAAGGGAGCAGCTTCTTTTGGGGTACAGCCCAGCCGTGCGGTGATCATCCTCGACAGGAGAGGAATGCCAAATAACAGCCACGACGGCGATGGCCGGCGCAAGGAAGCGAGCCAAGTGTTGCTGCTGCCGCCGCCGCCTTCTTTTCCGAGACCCTTTTTTTTCTTCAGTTCTCTAGTTGCTTCTCCATGGCCGCTTCTATCTTTCTCCTCTTCCCCTTGCTTTTGCCTTCGCCACGGCACCTCCAGAGCCCGGGGTGGAGATGAGTCAGATGACGTGGTAGGCAGGGAGGGATGGTGCCTATATAGCTGCCTGTTCACACCACACCACCACCTCTCCTCCTTCCTCTTCACCTCCCTCTCTCTCGCCAGTCGCCACCACCACCTCTTCTTCTTCCTCTTCCCTGATCTTCCTCCTCCTGCCTGGCTCGCATTGGCGAGCACCGGCCGGCTGAACCAAGGTGCCGCCTCGCTCCATGCCTCCATGCCCTCGTTCTCGTTCTTTACTCATCACTCTTCGAGGATTACAGAATTTATTGCATAAAGATTACGTGTTGATTTGATGTTGTACCAAACTCCTTGATGACAAGAGTGGCCGTCCTGATCCTGGTTAATTACTTTGTTTATTCTGGACTCTGGAGTGTGTTCCACGCTTCAGACGGGCCCCTTTGCTTCTTGCTGCTCTTTCTTCTTGATTGTTTTCTTCTTTCGTGCTGGTAGCTGTAGATCAGTAGCAACCAATCAAAAGGTGCCTTGCCTCCTCTGTGTTTATTTTCTGTGTGCTCGTGGAATTGATGTATCTCTGTGTGTTTGTCTGAACCATCTTGTGTGCAAACAAAGTTCAGAAAAGTTAGCTAGAAGAATTTCTTTGTGATCGATCGTGTTTGAGTGCAGATGCCGACCATCATCGTCAAGGTGGACCTGGAATGCTGCCGCTGCTACACCAAGATCCAGAAGGTGCTCACCAGGATCCAAGGTGCGTGCTATACTTTGCTTCCAACCATGGTGCTGCGAGTTCTCTCTGTTGAAGAAAGCTCTGTTCTTTGTTTCTGTTTGAGCTCGTTGATAGCAACTAGGCAACTCAAGACTGATGACGATGAATTCTTGGGATTGCAGAGAAGGGCGAGTTCTGCATCGACGACATCGAGTACGATGAGAAGAACAACAGGGTGATCGTCACGGGGCCCTTCGACCCGGAGAAGCTCGCCGACAAGCTCTGCTGCAAGGCCTGCAAGATCATCAAGGAGATCGAGATCGTCAAGCCGCCGCCACCGCCGCCGCCGCCGCCCAAGGAGGAGCCCAAGAAGGAGGAGGCCAAGCCCCCGCCGCCGAAAGAGGAGGAGAAGCCCGCCCCACCACCGGCAAAAGTTGACTCCCCACCGCCCCAACCCCCGAAGAAGGACCCCCCTCCTCCTCCGCCGCCCAAGCAGGAGCCCGCCCCGCCGCCGCCCAAGGTGGTGGAGGTCCCCTACCCGTGGCCGTACCCGTACCCGTTCCCGGCGTGGCCGTCCGAGTGCTGCTGCCACCACGGGCACGGCGGGTGCCACTGCTGCTCGTGCGGCAAGGCCCCCGAGGCCCCGCCGCCGCAGTACATCCCGGTGCCGCAGCCGTACCCCTGCAACCCCTGCGGCGGCGGCGGCTACCGCATCGTCTGCGAGGAGGACCCCTCCTACGCCTGCGCCATCATGTGATTATCCCAGAGCATCAAGAGCCTGATTAGCATGCCCTCAATTACCACCATCACCAGTGCCACCCCATCAGCCTTTGTATAACCCGTCGCCGTACAGATTCATACTCCGTATACTAGCAGCATGCATACCGTATCCTTGTCAATGTCATCTCCTTAGCGTATATATATACATACATATATTGTATTCTGCTTGGTTATATTACATAATTAGGGCAACGCAAGGGAAAGAATAAAAATAAGCAATGCTGTTGATTTTGTGTAAAGAGAAGACAAGGTTGGGAGAGGAGCTAGAGCTCATCTGTTCATGGCAGGAGAAGTGTCTGCTGTCTACCAGCCTCGCTTTCTTTATGATGCACTCAGGAAAAAAAAGGGGTTCTTTAATCTTTATCAAAAGCTTTCCCGGCTTCACTTTGTTCCCCTTAGCTTGCTTCCGTTTTGTCACCACAAGGCGATGTAATGCAGCGTGTCCCGGCGTGGTATTTTTATTCTGCGAAGATAGGACGATGATGGCGAAGGGCGTGACTGCTACGTGCAGCTAAACCTATACCCCAGTCGGGGGTGCTTGCCAGTAGAGTGTGAGCGTGTGTCACTGCAGATGGGAAAGTGGAGAAGGGGACGCGTAGTGGTGAAGTGGAGCTGTGATTCTGTGAAGGCGAGGTGAGGATCGGGGTCACAGGTCAGATGACGCGAGCGAGGGGAAACGGAGCGAGTGGTGGCGCGTGACAGCGAGATGGGGGCAGCGAAAGCCGGACGCGCGCATGATGGCGTCCAACGGCGGGTGGAGACGCGGAGGAGAGAACCGTAGCCGGATGGAGCCATACGGACGTAGTCACACGTAGCCAGGGCCCGCGCGACACGGCGACGTGGATGCGGCTGGGCGCGGAGGTGCGGTGCGGAGCCCGTCGTCGGCCAGGGGACGAGGGGACGAAAGGGAGAGGGCACCGTGCGACGGCGACGGCCGGGCGGGAAGCGGGATGGTCCTGGCACTAGCAGGGGCAATGGCCAATGGGGTTGGGGCCCGTCCTTGCCCGGCCTCCCCTCCGTGCGTGGCCTGGCCTGGCCGCCGACGCTGACGCCGAACCTTCGCCTGCTTTGGGGGTGGGTCAGGGACAGGGTCACTCGCGATCGTCGCGGCTGGGGCTGGGGCTGGCTCGCCCACCGGAGCGGAGGGGACGAGAATCGCAGGCACGACGGCACGAGAGGAGCGGGGAAGGGAGAAGCGGGATCGGCGTATCGCGTGCTTTTGTTTGCCTCCGTCCCGCTCTGATTTGGACGGGCCACCGGCAGTTGCCTCGTGGTCGTGTGGGCCTCGGTTTGGACTCTTGTCTCGTGCTTCTCATGGGCTTGTAATTTTTTTTTCCCTCACAGTTCCGCTTACATGACCTCTCGGGGAACAGAAGTTGACCGGATTTGAAACTTGCTGCTGCTGGTTCATGCTGGCTACCGAAATGGTATGTAAGTATGTTCCACCTGATGTTGATAGCATCAACTAAGGTACACCAGTTAACTTAAGTTGATCATCTTTATCTATAAAAAATTTAGCTTTGTTCATACAAATAATATACCGAATTTGTCTAAGATCAGGTAGCATGTTCCAAACACATGGTTTTTATTTTCTCTCTCTTTAGACCAGCACATTCCATACCAAACACAACTCTCTAGATTACAGTACACCAGGACTGCCAACCAAATGCGACTTCATACCATACATTATTCGACGATCGAACCTAAAAGGAAGTGATTGCACGAAACAGGCAAACAGCAAGCCCTATTGTAATCGTCAGTCGTCACATCCGTCCTCCAAGGACCAGGAGGCATTCCTACCGGTACTAGATCCTTCTCTTTTTTCCGAAAGGATTCGAGGTTAATTAGGACATCTCATCGGCAACATATATTCGGCAGGAACCTTGCCCGATTGGTTGTTCAGGCGTCCTGTCAGCTGGTCTGGTCTGATATGCTCGCAGCTCGCTGGTGCTTACGTGTGGAGCACCATGGTCCAGCAGCCTCTCATGGAAAAACAAAGATTTTCTCAATGCAGAAACTTGAAAGAATACACCAAGTCCCATGGAAAGGTGTAGAGGATGTTACAATTTGTGAACAATGTGTATGATAGGATTCTTAGAATGTGTTTTGGCCTAATTATGAGGAAGTCATGCACCAAAATATGGACTCCAGGCCAAATTCCAGAATTTATGGAGCCCGTTTAGGTGTTACTGTATTTTTTTTGTGATAAAATGTCCAGAAATTCATTTAATGCACAGAAACCCGTAAATGGTATCAAAAAAATTCCAAAACTCGTCCAGGACTGCTTATATGCATTACAATACGTTTTCAAAATAATAAACTTTCTATACGAGCAAACAAAGATTTTCAAAATAATAAACTTTCTATACGAGCAAACAAAGATTTCTACAGAAACTTGAAAGAATATACCTACGGAAGTGTGTGGAGGATGTTAAACTTTGTGAATAATGTGTATGATAGGTTTCTTAGAATGTGTTGGCCTATTTTTGTGGAAGTGATGCACCAAAATAAGGACTCCAGGCCTAATTCCAGAATTTTCAGAGCCTGTTTGGGTATTACTGTATTTTTCTTACGGTAAAATGCCTAGAAATGCATTTAATGCACAGAAAAACATAAATGGTATCAAAACAATTCGAAACTCATCCAAGGCAGCTTATATGAATTCTGATAGTTTTGAGAAGTGATAAACTTTCTTTACAAGAAAACAAAGATTTCTCGGTGCAGAGACTTGAAAAATAAGTCCTTTGGAAGTGTGTGGAGGATGTTACACTTTGTGAACAATGTATATGATAAGATTCTGAGAATGTGTTTGCCTTTTTATGAGGAATTCATGCACTAAAATAAGGACTCCAGGCCAAATTCCAGAATTTTCGGAGCCCGCTTTGGTATTACTGAATTTTTCTTGCAATAAAATGTCCAGAAATTCATTTAATGCAAGGAAAACCATAAATGGTATCAAAAAATCCAAAACTCATACAGGGCAGCTTAGGTGTATTATGATACTTTTGAGAAATGATAAACTTTCTATACGAGCAAACAAATATTTCTTGGTATAGAAACTTGAAAGAATACACCAAGTCCTATGGAAGTGTGTGGAGGATGTTACACTTTGTGAACAATATATATGATAGGTTTCTTAGAATGTGTTGGCCTATTTATGTGGAAGTGATGCACCAAAATAAGGACTCCAGGCCAAATTCCCGAATTTCTGGAGCCCGTTTCGGTATTATTGTATTTCTCTTGCGATAAAATGCACAGAAATTCATTTAACGCACGAAAAACCGTAAATGGTATAAAAAGCCAAAACTCATCTAGGACAGCTTATATGCGTTATAATACTTTTGAAAAATGATAAACTTCCTATATGAGCAAACAAAGATTTTCTCAATGCAGAAACTTGAAAGAATACACCAAGTCCTATGCAAAGGTGTAGAGGATGTTACAATTTGTGAACAATGTGTATGATAGGATTCTTAGAATGTGTTTTATGAGGAAGTCATGCACCAAAATAAGGACTCCAGGCCAAATTCCAGAATTTCTGGAGCCCATTTAGGTATTACTGTATTTTTCTTGTGATAAAATGTCTAGAAACTCATTTAATGCACGAAAACCTGTAACTAGTATCAAACAAATTTCTAAACTCGTCCAGGGCTGCTTATATGCATTGCAATACATTTTCAAAATAATAAACTTTCTATATGAGCAAACAAAGATTTCTGCAGAAACTTGAATGAATATACCTACGGAAGTGTATGGAGGATGTTACACTTTGTGAACAATGTGGATGATGGGCTTCTTAGAATGTGTTGGCCTATTTATGGGGAAGTGATGCACAAAAATAAGGACTCCAGGCCTAATTCCAGAATTTTCGGAGCCCGTTTGGGTATTACTGTATTTTTCGTACAGTAATATGCCTAGAAATGCATTTAATGCACAAAAAAACATAAATGGTATAAAAAAAAATTCGAAACTCATCCAATGCAGCTTATATGAATTCTGATAGTTTTGAGAAGTGATAAACTTTCTTTACGAGAAAACAAAGATTTCTCGGTGCAGAAACTTGAAAAATAAGTCCTTTGGAAGTATGCGGAGGATGTTACACTTTGTGAACAACGTGTATGATAGGATTATGGGAATGTGTTTGCCTTTTTATGAGGAATTCAGGCACCAAAATAAGGACTCCAAGCCAAATTCCAGAATTTTCGGAGCTCGTTTAGGTATTACTGAATTTTTCTTGCAATAAGATGTCTAGAAATTCATTTAATGCAAGGAAAACCGTAATTGTATCAAAAAATCCAAAACTCATATAGGGCAGCTTAGGTGCATTATGATACTTTTGAGAAGTGATAAACTTTCTATATGAGCAAACAAATAGCACGACCCTTAGCTCTCCGAAAGGTGTCCCTCTAGCTCCTCTGCTCCTTGGTGGCGAATGACGAATGAATTGATGCGTGGCACAGGGACTATTTATACCCTGAGGAAACCCTAGGTCAAAGGGGGAGGCAAGGCGGCGCCAGGAGACCCCAGGCCGGCCGGCCCAGAGAGGTCTAGGCCGGCCGGCCTGGCCTCTTTCCTGGCCGCCTCGTCCTCGTCTTTCTCTCCAAGTCTTCTGGAAGCTTCAGTAGTTGTTCCACCTATGCATGTGGGCCTTTGAACGTCGTTTGCTTCGGGATATCTTCGAGATAAGAATGCGAAGTGATAAACTTCCAAATTCTCCAGTTGAATTGCCTTGACCCTGAAGTCTCTTGACCTTATCTTGAAGCACTTGTCTTTCAAATACTCTTGGAGGTCGGTTCACCAAAGTTGAGCACGAACGGGGCTTGGAACACCCTAGGCCGGCCGGCTTAGGCCATGTGGGGCTGGCCAGGCTGGCCTCTTCTTCGGGACACTGGCCTTCATCTTTCACCGTGTCATCCTTGGTCACAAGCCTTGTCCATATGTG
>CM014272.1:60304505-60328987 GCA_004135705.1 Alloteropsis semialata | reverse complement strand
CGCTTTTCTTATTACGCGTGATCGGCAATGTCAATGCCCCGTTCGATCGGGGGGCCGGGCAACGTGATCGACCGGCTCCGAATAAAATCCTCCTCGCTGCCGCCCGATCAAAGATCCCAGGGCCGGCGGCGATTAAAGAACTCACGGACGGATCATGGACGCGACGCGAGCTCTCATTCACTCCTAATCCAGATCGAAAGGGAGGGTAGTATAATCGTCGCCACCTATCCCCTTCCTTCCTAGAAGGTTGCGATGGTATCCGTTTCATACTCGGGGCCTCTCGAAGTCCCGGAAAGAAAGCATGGAGAGGAGGAGCGAGAGCGAGGCACACTTGGATCCGCGGCGGAGGGGAGGATCGCCCGCACATGCATGCGAGCGCGAGTAGTACTGTTCCCGATCGAAAGGACGCAAAGGCTAGCGCCATGATTGTTTATCATTCCTGAGCCTGCTTGAGAAGGCGACAGCTTTGGCTTGCCCTCATGTGCAATGCCCTGCTCGTCTCTCCTTTTTACTAGTGCACTCCGTAACACAGGCTGATTGTGGCTACTAATACGCGCCTCTAGGAGTAGGAGATGGGATGGGATGAGCTGAGCTGTTTGGTGATCAGATGATGCCTCTCTTTTGTCTGGAATCGGGATCGGTTTTATGCCTGGCTAAGTAGGACAAATCTGGAGGAGAGGGACAGTGACGCCCCCTGGTGCGTGGTGTGCTTGCCCTTTTGTTTTCTTGTTGCTGCGCTTGTTAGGCCGTGGGGAAATGACCAAATTAGCCCCCGCGTCTTTCGGCTAATGCCATGGGCAAAGTGGGAACCGGGGAAGGGGACTTGGAGTGGGGTTAATAACGGGAAGCTGGAAAGCGAGAGCTCATTCACGGGGCCTCTGGGCTCTGGCCTGTTGTCATGAAGAAAAAAAATGTTGTGTTTTTCGTTTTCAAAAAAAAAAGTTGTGTTTTTGTGGGGAGGCCGTCATGCTTTCGATGATTCGATCGTTTTGACTGAAGGTAAAAGCTGAATTAACTCTAGCTGGAAATGGTTTCACCAGGAGTAAACATTATTTGTCTAGCCACACGCAAGGGGCCAGTGTTAAAGATTCCACTGGCGAGATTCCCTGAAGCTGTGTACAACTGTTTTTTTTTTATTCCATGAAAATCCACACAAGCTGATTGGATGGCATCGGGCATCGGCTGAGATGGTTTTATTTTATTTGTTTTTGCGGGGCAGAGATGGTTTTATTTTTTCTTCTTCTTGGAACTGCTAAAGGGGTATTAGGTCTTGGGCACAGAGAGAAGAAATGAACTGACATGGTTCTTTGGTCTTGTTTGGTTACCACGCTAAAAATTAGCATTAAAAGAAATCTTGTATGCATGGAGTACTAAATAAAATCTATTTACAAACCTTTTTCAGATGAGTGCAACTTTGCGCGACGAATCTAATGAGCCTAATCAATCCATGATTTACTACAGTAATGCTACAGTACCATCCTTAGATCATGTGGTCAGAGGTCTCATTAGATTCGTCTCGCGAATTAGCACAGGGGTTGTGGAGGTAGTTTTGTAAACTGTCTTTATTTAATACCTCTAAATAGTGGTCAAAGATATGAACTAAACTTTAGTCAAACATCCAAACAAGGACTCTTGATGAAAACTTTCTGCGCTTTGGGGGCTGAACTAAACAGGGCCAAAGATCGTCCATTCCATGGAACGTACGTACAGGCAGCGCCTGCAATTCTGCATCACGTCTGGGATGGCTGACGAAGCGAAGGAACAAGGACGGACGGACGGCTACGCTACGCCCTCTCGTCACTGATGAACGAATTGATTATGCCTCACGTGGCTGGCTCGTCCGGGCCACAGAAGCTGCCGGCCCGGACACCCCCGCGGCTGTCAGAGCTGAGCATCCGGCACTTTTGTTCAGTTTCGCCTACGTTGCTGCCCTTCCTTTTCTTCACTGATGCCAATATTTTTACTTCTTTTTTTGCTGATGGTAATTTTAGTATACGGACTTCTTTCGTGTCATCCAAAATTTAGCAAATCCAAAATGTAGGCCTTGTGAGGGTTTTTTTGCCGCCCTTAGAGCTAAATGGCTTGCCAGTTTCCTGAAAGAAAAAATGATCAAAGTGGCCTGATAACCGAATGATATGTGAGGGAGGTAATCCGGACTCCAGACTCCGGAGAAGGGTCGCTGGGGTTGAGCAAGCGGGCCCCGTGTGTGAACTGCTGTGCGTTGCATCGATTTTTGGCCGTGTGTGAATTGTCGTGGCGTTGCAGCGATTTTTGGCTGCCGCCATCCGCTGCAGCATTGCCAGGTAAAAACAAAACCAAGGAGCACGACCATCACTCGCTCAACACGCAGGAGGGAGTTTGCCGTGCCGCGCGCCAACAGTTTCAACACGTTTTCTTGGCTCCTAGCCTAGCCGCCGGTACCGATCAAGCGTGCCATCTCCACCATTATAATGCCTACGCTACTACATTCCGGCAGCTACAATCTATCCGGCACTGCAACTATAGAATAGTGCTACACTAGTAGCACGCTGCTGCGTACATGATGCATCACTCTTGGGACCTAGCTGTTGCACAGTAGCAGCAGGCGGCGCAGTGAACATGTTGCGTCTTGTTGGCGTCCATCCGTGGATGTGCCAATTGTTGGCATTGGCACGGCCAGGGCCAGGCGTGCGTGGCAGACACAAACTTTACCGGTCACTGTCTGAAAGCGGATGGGAGAAAAAAAAATCTCGTGGCTCCGAGCAATTGAATTTTTTTTAATATACTTTTTATTCGGAATTACAAAAATGTACACTTAAATGGAGAATTTACAAAAATATACCGTAATCGTCCAACGGTTGGTCGAAAACATGATTTCGTCGGATCTGTGAACGAAATAACCTAAGTTCGCCGCCAGGTAGGACGAAATAGCAATGTCGCGCTACCGTTGGACGAAATCATGCGGCCTGGACGAAGATTCCCTGGGCCCCTATTTTTCGTCGGACCGGTCTGTGGTTTCTTACTATTTATTTTTTCAATCGTCTAATTTAATAATAAATTACTAAATGGTATCATTTAATTTTGCAGGTTCGGATCAGGCAGGGTGGGTCTCGTTGGCAGGAGGCCGGGTGGCCACGTACACCCGTGGCAACCACTACGAGCAGTTGGGGCACCGGCATGCCACCGATGATGGACCCTACAAGCGGCTACAACCAGGGAATTTACCATCAATATGGAGGTCCGTGGTTTCTTACTATTTATTTTTTCAATTGTCTAATTTAATAATAAATTACTAAATGGCATCATTTAATTTTGCAGGTTCGGATCACTACGTTGCTTCACATGTAGCTTCTGGATCGTCACCCTCCGATGCCCCCCAGGACGAGATAGACGTGTCGCAGTTCTCATATCCGACAGGTACACAGACCACACAGGAAGATGTTGTGGAGCCACGACGACAGGTTAGGCCTGCTCAGCGGTACTCGCCAGCGGACTACGACAGGCCACGACCACCAGCGTCAGCACGGAGGACGAAGAGGGGTCGACGACAGCCTCAGGGGCACGATGGGGCCCAGGGACATGGTCAGCCGTAGATATATCATTATGTTGCATGCTATACCCTATGGGCCAGTGCAGACTTTATTGTATCATTATGTTGTGGACTATGATGTGTAGGTCGGTTCAGACTATGATGTGTAGGTCGGTGCAGACTATGATGTGTAGGTCGGTGCAGACTATGATGTGTAGGTCGGTGCAGACTATGATGTGTTCGCTGGTTATTTTGCTTTATCACGTTGCCTTCAGTAAGCACCAGTAACAAGAACATGCTCGTTACTCTTAGTAAGGCCTTGCTAAATAAAGTGTGCCAAGACCGACGCATTTAACATGAAAGCTAGTGTCGGTGTAAGAAATAACCAACAAATAAATTTAGTGGATTGCGCGTCTGGGCTCCGGATGGTTCGCGAGAGGACACAAGGGGTTATACTGGTTCAGGCACTAACGGCCTACGTCCAGTGTCGATCTGCTCGTGTTACTCGCGTTGCTCGTAGTAGGGGTTACAAGCGGTCGAGAGAGGGAGGGGCTCCCAAGTCTCTGGGTGTGTCTGAGCGTGAGAGAGCGTGTGTGTTTCGTGGGTTGTGTTTTCGTCCCCTCTCCTGAGGCTTGATTTTTCTATTTATACTCAGGGGAGGTGACGCTGTACAAGACGTGTTAAAAAAGGTGAAGAATAGGAAACTTGTTGAAGAAGCCCCGCCGCCTGCGGGACACTGTGGACGCTGTTCGGGCTTGTTGGGGTCGTGCTTCTCCTCGCGCGGCGCCGGCGGACGGGCTAAACAGTGGGAGTCACATCCTTTAGCCATACCGGACAGTGCTCGGTAAGGCCAATTAATGCTGATGGGGTGCGGCGTAGTCGTGTGGCGACACGTCCTTATGCCGGGTCTTCCTGACACCCTACTCCGGCCCGGGCCCACGCCGATTCGGGCGAGGCGAAGAAGGGTCGGAGGAGATAGCGTAGGGTTGATCAGGACGGACGAGGGTCGGCCGAGGCGGACGCGGGTCGGCCGAGGCGGACGAGGGTCGGCCGAGGCGGGCGGGGGTCGGCCGAGGTAGACGAGACGGAACCAGGTCAGCCGAGTCAGAGGAAGATCGATCCTCCCCTGATCTGATATTCTTCTTGTTTACGGGTTTTCTTGTGCCCATCTCCTTCCCGAACCTGCGTGGTCCCACCCGTCGGTGAGAGGGTCGGATATTGATATCCGACAGCTAGCATTTAACATGACGAAGAGTAGCACTAAGATACATAGCTTGACCTTGCAATGGCATGTACGGCACACCTTTCTAACCTAAACATGCGTCGTTGCTAATCCTAACATGCCTTAGGGAAATTAAATTGACGCTTCGACGATGCGTCCAGTTCTACTGCTCGAAAGAGAATAGAGATCCGCCCGAGTGCTGCGAGGGAAAGTAGCAAACTCTGGAGAAAGTTCAGTATAGATGGTTGGCCCTAAGTCATCGGTTGCCATTTTGGTTTTTTCTGATGTGGGTTAAACTGGACGACTGAGCGCGATATTAATAGGCCACCAAGTACCCCACCCCAGCCAATGGGCCAATAGATCCATGTGGTGTGTTTTTGCAGTGACTCATGAAGGACATGGTGTGGGCCATTGAGTCCGTGTGGTGTGTTTTTGCAGTGACTCAGGAAGGACATGATGTGGGCCATTGAATCCATGAGGTGTGTTTTTGCAGTGATTCAGGAAGGACATGGTGTGGGCCATTGAATCCGTGTGGTGTGTTTTTGCAGTGACTCAGAAAGGACATAGTGTGGGCCATTGAATCCGTGTGGTGTGTTTTTGCAGTGACCAAGCAAGGACATGGTGTGGGCCATTGAATCCGTGTAGTGTGTTTTTGCAGTGACTCAGGAAGGATATGGTGTGGGCCATTGAATCCGTGTGGTGTGTTTTTGCAGTCACCAGGAGGTAAGGGCATAGATCTTCTGGAACTCTTTATATTGCACAAGTTTGATACACAACTCATCCATCCCACGTCTCATAGTCAATATAGATCGTACCAATGTCATCGTGGAGAGATGACCCGAAAGGTGTGCCGACATGGGAAGAGCGGCCAAAATGCCACTGCGGGTTCCGATGCTGGTTGCAAGTCTGTACTGATTCTTCAAATAAGTCCAAGTGGGGTGCTAGGTTCTTCAGATGTCCTGACATTGACGATGATTTCAAGGTTCGTTGCCATGCTAATTCATGTTTTTGTTGTTAGTGTATGTAAATGACCAAGCTGTCCATATGCAGGCTTGTAGTTTCTTCCAGTGGATCGACAAGAATGCTCTACCCAGTCAAGGAGTACCATCACAAATTGAGACCAAAGAGCAGTACTCTGCTAGACTACAACACGCACGTGAGGCCGAACGTCTTTCTCGCCTTGAGAAAGACCTTGCTGAGCGTGAGGCGGCACTTAAGCTCAGGGAAGGAGAATTCCAAGCTCGGGAGTCTCGCCTGCGTCATCAAGAAGCGCAACATTTAGCTTCGGCAAGAGAGATGTGGCAACGAAGTAACAGGATGAAGGAGGTGGAGCGTCAGGAGGCCGAAGCACGTGAAGCCGATCGCGAGCGCAACAGAGAGGGCGCACGCCGTGCAAAGGAAGGTGCACCCGAATCGAGCAGGAAGGGGAAATATCCCCGTTTTACTCAGTAGAGCGTTAGTTCCATACCCGGCAATCTACTTTCCCCTAAGGCATGTTGGGTTTAGTAACAGCAACTGATTATGTTTTCGGTGTGCTGCACATGCCATTGCAACTTCTATTAGATTGTTTAGGCTAAGGATGTGAGATGTGTGTTCACCATTTCCTTTCTGTGATGTAATTTTTTATGCATTGCAAATGAATGCCGGGGCTACTCAATTAAGAAAAATTTGTTGACACAACAGTTATGAGCGAATGCCCATCTGACCATTTTCTCTTTATCGCACATATCTTCGTTCCGTACACACGACGTAAGCTTGGAATTCTACTGGGATAACGCATTTCATTAACATTTTATGTCATCAACACATCATGAGCAATGAATAACATTTCAAAAAGTAATGGTTACATGAAATACCGTTTTGAAATATGCAAGAAAATTTATTAAATGAAATACCAGTTCGAAACATGCAAGAAACTTTGTTACATGAAATATCGTTTCAAATATTCAAAAAAATTTGTTACATTAAATGCAAAAAGTAACGAAAATAAATGAGAAATGGATGGAACCATAATTTCGTCTACTGGGAAGACGAAATCTGATTTTCGTCTTTCCAGTAGACGAAATTTGATTTTCGTCTTTGCAGTAGACGAAATCTATATTTCGCCATGCAAAACATATTTTCGTCATGCAAATCGTCCAATGGGTTAACGATTTAATTTTTCGTCATGCGAATCGTCCAATGGGTAAACGATTTCATTTTCGTGTTACCAGAAAACGTAATTTTGTATATTTTCGTCTTCTAGGTAGACGAAATCCATAATTTCGTCTAATCGAGAGACGAAATTAGGATTTCGTCTTCTCATCAGACGATTATGGTATATTTTTGTAATTCCTCCATTTTTGTGTACATTTTTGTAATTTTGAATAAAAAATGTATTAAAAAAAATCCCCGAGCAATTTGGCAAGGCTTGTAGTACAATGCCGAGGATCAATACCGGGTCCGTCTCGATGCCAAACTACCTACGTTCCCCGGATCTGTGTTGGTCGCGATCGAAGTTGACTGCTGATCCGGTGCACCGTGTCGCTGCTGGGCGGCGTCACGGCAAATTGACCTCTTGGCAGGATAGAATTATTCAGGCTGGGAGTTGTGACATGGGGGCGTTGATGCTTCGCACGCATGACGCCATGAGCAGGATGCGCCTTTGCATCAAGCAACTCCGAAAGGCCAATCTTGGCGAGATCACAGCCGCGGTAACAGTAACACGGTCGACACCACACACAAACACGGAGCTACAGTGTGAGATTAGAGTGAAAGCGTGTACATTGATCCTCCCTTGGGAAAGGGGTAAAAAGCAAACCAAACCAGCAGCCCCGAACCCCAAGAAGGCCTCAGGAAGAAAAGCAAAAGAAGGGGAGGAGAGAGAGTGAGGGAGCTCAAGGCGACTGGCCCCGTGAGCCGTGATTCCCTTCGGGCCTTCACCTTTCCCTTTCCCCCTTCTCCCAATCCACAAAACCGTCCATGGTGAGCGCCGAGGAAATGTGATGCCAAACCCGTGCCTAGCCAGCTGTCCAGGGTCGGCGTAGAATGATGCAGATGGAGCCGCCGGCGCCGCCGCCGCGCCGGTCGGTGTCGAGCACCTGCGAACTCCACCCGGGGGAGACCGTCACGGGCTTCTGCGCGGCCTGCCTCCGCGAGCGCCTGGCCGGGCTCGAGGCCTCCGTCTCCGCGGCCGCCGCGCCGGGCCGCAAGTCCACCTCCGCCATCCGCTCGCTCTTCTCCAGGCCGTTCAATGCCGCCGCCGCCGCCGCGGGCGGGGGTCCCTCGGGCTCCGGCGCCGCCGCGCCGCCGGACCTCCGCCGCTGCAAGTCCTTCTCCTGCGGGCGCGGGGGCGACGCGCTCGCCGGCGCCGGCGGGGCGTACGAGCCGCAGCGGCGCTCCTGCGACGTGCGCGGCCGGAGCACGCTCTGGGCGCTCTTCCACCAGGACGACCGCGAGAGGGTCCGCGACGGCACGGCGTTCGGCGCCTTCCCGGCCTCGTCCTCCGCCGCGGCGGCCGCGCTCGCCGCCGAGGTCCTGCCGCCCCCGCAGCCGCCGCCTCCCCCGCCGGCGTGCGTCCCGGAGGTGTTCTTGGAGGAGGAGATCGCTGTGGCCGAGGACTCCGACGAGATTGTTCCGGTGGTGGAGCCCGTGCCCGTCCTGGTGGTGGACACGTCTGGGGAGATGGAGACCGAGGCCTATGCCGCTACGCGGGACGTCAGGGCCATGAAGGATCACATAGATCTCGAGTCCTCGCTGTCGCAGGAGCCCAAGAAGCCGCCTCCCAAGGACCTCAAGGAGATCGCCGGGAGCTTCTGGCTCGCCGCCTCGGTGTTCAGCAAGAAGTGGCAGAAGTGGAGGCGAAAGCAGAAGATGAAGAAGCAGGAGGCCGCGGGCAGCAAGGCTGCCGCGGCGGCAATGCCCCCACCGGAGAAGCCGTCCAAGCCCTCATTCCTCCGCCGGAGCCGCTTCCACCGTGGCGAAGCCGGCTCGGAGTTCGCTGGCGGCCGGCGCTCGTGCGACACCGACCCAAGATTCTCCCTTGACGCCGGCCGCATGTCCGTTGACGATGTGGGCTTCTCCTGGGACGAGCCCCGCGCGTCGTGGGACGGCTACCTGTTCGGCGCCGGCACTGGCATTGGCCTTGGCCGCGCGCCGCCGCCGCTCTCCCGCCTACCTCCAATCCTCTCCGCGCTGGAGGATTCTCCCGCCGGCATCATCGAGCGCTCCGACGGCCAAATCCCCGTGGAGGATGACTCCCAGCCTGAGCCCGACGGCGACACCAACATCCCCGGTGGCTCGGCGCAGACGCGAGACTACTACATGGACTCGTCAAGCCGGCGGCGCCGGAGCCTGGACCGATCCAGCTCCGTGCGCAGGTCCTTCGAAGTCGCCGACCCAAAGCCAGCGCCAGCGCCAGCGCCAGTGCCAGCGCCAGCGGCAGTGCCCGTGCCCGCGCTGGCCGCCATTGCCAATGGCAAGGAATCCCCTCTAATGGGCAGCTCCGAGTTCTACCACTTCCACCACGCGGAAGACCTGCTCGACCACCACCGGTTCAGCACCAGCTCCCTCGTCGAGGACTTCTCCGCCAGCCTTGACGCCGCGTTCCACGGCCCCGCGAAGAAGCCCCGGCGGTGGCGCAAGGCCTGGAGCCTCTGGGGCCTGATCCACCGCCGCGCCGCCGGGCGGCGCACCGGCGCCTCCGAGCTCGCCGCGGACCGCGCGTTCTCGGAGCCCTGGCCGGAGCTGCGCGTGCGCGGGTACAACGGGCGGATGCAGCGGTGCAACAGCAACGCGAGCGCGCGGAGCTCGTTCAGCAGCAACAGCGGCGGGCTGGGCAGCTCGCGGCGCAGCCACGCGGACGCCCACGGCGGCAACGTGAAGCGGCGGCGCGAGGAGTGCGCGGCGCTGGAGCGGAACCGCAGCGCGCGGCACTCGCCGGGGCACGCGGACAGCGGCTTGCTGCGGTTCTACCTCACGCCGATGCGGAGCGCCAGCGGCCGCCGCACCGCCGTGCTCCCCGCCAAGGGCGGCCGGCAGCTGAGGTCGCAGTCGTTCGCGCGGACCATGCTGGGGCTGTACTGAACTGATCACTGACGGCGGCGAGGTGCCCGATCGAGCTTTGTTTCCATTCAGAAGGTGGTGGATTAGATGTTCAGGAGTTTGGGCATTGGTGGTGGTGGTGGTATAACCATAAATCCCTTACGATCCTTGTGTAGCGCAGTGATCCTCTTTTGTTCATTCGGGGGACTGGATAAAACGAAGTTTAACCTCGTGATCACGTCTCACTACTCGTGCTCTGTCTTGTACGAATCAGTTCATCCATCGTAGTGTGCCTCGTATGTAGCTGCTGTTTGCTCTTTTGATGTAATCCTCGATGGAGGGAAGCAATCGTCAAATCGCACTAGTAGTCTGTGGCCTTGTTTAGGTACCTCCAATTTTTCAAACTTCATTATTCATCACAAGAAATTTTACATGCATGCAGTATTAAACGTGTGTTAATGACAAAACTCATTCTATAACCCCGTGTAACTTTGCAAGACGAATCTAATGAGCCTATTAGGTCATGATTAGACAACGTCGTGCTACAGTAAACAATCTGTAATGATAGATTAATTAGGCTTAACAGATTCGTCTCGCGATTTCCCGTTCATTCGTGTAATTAGTTTTATAGTTAGATCATGTTTAGACCTCCTAATTTTGAATTTAAAATTGCTACAGTCAAATTTGCAAGTTTGAACTCACGAACTAAACAAGGCCACAATACATTGCGTGTCTCTTGCTACCTAGGACCGACCGTGACGAGTACACCGGAGTCGCAGCGGCGATGCTGCGTAGTCCGGTCATGCCAGCTCGGCGGCGCCAGCGCCGGCTGCCATACTCCAAGCTCGCAGTGGCGCGCACCTGGCGGTCGGGGTCCGGTTTTGGCTTTCAGGGACAGTAGCGGCGGCCGCCGCCTCGGAAACCGTTAAAGGCAGCTCCCATGTTCCGTTGGTCCCTCGGCGCAACCCGTCCCCGCCGGTGGGTCTCCTAAACGGCAAAACCCGCCGTGCCCAAAGGCCCCAAGCCCCCAACCAAGCCATGCCAAGCGATTTCTTCTCGCACTCTCTCTCTCTCCCCTCGCGAGCGCGTGCGCGGAGCAACCGCCGCCCGCCCGCCGCCGCTCGTCGGCTCGCCGTTGCTGCGTGTCCCTCCTGCTCGGCCCGCGTGGTGCGCCGCGTAGTGGCCTCGTGGCTGGCTTGTTTTTCTCTTTTCCCCCCGTCCACTTGGTCGGTCGGTTCCCCTGGGCGCCTGGCCTCGTGCGTGCGACGGAGAGCGAAACCCGGGCCTGGCAGCAGCAGGATCCGAGACGCAGGCGGGCGGCCAGATTCTGCCGATCCGGGGTCGGCCAGGACGGACGTGTGGCGGATTGTTGTTCCGTTTTTTTATAGTCGGCGCGGCGCCGGATCTGGCCGTCATGGTATTTTTCTTCTTCTTGTTCGTGGCAAGGCTCTGCATCGCATCAACTTGGCATGTGCACGGGAAGGGGAAAAAAAATCGCCCACATGCTCGCGAGGCTTCTCCGGGCGATTCTTGCGTGTTATAAAATGTTTTTTTTTACGACACGGCACGTTCTCGTTTTATGGGCGGCAGGTGAATCTCCTACCTCAAATTTTGGCTAGGTTTCTTCACAAAGGATTTTCGAGGTAAATGAACGGTTAAATAGGGAGGCTACCAATTTTAAGACTCAAAGAACGTAGAAGATCCCATGGTGTGAGCTGGCGCAGGCCGAGGCTACGCTCGCGTGGTCTTGTCGCATAGGATGCTTGCTCGGTGCTTGTTCGTCACTATCACTAACGATGTATATTTCTCTAACCATATCGGCTTGCCATCTTCTCTTTCTTTCTCCTTCATCTTCCTCCGCCTCTCCCCCTGCCCTCCGCCGCTTCCCCACGGGCCACGGCCCGCTCCGTCCCAGCTCCTCCCTCGCTCTTTTCTATCGTGCTCTCCATTGCCCCCTCTCCACCACCACGGCCCGTCGGGGTTCCTCCACCACTGGTTCAAGGTGCCTTGCCGCTCACAACCCATCACTACCGCTAAGCCCATCGCCTTTGCCGACAATCCCTCTAAGCTCGATAAACCATTGAAACCTCCCAAACCTCCAAGATCCAGATGCATAAATCCGTCGTCCACTCTACCCACTTCCTTCCCGGGGCCCTTCAAGATGCCCCCATGAGCTCAAGCCTGAAGACGACTTAGCGCTGTACGTCGGTACCCAAGGTTGAAGACAATGAAGACAAGGATTTTTGCTTGTCGCACCACATATAGTAGCGAGACATAGGCTGCCTGTCGTGCCACTACGCACGGCGTGACCAAAACTGTGGAACGAAATTTTCTACTGGGTTAATATTAAACTATTATTAGAAAAGGTTAATAATAAAAAAAATCTAGGAATGAAGGTGCATTCGGTGAATATTATTGCAGCGCCGATACTGTCTTACTGCCACGACAACGAGCCAGTAAACAGCGTGATCGACAGTAGCACGGAACGTTGGCAGGACGCAAAGGACGGTCACGCCACAGGCTCGTCCCGAGCAATGGCGCCATGAGCTCTCTCCCTCTCTCGTCGCCGCCGGCCGGGACTGGGCTGGCTCGGCCGGCTGCCTCGTGGAGAAGTGAATGCGACGGGGCTTTAATTGGGCGCGGGGCATCGGATGTACGTGAGGGGCTGATGACGGCGGGGACGAGGCCAGCAGTTCGCCGGGCCCCTCTGCTCTTTTTCTGACGCCCCGCTGTTAAGTCCCTCGCATTCATGGCGCCTGGCCGCGAGTGAAGGCGACCATACGGGTCGACAGGGATGGATTGGGATCGGATACGCATGAAATCGAATTCGGATGTCACTCTTTACCATATTTTAATTCGAATACGAATCGAATGTGAATCTTGTCGGATACGAATACGAATACGAATGTTGTCAATTCTTATCGGATATGAATACAAAACGAATATGTCGAATACGGATTTGTATTCGAATAGATGGCTTCATCACGTGTTAATCCTTCGGATACGAATAATATCGGATATTTCATTTGTTTCCACATTTTTTTCGAATACGAATGTTGATTCGGATAGAGAAAAATGACAAAAAATGAATTCGGATATATACATTTAACATCCATATTAAAATCGAATACGAATACGGATATCCATATTGACATTTTAAACGGATACAAATACGGATAATTCGGCAGACATCGGAATCCATCGGGCCGAGGCCGAGCCCGAGCGAAGATGGTGATGCCGCGCTTCCGACGGCGCCTCCGTCACCATATGTTGCCTGCTGCTGCTAGTGCTGTGCCGGATCCCGAAACGCGTCCGAGTCCGACGCCACTTCTCGCCTACCGTGGCGTTGCTGCGCCTAGAGGGCAGAGAGATTTGATGGGCGACGTGCCATGCCATGGAGTTTTACGGTTTACCCAACCGACTGGACACGAGTTGGCCGCCCGTCGGCGAGACGGTGACCATACATGAACATGAATGAGGGCAGGGCTCGGATCTACGCATCAGGCGGTCGTATGCATGTTGCAATGGCCAATGGCCTCAGGGCTTCTGCATGGACTGCGCATGCTACCGGTCCTGTACCGTCCCCCCATTCAGATGTGTGTGGGTGTGGGCGTTCAAGCAGAAATCCGTGAAAGAAATGCACGGTTGGCCGCTGCTGCACTGTTTCCCTTTTTTCGCCGAGAAGCCGTGCCATGTACACGGTCGATGGGCAGGCTGGCCGGCAGGTCCTGCAATGATAGGCAGCTGACAGTACTACTTCAACGGCGGGGACAACGCACTGGGGATAAACAAGAGCTACTGTCCAGGGTACAGTCCCTCTAAACTGCTCGTGAATCCTTCACTAATGTGCGTCACAGGATGGACCTGCAGGTAACCATGATCAGGTGAATATACTAGTATCTTCGTGCAGTGTACTCCATCAGTGAGAGTTCATCGTCACGGAGCATTCGAGCTTGATGTACCCGCCAACTTCAAACACCAAGCGGACGCACAACATGATCTGCACGACTGCACCAGAACCACACGTCCACGAATCATGAGCGGTTCGCTTGGCATGACAGAAAACACACAAATGGGCTACAGCTGAGTGACTGTTTCAGGGCCAACTCTGCCCTGGTTAAAGTTGACGCCTGCTCGATCCGGGGGGAGCACAAGATCGTCCTGCCAGCCCGTTTCCTTGCCTTGCTTCCAAGATTGTCTCTCACTCTCTCTCGTGCCTGGAAGCGTGCGTGCATGTAGGTTAGAAATGACAGGCTTATCATGGCTGTGGGTGGAAAATTCGTCCAGGTTCGGCTCCATGTTAGGCCATCTTTTCTCCTTCGATCTCCTTGTCCTTGTTCTTGCAGGGGGAGTGCAGTGTTTCGACACTTGGCAAGGTTGGCTCACTTTGAAGCCACGCTAGGCTTGGTGCATCCTGCACTCCTGCTCCTGCACGAACGGGATATTGATCGCCAATGATTTTCCCCTGTGTAACGCAGATCAGGCTTGTTTGGTTGGAGACATGGAAAAGCTGCCTGGTGAAAAATGTTGTCTGGGAGTTGCCTGCAAAGTTGATGGAATCTGTCTGGCCAAGCAAGTTAGATGAAACTCCGCTTGGTTGGAGGTCTGTGCCTGAGAATACAAATAGAGAGAAAAAAAGGCATCACTAACGTATTTCTAATATTAATATTTATATATATGATTATTGGAAATTAACGATTTATATTATTATTATTGACTAATAACATTTCTTATAAAAAAAATCTCCAATATTTGCCTATACAATATTTTACACCGAGATTTCCATATACCAAATATTGTGTCCATGGAAAGAAAAGACAAATATAAACCTTTACACCAGCTCTTGCGGCAAACATTAGATTAAGTACTAGGCACTAGCAGTAAAAAAATGCTTTAATATGTGGTTAGCTCAGGCAACCTGAGCTGCCGGAGCCAGGAGGTCCTTTTTGAACTCCTGGGCTTGAGCGCTGCTGCCTGCATCGGGCAGGCTGCCGGGATCGCATCCAAATGGTGCTCAGGCAGTTCCCGGCAAGCTACCAGCTAGGCATATCATGCCTGGGGCGGCATCCAAACACGTCCTTATTACTGCCACGTGTGTTGTGGAGATATGAGAAGACGAATTTTACAGCATCTGGATCCAACCAAAGGATCAAGGCCGTGTTTAGTTCATTAGATAAGTTTTGCTACAGTAAATTTGAATATTTGGTTACTAATTAGGAGTATTAAATGTAGATAACTGACAAAACCCATTTCACAACTCGGGTAACTTCGCGAGACGAATCTAATGAGCCTAATTTGGCCATGATTAGACAACGTCGTGCTACAGTAAACAATCTCTAATGACGGATTAATTAGGCTTAATAGATTCCTCTCGCGATTTTTCGTCCATCCGTGTATTTAGTTTTATAATTAGATCATGTTTAATCCTTCTAATCTTTGATTTAGTTTTGCTACAGTAAATTTCGCAATAAGTTCTCGTGAATCTAAACACGGCCCAAAGCAGCCCAGCATGCAGGCCATCCTCGATCCACCGAGGTCCTGTTATCCCAGCAGAGGTCCAACAGCACATGGCAGAGAGGGCGGCCGTGGGCTGTTACCGGACAATTGGGCTTTTATTTCAAAAGAACAACTGGACTTTTGTTTCAAAACAGAAACTGGGCTTTTGTTACAAAACAATAAGTGGGCTTTCGGCAATGAGTCCTCCAGATTCTTTTCATGAGCTGAATTTTACTGGGAAAATGGCCCGGAATTCCTATCTACCTTCCTCCGGTAGCTAGTTTGTTATTTGGTTTCCACTTTTAGATCTGTACGCATGCAAAAATCAAGCTGGACAATTGACCAAGCACGTTAAAAGGTGGAAGAGAAATCGAATAGATTTTGTTTTGGATTTGAAACTTTAGTTTCAATTTTCTCTCATATCCTAAATGTGTTTTGGATTTCGTTTGAACTATGTTGTTATTTAGAATTTATGCAACAAGATAAGATCCAATTTGAATATTTTTTAATTTTTTTGGTTTTTTTTCAAAAATCAATATTTTGAATATACAACTTCAACATTTTGAATACGTATGTTCCATATAAAATATCGAATTAGTTTGTTTGAACAGTTAAACGAAGTTTTAATAAATGCTGACTCTAGTAGTTTAAAATGTTGACTATACAATATTTCAAACATGTTGGGTCATATATAACATAGAGGAGGCGGTCTTTTCCGTACCGTTTTCTATCCGTTGTTGCATATTGCATTGCTTCTCTCACTTATCCAAGGTGACGAAGTCATGGAAGAGGCGGTTTTTTAACATTTTACTAACATAAATTGCTTTCTCAACATTTACATGTTTTTCAACATTTCAGCAACATTCTCATATTGTTACTTGAACATTTCTAAATTGTTATATCAACATTCTCATATGGTTATTTAAACATTTCACCAACATTCACATATTCTTACTTCAATATTTCCAAATTGTTTTCTCAACATTGCCAGATGGTTATTTCAACATTTCATCAACATTTTCAAATTGCTTTATCAACATTCACATATATTTTATTCAACATTTCACCAGCATTCTTATATTCTTACTTCAGCTATTCAAAATTGCTTTCTCAATATCCCCATATGTTTTTTTAACACTTCACAAACATTCCCATATCGTTATTTGAATATTTTTAAATTGTTTTATCAACATTACCAGATGGTTATTTAAACATTTAACCAACATTCACATACTGTTATTTTAACATTTCTAAATTGCTTCAGCTTTGGGATCAGAATTAGAAGTCTAAATTTCTTCGGTTTCGGTCCTCCTGCCATAAAAGGCTATACTGGTTAGGGTTCATGGTTGTTGGGGGCGACTCCGTCATATCGGGTTCAGAAGGGTGTTCGGGGTTTGGGGCGGTCATGTACCTCCTACCGTAGAAGTCTAAATTGCTTCGGCTTCGAAATCCCTTCCATAGAAGTCTAAGTTGTTTCGGTTTCAGTCCCCCTGCCATAGAAGGCCGTACTGGTTAGGGTTCAGGGTTGTTGGGGGCGACTCCGTCCTATCGGGTTCAGAAGGGTGTTCGGGGTTTGGGGCGGTCATGTACCTCCTACCATAGAAGTCTAAATTGCTTCGGTTTCGGTCCTCCTGTCGTAGAAGGTTGTACTGGTTAGGGTTCAAGGTTGTTGGGGGCGACTCCGTCCTATCAGGTTCAGAAGGGTGTTCGGGGTTTGGGGCGGCAATGTACCCCTTGTCATAGAAGTCTAAATTGCTTCGACTTCGAGATCCCTGCCATAGAAGTCTAAATTGCTTCGACTTCGGTCCCCCTGCTATAGAAGGTTGTACTGGTTAAGGTTCAGGGTTGTTGGGGCGACTCCGTCATATCGGGTTCAGAAGGATGTTTGGGATTTGGGACGGCCATGTATCCCCTACGATAGAAGTCTAAATTGCTTCGGGTTTGGGATCCCTACTATAGAAGTGTAAATTGACTTGGTTTCGGGCGCCCTGCCATAGAAGGTTGTATTTGTTAGGACCGTCCATGTTGTCGTGCCATAGAAGATTGAACCAGTTGTCTTGCCAAAATTTTAGGGTTGCATCTCTAAATGTTTACTACAGTATTACTTTCGCATCTCTACTTTTTTATTTCAATACTTACAATTATTGGTCTCAACATTTTCTTTATAGAGATCAACATTTATATATATTGATGCTTTCGATTGTTTGGCTCAACATTTGCTTTTTATAGTGTTCAACATTTTTTATGTTAGCTGCAACGAAAGTTTTGATATTTTCCAACATTGCAAGTCCAAATCTGTAGTTTGAATCCCCGCATGTTAGTTTCCCCTTTACAACCACATGCCCCCCAAAAAAGTCATTAGGGCGGGAAATAATTTTTTTTCCAAACTTTCAAAAATATTTGAACCTACAAAAATACCGAGTGCTCCGCCTGTTAGTTTGAAAAACTTTCAAAAAAGTTTTGATATTTTCCTATATTGCAAGTCTAAATTTGTAGTTTGAAGTCCCCACCCGTTAGTTTCCCATTTACAACCAGATGCCCCAAAAAAGTCATGAAGGCGGGAAATATTTTTTTCAGCAAACTTCCAAAAATATTTGAACCTAAAAAAAATGAGCGCTTCGCATTAGAGTTAAAAAAGTCCAGCGCGCATCAATTTTTTGTTTTGAACGCAACAGGAACGATGGCAATCGAGCGCATTAATCAAATGGGCCTGCTCATAACGTTAATGAGCTTTATATTTATGTTGCTTAACTAGCTTCTGGTAGCTACATAGGGATGCCCAAAATGGCCAGCCGAGGCAAAGGATTTGGATACAGTTCAATGCCTCCATTTTTCTCAGCACACCGGTCCGTTTGCTGTTTCCTCGAAGGAAAAGAAATGCATTGCATACTTGCAACTTTGCAAGACATCGCTTGGCTTATCAGCCACCAGCCACAGTAATTCAGTCTCACAACAAATCAGCACCAGCCACCGGCCACCAGCCAGCCAGCAGTACTTCAGTCTCACAACAAATCAGCACCAGCCACCAGCCAACCGAACAGGCTGGACCGCAGCACAAAACATTTTAAATTTGACCAATGTTGAAGCCCGGGCTTTTGAACCCAAACAGAGAGCAACTCAAAGAAATGTACGCAAGTTGACGCGCGCACACGGCCTGTTGGCCGACAAACTCCTTATCCTCAGATGAAGTTAAATGTGACAGTTGCCCGTCGTCTTCAGTAGTTAAGTCGAGATCGCATCTGCTAGCGATGGGGCTTCATTACTGAATTCCAATATAGTAATTGTTCAGGGGCCGGCTCGTCCATGCTTGACGCATTGGACTTGGAAGCGCCAAGTAGCGCAACACCAGCCGATCAAATGGAATCACGGCCTCATCATGGACAGTGCGAACGAATGAACGAACCGGGTGCTTCGTGCTAGTGCGCATCATCGGCAACATGGAAAAAGCACTGGAGGACGGGCGACGACGTCCCTTTTCCATTTGCCAAAATGGGGTAGGTTTGTGCCAAAAAGAAGAGAGGAACGGACAGAAACGTGGCCACTGCCACTGGCCAGTATCCAGACGCTGTGCGCGACCGTAGCTGCGGTCGCGTCACGGTGTGTAGGTGCCGCCAGGAAAATGGCCGGGGACGACGGCCGTCGACGTCGATGGCGGCCAACCAAACCCCCCGGGGCTCCGGTCCGCCTCCTCCCCCGGACCAGCAAAACCCTCCCTGCCCTGGCACGCCGCTGATTACGCGCGACACGGCACGCGAACGTCAACAGGCCGCTAGTCGCTGCCTTGCCAATGCCCCCTTCTCGGCGCACGCTCATTCTCTCCCGCCCCGGGCGTGTCCAGTCGTCGTCGTCGTCTCGCCCGCTGCCACGCCCGGGTAGGTGGCGGACCGCCCGCGCCGCGGTAGGTGCCTGCCGGCCGCCGCCGCGCCCCGCAATCCTTGACCCTTTCCGATCTCGCGCCCAGCAACGTTGCCATTTTGCCAAAACAACCGAACGGGCCAGCTCTGTGTCTGCTCCGATCTGCCGCCACCTACCGCGCTCTTCAGTCGTCACCACCTTCCTAGTCCTCCTCCTCCCTCTCACCGCGTGGTCCTAATTTAACCCACCAATCGCCGATCAATCCCGCCGCTCGCGTCCCCGCCCGCCAGCCAGCCTCACTGCCATGGGCTTGGCCCGCCACGCGACGCACTCTCCGACCCCCGCCGATGGGCTTGGCCCGCCACGCGACGCACTCTCCGACCCCCGCCGTGGCCCTCTGAGAGCTCGCTCGCTCGTTCCTGCTTTGCCGCCGTGTGCTCAGGCCTCGGCAGCTTCTCAGGCGGGGCCGGTTGTTGGATCAAGCTTGACCATGGCGCCGGTGGTCCGGTCGTGCGTGTCCGCGAAGGCCGCGGTGAGCCCGGTCAGGTACAGATCCGCGAGGCTCGGGGCGGCCGGCTTGGGGGCACCGCGAAGGCTGCGGGTATGCTCCTCGTCGTCCGTGGCGCTCGGCGGCGACGCTGGCAGGGACAGTGGCTGCGCCGCCGCCAGCAGCAGCGGGAGGGGCGCTGCCAATGGCGGCCTAGGCTTGCTCCTCGGCGGCGACGGGCCGAGGATCAGGCGGGATGCCGTCGCCAAGTGCAGCGCGAGCTTTGACGGGGTCCGGCCCGTCCCAGTCGCCGCCGCCGCAGCCGTGCATCCCGCGGTGGCGTCGGCGTTCCCGGAGCGGGCCAAGGTGGTGGCGCTGGTGGCCGCCATCATGATGCTCTGCAACGCCGACCGGGTCGTCATGTCCGTCGCCGTCGTGCCGATGGCCGCGCAGTACGGCTGGTCCAGCTCCTTCGTCGGCATCGTCCAGGTAAGCACTGGTGAATCACCAGGCTGGCACTTGCTTCATGCTTCGTTCCTCTCCCTTCATCTGTGCATTGACGAAAAGTAGAAGCAAAGCAAAGGCTCCTTTTTTCTCAGAAATTAAGCAACAAATTCGCTGCTCTGTCGCTGAAGAACAAAATCTCCCGAACAGCCAGATCATAAACGAAGAAAGTCAACCCTGTGTCGATGACACGTCAATGCCAGACATGATGAGAAAACGACTGAAGCATTGCATTTTAGGAGCACGCGGAACTGCAATGACCGGAGACTCAATTCTTGCTGTGTGCCAGCCCAGAGCAGCTCCAAGTTACCAACATGTCACCAGAATTTCGTTTAAAAATAGTCACCACAACACGGTGAATTCGACCACGAGCCATGACAAAATACTTTAGCTTGTATGTGAATGCAGAGCACAAATAGGTAAAGTGAAGGTCAGTTTCTCTGGGAAGTCCAAAACTATGCAATGAAAGGGTCTGCAACCTGATATGGTATCAAAAGTCTCCTGATATTGACAGAATTCGAATTGGAAACTGGACTAGTCCAAATGACCTTGATATTGGGGTTATATTTTACCTGGTGATAAGGACCAGGAGTACTATGGCAGAAAAAAAAATCAATATTTAGGAGCACTCAACTAAAATAATCAATAACTAGAATCACTCAACTAAAAACTTTCCTTGTGGTGTATACCCTGATGCAGTGATGCTTGATAAATATTTCAATTTGTAGATTTGAACCAATAAGCCTGTATGCATGACTACCTAGCAATGAATGAACACCATAAGCGTGTTATCTTCCTATTAGGCTGATTCATCTAAGGTTAAATATTACCACCATTTCTGCAGTCGTCATTTTTATGGGGATACGTTTTCTCATCCATGGTTGGAGGAGCTTTGGCAGACAAATATGGCGGGAAGAAGGTGATGGCGGGTGCTGCTGCACTCTGGTCCTTGGCTACAATCCTCACTCCTTGGGCCGCCTCCCGCTCCACTATCATGTTGCTTGCGGTGCGTACACTCTTTGGCCTAGCAGAAGGTGTTGCATTTCCGACAATGAGCACCTTCTTACCAAAGTGAGTAACGAATTTCGCCCATCGAATTTGCTCTCAATAGGCATTTTAAGTAGTCCTGCTTTAAGCAACATTAATCTCTTAAGCCTGAAAGGATTCCGCAAAAAAATAAAGTCGTACTATTTGCTGCAATTACGAACTCAGTAACTAGAATTATTCTTTCAACCGT
The DNA here is from genome assembly GCA_004135705.1 of Alloteropsis semialata. Taxonomy (NCBI): domain Eukaryota; kingdom Viridiplantae; phylum Streptophyta; class Magnoliopsida; order Poales; family Poaceae; genus Alloteropsis; species Alloteropsis semialata. The sequence goes on along the minus strand of CM014272.1, from coordinate 60,307,656 downwards.
ACAAGCAAAGTATTATTCATCTGGTCTTGTTGGTATTTCAGTTATGTTCTTTTTCATTGGTATCAATTCTAGCTTCTACAGAATCTCTATAATGAAAAAAACTGCCACCTATTTGATGTAAATGACATCAAACAAGGTCAGTTTGGGATTTAATCTAACATTGAGCATAAAACAGGTGGTTCCCAATCCATGAGCGTGCCACCGCTGTCGGCATTTCCATGGGTGGATTCCATCTTGGAAACGTCATAAGCTTCCTATCAACACCGATCATCATGTCACACATAGGCCTCACTGGAACATTTGCCTTCTTTGCATCGCTTGGTTACTTGTGGCTCTCCGTATGGATGTTCAATGTAGAAAGTGATCCTCTTGACAGCCGTACCATAAGCAAACCTGAACTGCAATATATTCTAGCTGGAAGAACTGGATCTAAAGTCCAAGGTAGTAAATGTCCATCCCTAAGGGAATTGTTCTCGAAGACCGAGTTCTTGGCTGTCACTGTAGCCAATGTGGTCAACAACTGGGTAAGGATGATCAACTAGCAACATTAAAGTTTGTTCATACTGTGTACGAGTTCTAACACAGGCAAATTCAAAATACCATGCAGGGCTACTTTGTCCTACTGTCGTGGATGCCTGTGTACTTCAAAACGGTAATATTATCTAAGGCCTTTTAGTTGATTATTATTACTCACAACTCCAAACTATTTCTGACTACAGTCCTACCACAGGTTTATAATGTAAATCTAAAACAAGCAGCATGGTTCAGCGCCATACCTTGGGCAGTCATGGCCATGTCCGGTTATGTTGCAGGAGCCTCTGCGGATTTCCTAATCAAATCTGGTTTCTCTATAGGACTAGTTCGGAAACTAATGCAGGTAAAAGCACTGGCTGAGAATTGCCCTGGCCTTGCACTGCTCACGGAATAGACTGATCCCTCGCACAACCTGATACAAATGACTCATCACAGATCTGATTTCCCTGCAGTCCATTGGTTTTATGGGACCTGGCGTCTCATTGTTATGCTTAAGATTTGCGAAAACTCCATCAGTTGCTGCGGTTCTCATGACCCTTGCCCTAAGCTTGAGTTCTTTCTGCCAAGCTGGGTACTTTTGCAATATACAGGTAGTGTTTCCTTCATGCCCTGATCAGTGATCACACCACCTCAACTCCATGTATAATGTTTTCCCTTTCTGGAGTACTACTTCCACCACTACTGTACTTCAATCTGACGGAATGTGTTTTCCTTTTTTTTTTCGAGCAGGACATTGCTCCCAAATACGCTGGATCCTTGCACGGTATGTCTGTAGCTCGAGATCTACTGCATACAAGATATATAGGTTTCCTGTTTCCATCCAGTGCAGTCCTCTGGCTTTCCACCTGACATGTCTGCTGCCGCGTGAACCAGGGCTCACGAACGGCATCGGGACGGTGGCCGCCATAGTTAGCACCATAGGGGCCGGCTACTTCGTGCAGTGGCTAGGGTCCTTCCAGGCCTTCCTCACCCTCACGGCCGCGCTCTACTTCAGCGCCACCGTCTTCTACGATGTCTACGCGACCGGCGACCTGATTTTTGACTGAGACAGATTAAGGTTAAGATTCTTTTGTGCAGAATCCCAAAGTGTACCAACATTTAATTGTTGATTTGTATCTCCCCCCAAGAAAGGAATAAGATAGAGGTTGTTCGCTTACTTCGTGTGAGATCGTGCGCAAACATCGCTTGCTTGAGTGGTGTAGGGAAGAGGAAGCAAAAAAGTCTATTATAGCCTTGTTTATTAGTTGGTTGAATTTTCTGTAAAAAAAAATGCATTGGGAGATGTGTCGCAGAGAGGGGGGGATACGTTTTCCAATACGTTACTTTTAGTTGAATTGTAAAAACTTGCAGAAACTAAACAAGGCCTGTGTCTCCCTGAACTATTGGCCCAATCCACATTCCCTCTGTAAACTACAAAACTGTCCGTCTGATACCTCCATCTTTTGAAACCGGATACAAAACCACCCAAATCCGAAACAACTCTGGTTCTGGCTGACGTGGCGCCACATCGTCCATCTTTGTGGCAACCTGTACGGTGGGGCCCACGTGTCTTAGTCTATCATCTCCTACTCTTCTCCTTCATCCTGTCGTAGGGAAATTGGAGTTGAGGGAGGAGACTGAGGAGGAGTTGAAGGGGCTGTCGACCAGCACCTCCGCTGGATCCACATGACGCCGACCTCACCGCACAGGAGCACCGCCCACAGCGAGCTTGATTCGCCCTACGGGACTATTCCCCGACGCCTACCTCGTCACGGTCGCTCTGGACCTCGCCCCGCGTTGCCGCCATCGACTTGCAGCCCCGACCAGTTTTTCGCCCGAAGCCGACGTTGTCCTCCTCTCCGTCGCCGAACGATGTTCGTGCAGCCATGGAGCTACGCTTGTTGAGCCGAACCGCCCGCAAGCTGCAGCCGAGGACGTACGCCTTCAGCGACGTGCCGATCTCCCTTCTGTGCCGTGCCGTGCCGTGCCTGTCCACACTGATGAGCTGCGCCACCCTAGTTGTCGCCCGTGCTGCTTTGCCCACCGCGGCACTGCCGGCCTCGCCCTAGCCGCCGCCACAGATCCATGAGCTCACATCTCAGTGCCCGTGCTTGTCGACCTCACCTCTGAACCGAAGCCACACCACACAGGAGCCGCGCCCGTCCGACGCCGCCTCGTCCCTGAGACGTGGTCACTATTTACATAGCGCCATCCGCAACGCCTCCTTCACCGCTGGTGAACCCCGGCCGCCTTTACCAGCGGTTCATATGGTGAAGGGTACCATCATCAGCAGTTCGTATAACGAATCGCTGGTGAAGGCCCCGCACAATATAAAACTCCCCACTAACATTTCAGATGATTAGCTATTAAGTGCTTTGAATTACATGACTGGTGAGGAGCTTTGATTTTTTTAAATGATTAGCTATTTTTATATATTAAATAAAATTTTAAGTACTTATAAATTAAGTTTTCATACAAATATTTTTTATTTTTATATTATTTTTTTGATATTTTTTCTTTATCTAGGAGCATGTTACGGACAATCACAAAAAATTACAGCCTGATCGGGCTTTAGTTGTGGCCTCTAGAAATTTATAAAGATAAGAGAGGTTAATATAAATAGACTGCATCCCTATTT
>CM014272.1:60290513-60304427 GCA_004135705.1 Alloteropsis semialata | reverse complement strand
AGACCTATTTTCTAGATACAAGACACTAACGAATGGGACCCGCTTGTCGTGCCCCTCTCCTTCCTTGTCCATTCTCCTCTCAGGAGGGAAATAGGTATCCACCCTTTGGATTGCTATATTTTGGTTCAGGAGAGAGAAATTTAGGTTGAGACCTAAAAATTTTAGGTATAGGTATCCATATAGGTATGCTGTTGGAGCAAATTTCTCTTAGTTTTTAGGTATTCTCTTAGTTTTTAGGTATAAGTATCCTGTTTAGATATGCTCTTGAAGATGCTCTAAGGTTAGGTGCTTGCCACAGCTATGGCTTACCACAATCTGTGACGAAGCTATACTGTTTGGTTGATAACTAAGATGCGGCAAACTTTGTGTGGCCAGTGTTTAGATGGCTGCCACAAATATTTATTTAAAAAATATAGAAGTGTTTTGTTTCTGTCACAAAATAAAGAAAATAGGAACATATGTTTCTTTCGACGGAGATATTAAGCTTAATAAATAGAAACTTCTCACAACCACATTTTTTAATATAAAATTCCAATACACAAAGACTAATCTGAGTATACTAATCCAAGCTTTCTTCAACCACCGTAATCCTCCAAGGTCCATGGAAATTGAAGAATCGATTAAAAAATTATATACAGACGGACAGGGGCTGCAGGTACTTGGATTAGCAGAGAAAAGACACCGTGGTGGCGCGCCACAGGTGCGGTGGCAGAGAAATTTCACGCCACGGACCGTCACGGACGATTGTCAGATCTGTGGCGGATGGTTGTCAGATCTGGGGCGAGCCTACGTAACCATACACAGCAAACCTAATTTTAGGCGTGACAAACGGTGCCCACCAGCCAAACACCCCTCAGCACGGCACTAGAAGGTGTTTAGATACACCTACATAATATTTATGTATTTGGGCCTGATGCAGCAGCAGACCATCCGCACGCGACGCAGATCCCCACGCACGCCGGTGGCCTCGCCGGTTCTGGCTTTGCCGGCACTGATGCGCGTCATGGAGGTGTCAGGCTCGATCTTCAACGACCTGCTGCTATACGGTGCGGCTGCAGGGCCGCCGCCGCTGTTGCTCCGGTCCGCATCTGTGAGCATCGGGAGTTGCTCCGGTGCTGCAGCGGCTGAAGGCGTTGGCGTGGGCTGCCGCAAGAGGCCGCTGCAGCTGCAGTTGGATGAGGTGGCCACGCGAGGGTGGAGTTGCGGCACGACCTCGCCAAGCTATTGGACCTGCTCCCCATGGCGATTTCAAAAGGCTTCGTAGTATAGTAGGAGACAATTTCAAAAGGCAAAAATCGAACGATCACCCACTCAAAATCGATTAGTGAGAGTCAGTGGAGGATCGAGAAGAAGCTAGTGGATCCAATTGCGTCTCTTCTGCGACTACAGTCGCCAAACTTGGGCACCGCCGACGCACCTCCCTCGTGTCGCCAAGAGAAAGAAGGAGATGACAACAGGGACCATTCCACGTAAGACCGCTACTCCGCTAGTGTAAGCCTGTCTGCAGTGGCGTCCGGGATAGCTCCCGCTATCTCTTTAGCGGACGAAAAAATGCTGCAGCGGTATCTGGTACACCCTACACTACGGCAGCGGACGCTCGTGTCTCCGCCAAATCAAGCGGAGATAGAGGAGCAGGCAGCGCCAGAGCAGGCAGCGTGGCAGCATGCGCGGGAGAGAGGGGAGAGAGTGAGTGGCGGGCCCCACGTTTTCAACTAACTAAAAAATGTTATAACTCTCAAATCAAAAAACCAAATTAAATTCCGATTGCACCATTAAATTTGTTGCAATAAATCCTTCAAAACAAGATCTCAGATGGATATATTTTGATAAAATTTATAGAGGATGACAAGTGGGGCCGCTGTTGGGAGTTAGTATAGAGTATGAGATATAGAGTATGACGGGTGCGGGAGAAAGTGATATAGAGGAGAGAATCTCGATGACCAGGACGAAATATTCTTTTTAGAGGATGGAAATAGAGGACCACCAGTGCGGACAGCCTAACGGTGATGTGTCTCCACGTGAGCGAAAACCATGATGGTTTCAGGTAAAAGGGTAAAATTTCTGGTTTTGAGAGTCTAAAAGACTCTATAGACGATTTTTTAGTCTAGGGAGTAATCGTAGATTTGACCAAAAGTTTGAGAGTCAAACTAAACTTTTTCCGAAAAGAAATCACGCGCGTCTCGGTTGTCTGTTGCTTTGTCTGCAAGTTGCGGCTGTGGAGACAACAAGGGCTCCTATCCAGCTACCACTAGCTGGTTAACAAATATAGATTTGGCCCACGAAACCCATGAGCACTATACTTCTTCCACCTCTAGCCTCTCGATGTCGTGCCCCTCCGGCTCCCGCCTCCTCCACCGCCGCGGCGGCCGATGGCTCGCGGCGCCACGCTGTCCACCCCGGCCCTCGACCCCACCCTTCCTAACGAGTTGGGATTCTTCGCCCCCGCCGCCAGCACTGCCCACCGAGGGTCCTACCCTGCCTGGCCAGTGGCGCTCCCGCGCCCCCCGCTGTCGGCCCAAGCATCGCCACCAAATGTCCTCCGCTGCCTTTGGCCCCCTCATCTTCTATGTCCAAAGGCCATGACGCCCCCTGCATCCTAGCAACTCCAAACCCTAACCATAACTGCCGCCGCCTCCACCACCACCCCGGTCGGCGGCGACCTCGCTGCTAGCCGCTCCCTCCCACCTCCCACCCCTTCGCGCGGTCGGGCCAGTGAGCAACGCAGCGCGAGCGGGTGAGTCAGCGAGCGCGCGGTGCGAAAAAGCGAGAGGAGGAAGAAGAAGATCGGACGACACTGGTAAACACATTGAACGGAGGAAGATACGGAAGCTATATGTGACATTTTGGCCCAAGGCTTAATAGGATTGATAGAATACTCATACCAACAAGTTGCAACTTCTTTTCCGGAAGCTCATCTGCAAAGAACTCCGAGGTTAAGCGTGCTTGGCCTGAAGCGATGGGTGACCGACCGGGAAGTTCTTTCCGGGTGCGCATGAGTGAGGACAAAGTGCGCAGAAAAGACATGTGTTGGTCTGTGAGAAAATTCTTAAGGTCCTAGAAAGCTGCCAGGCGTAAACGGGCCCGGACCCGGGGGGTCAGGACGTTACAATTGGTATCAGAGCCGACTCTCGCGGTTTCACGGGCGCGTGGGGTCGCAGTTGCGCAGGCATGATGCGCATGGCTGGTGTGGGCCCAGAGTGGTCACACAGCATGGCACATGCGCTGGCACTGGGCACACGGACGTGGCCAAAAGAGGACGTTCTTGGCTTGAGGTTGACCGACGAGGACGTCGGTCTTCTAAGAGGGGGAGGATGTGACATCCTGGCCCAAGGCTTAATAGAATTGATAGAATACTCATACCAACAAGTTGTAATTTTTTTTTCCGGAAGCTCATTTGCAAAGAACTCCAGGTTAAACGTGCTTGGCCTGGAGCGATGGGTGACCGACCGGGAAGTTCTTTCCGGGTGCGCATGAGTGAGGACAAAGTGCGCAGAAAAGACATGTGTTGGTCTGTGAGGAAATTCTTAAGGTCCTAGAAAGCTGCCAGGCGTAAACGGGCACGGACCCAGGGGGTCGGGACGTTACACTATATGGCTTCTGGAAGCGAGATAGGTTTTCCGAGACTACGGGAGATGAGTATTGGTGGGCCAGTGCCTTCAGCTCTGGCCCAAGAGCAGTGTTGGCGTAGTGGGCTGGGTTCACATGGCAGCAAAATGGCCCAGGACATAGCTCTTCGATCTTTTCTTTTCTAATAAAAAAGAAAAGATTTCCCTAAAAAAAGAAAAAAAAAGAAAATCTCTTCGACCTTTTCGAACTGTGTTGCGTGCAGGCGCAGCCGCGCAGGTGCATCTCACGCTGCTGCACTCGTTCTAGCAGGCTTGTCGTGCCATCCGGCGTGCTGCTGCAGATCTTGAGAGAGGGCACGCTGTCGCTGTGTGCGCTTGGTCACCAACGACTGGGCTGTGTGTGTCCGTAGCCTTTCGGAAATTCTAATCCATGCGTGGCACATGGGAGCCATCACACTCGAGTCTCGTGCGGGAGCCCTGAGGCTGACCGGCTCACCACCGCAATGAGAGCTCTCCCACGATAAGCTTCGCGTCCTTCGTGGATCATGTGTGCGCTACACCATTAAAAGGCGATTAGAATGTGTAGTGGAAGATATGATACATGTCCCTGATTTGAGACACAGGGCACACAGACCTGTCACGAGAGTTAAGGTGATTTCGGTTATATCGTGCTACGCATCGGATTGGGTCAGTCCACGACAAGGATAGCCACTGACGGGTGACTCTTTGACGAGTTTTACGACACGAGCGGCGACGACTAGACAAGTTAAAGAAACCGATCCCCTTAGGTACGGTGCACTAGACCTATTTTTAGGAATGTGGATGAGAGAGCGGAATTATCTTTAGCCTAGTGGTTATTAGGAACCACCACCGTACTCAACTTGAAGGTTGGTATATAAAACAAAAAAGTAAAACTCTTATATGGATCTGGTACCATCGCTATTGAAAATTTGAAATAGAAGTTCTTCTTCGATAGTTTTAGAAGATGTGTTACGGTGGTTGGAAAGATACCGGGACCAGAGGTATCTTTTCTTGACAAATTTTACAATGGTGGAAACAAATTAGGATCGTCCATCAGGCTAAATTCAACTGTTGAAATAGAAAAGGTACCTAGAAAAATGTATCAAACGATGCCAAAATAGGTGGGACCGATACTAAAATAGGAAAGGTATCTCCTGATACCTCCTGGTACCTTACCAAAATAGGAAAGGTACCTCCCGGTACCTCATGGTACGTCCTGGTACCTTTTCAACCACCGTAAAATATCTCTCTTTTCTTTGGCAAGGTACGCGAAGGTACCGGGATGTGCATTTTCTATTTTGGTATAGGTATCACCTATTTTGGTACCGCTTAAGTACCTTTTTTTTATGTACCTCTAGGTACCTCATATGTCCCAACCATCGGATTTAGCCTGATTGTCGATTCTAATTTGTTTCAATCATTGTAAAATTTCCCTAGTTTTAAAATATCGTAGATTTAGTGGATGATCCTGGAATGCTATAAATCAAAAGCAATCCATCTTGCTTTGATCTGGCATTACATCAATTGTTGATAAAATAAAATTTTCTTTTTTAAAAGAAATCTGTACTTGACTTTTCACCTAAACTATTTACCCATAAGATGGTTTGCAAAAAACATTAAACATTTTAAGTAGTTCCCATAGAACAACAAGCCCATTTTTTGGATTTGGCATTATACCTGTTTCATCAGGCTAAATTCGATGGTTGAGACATAAGAGGTACCTATAAGAAAGATATCAAACAATACCAAAATAGGTGGAACCTATACGAAAATAGGAAAGTACCTTACCAAAATAGGAAAGTACCTCTTGGTACCTATCGGTATCTTTCCAACCACCGTAAAACAACTCTTCAAATAAAATTTCTTCCCTACAAACTATATTTGAGTTTTTGCAAAGTTGTTTACACTTGATTCCGAACCGAATAAGGTGATATAGTATTTTAAAAATTACCTAAATTCATGGTCCAAAAATTAGTATTTTAAAAAACTAAGGTGATATAGTCAATAGGTTCTTTCATAAAGCATACAGTAAAAGTTATGTTCAAATGTACATCACTGGCGCATGACAAATTGGTGACCACGTGGGTTGCGGTACATGAAGCTAACACAGCACAACCCCACGGCTTGCACGTCTTTGGGCAGGTTGTATGACACATTAGATGGCAGTCACTTCTACAATAGAAGAGATGTAGACAGCTAGGGGCGAAGCATAGGGTGGCAAACTTATAGCTAATAAATTTGTTAGAGGGTATTTAGGTTATCCTTTTACAAACATATGTGCCAGATCTAGGGTGCAGCAACGGTGTGCACCAAACATTGGGGTTGGGGTGGGGGGGAGGGAGGGGGCATTGGCCTCCTCGTCCCCCCCTCCATCCACAAAACCCTACACAGTACAAGATGGCCAGTATACACCTATGTGAAGAAGTTAGAAATCTATTTTGTTTTCTCAAAACCCAAACGACACGAGATGACAAGCATACTCATTTTTTGTCGTGTAGGCTGCACGGGCTAATAATCTGGTGACCTAAGCACTATGCAAGCCAAGCCCTCGAGAAACACCCACTCCCTACGTTTCTCACGAGCCAAGCTCTGGCCCCACTTTGCATCTATGGAGCCAGGCTCTGGGATGGACTTCTCATAAGCCAAGCTTCTGCTCCCGCTTTGCATCTATGGAGCCAAGCTCTGGAACGGACACAGACAACCAAACGCTTCGTGCATACACGGGTCTGGCTGTTGGTCATATAGCCAACCAATCAGCCCACATGTACAATTGCATGTGTATAACTGAATAAGTTAGTATTTTTTATTAACAATGGAAGAAGTAGATAGTTTATAATTATGTATTGGTCTATTTTATAATTTTTAATGACATGTGTGGATAATTTTGATGCAAGTTTAGAGTTTGAGTTACTTGTTGAACATAGAAATTTGTGTTTTCATCATTTCCTATGTACATTTATATACGACCTACATGATAACACATCATGCATAGACAACTTAAGTTAATATTTTCTATATTAACAATTAGTGAAAGAAATATTTAGTTTAGAACCATATATTGGTGTACTTTGGGGTTTTTTTATAATAACATGTTTGTTTTGTGGTACAACAAATAGATACTTTAGATGCAAATATAGGGTGTTACTATATTTTTTTATAATAGCATAGATGGGTAACTTAGATGAATATTAGGTGTTACTTTAATTTATTTTCATAATGCAGAGGTCGGTAATTTACTTATAAATTTAGGATGTTAGGCTATTTTCATAATGACAACAGTGGATATTATTTTAGAAATATAAGATCCAAGGGATATGATGAAAAGAGTGTACAGATAGATGGTCAGATGTTTTTTTTTAATTTTTGTGAGAATTTTAAGGATTCATATTTTTTTAGCGCGTCTCGTGATGATTCGGGGAGGTTTCAAAAGGAGTCTCTAATTAGTAATATTAAGATTCTAGGATTTATCTTTTTAACGCGTCTAACGAGAATTGACGTGGAGGCTTCAAAAGAGCCTCTAATTAGTGATAACTTGTCCATCAACCTGTGCTGTCGTACGGGCTAATATTTTTAAAAGCTATTGTATTTAAAATTATTCAAAAATTAAACCTCTACCTAATAATCAAAATTGTTCACATACTACTCTTTTAATTTTTTTCAATAATTCAACATAATGCTCATATAGACGTTTGCTTATCTTTTTCCATTTATGATTGATTTTTAATTAGTAATTGCTCTATACACTTTTTCATCCACATTTACACTTATTACATTTTGTATCGCGCCTCCATATATTATATTTAACATAAAAATTAATAATTTTCATTACTCACTTACATATCTTTACATTTCTAAAGAAAGGATTGCTTCTTCCTTTTTTTGTCCATCCTGACAGGTGGGTCTCACCTATTGCGACAAACTGTAACCACGGTTCTGATTGTCACATCAGTTTTCTAATTGGATTAGAGTCCTAACTGAATCCATCAATATTTATCTCCTACGTCTCTATCTTTATCTATATATATCTTTACCTATTTCTAAAGGAAGGAACATTTCAGTAGTCTGTCATATACGTCTTGCGATCAGATTAGACACGCTTCATCTTGTCCCCTGATCGGATTAATAGTAGTCCACTGTATACCGCAATCAGATTAGGAAAAGCAAGTTATTACTTTAACTTGCTTAGAAAAAGATATAACTGTCTTCTTTCGTAGCCCTACATGGGCAAGGTTGCTAGTACATTTATAGATGGTCTACACGGTGACACTCATGATGCGTATATACCTTATCTTATTATTTCTATGTTAACAATGGTAAATTACCATAATTTAGAATCATATATCAGTTTACTTTTTGACTTTTCGGTAGGATGCACATGAAGATAATTAGATTAAGATTTAGTTATTTAGTTTAGGTAACAACATACATGGATAACTTAGTCACAAATTTAAATGTCATTTTTAAGTTATCCTTTATAATGATATGCATGAGTAAATTAGATAAAAATTATGGACTTAATTCAAATTATTTTTATAATGACATAGCTCGATAATTTAGATGCAATTTTAGGATTTATTTTAGAATACTTTTATAATGATAGTGGTGGGTAACTTTTTTTAAGAAATATAATAGACCAATGACTATGGTTATTAGAGTTTACATGATTGACGTTTCTGACTTTTGTGAGAATTTCTAGGATTTATATTTTTTATAGCGTGTCTCGTGAGAATTAATGCGGAGTCTCCGATTAAAAAAATTAAGGCTATATTTCTACCAAACTATTATGAGCTATCTTCCATTTTGTTTAAATATTCGAACACAATACCTATATAGATATATACTTATTATTTTTATCTGATTGTGATAGATCTTTGTTAGTAATTACTCTATAATGTTTTCATACACAATTATAATCTTTAAATTCTCACTTTGCATCACATGTATGCCTTGAATTTATTTAATGAACACTAAGTTTAAATTATAATTTTAACATATAATTCTGCATTGTCATCACTTTCCCTATATATTTATAAATGACTACACACAGTATGCGTATATACCTTAATCACTATATAATATACCAATAGTGTATGAATATACGATTTAGATTCTTATATTGGTGTATATATTTTAATTAAGGTGATTTGGATTCCGATGGACGATTATCTCATGTTATTTTTAATAGTGACATATGTGGATAATAGATGTAAAATATTTAATTTAAGTTATTTTTAGGCATTTGTAGTGGGTAATTTAGTTGCAAATTTATGAGGTTATTTTAAAAATTGTTTATAATGTCATAGTGGGTAATGTTGATGAAGATTAAGGGGCTACTTTGGTTTATTTTATATAGTGGCAGAGGTGAGTAATTTTGATATAGATTTAGAGGGTTACTTTGGTTTATTTTATATTTTTAATTTTGATGAAGAATTTTTATATACTTTGGTTTATTTTGTATAGTCCTGGCACGCCGATCGCCAGCACGGCGCGGAGGTCGGGCGGGAATGTGAACCCGACTCGGCCTCTGCGCGAGCGAGCTCCGCGTCGGAGAGGCCCGGGAGGACGGCCACCCCGGCGGCGCGGAGGTGGGTGAGCACCCCCGCCGCCACGGCGTGGAACGAGTCCAGCCCGTAGCACGGTGACGCGGACGACGACGAGGTGCCCGCGGCAGCGCGTGTACACAGGCGGCGCAGCCCCGCCGCATGCGCCGCCGCCGGAGCCAGCCCCGCCATCCGGTGGTCCACGTCCACCATATTCAACTGCGGTGTGAGCTTCAACCGCGACGAACCCGCCGCAGGCGAACTCCGTCACCTGCACGAGCAGTAGCGGGTCCGATGGGCAGAAGCCCTCGGCGCCGAGGCCGTCGGCGAGCTCGTCCAGCAGCGCCGCGCCGGAGGGCGGGGCGAGGAGCCCAGCGTCCGTCAGGGAGCGGTCGGCCCGCGCGGCCACAAACGCCACGCCCTCGCCGGTGCAGGCGATGTGCAATGTGCCGCCCTCTTCGTCGACGGCGAGGCGGCCGGCGACCGGGAAGTAGTGGACCAGGTCGGGGTCGAGCTTGTGCCGAGCCTTATCCGAGAGCCAGGGGTAATATGGGGACATACGCAAATACGACGCTTGCAAGTGGGCCTCTGTACACGCGAGGCGTAGAATAGGGCATGGATGCGGGAGCAACAGAACTGTAACAGCAAGTTTTCAATAAAATGAATTGTAATGACGTTTTTTTAAAATCTGGAAAATTGTAATGGCGTCGATAAAAAAAAAACCCTATTTACTTCCCCTCGTTCCGTGACCGGATGGGCGCGTCTTCCAGCTCTCGGGGCCTCTCTCTGGTCCTCCAGTTTCTTGTATCGTGCTTAATTGTGCTATGGGTTTTGTATTGGCAGGCGGCCCACTTGCTTGAGACGGCGTGTGAGCCGCGACGATGGTGCCGGGCGAGCAGGCGGAGGACGCCATTGTGGCGGACGTCGGCAACGGCAAGGATGGCGAGGTGCGCGCGATGGGCCTCGGAGACGACGACGCCGAGCAGCAGCAGGGCGACGGCGGGTTCAGCATGAAGAGCCTGCTGTGGCACGGCGGCTCCGTCTGGGACGCCTGGTTCAGCTGCGCCTCCAACCAGGTATGGTAGCCGAGCCGCCGCCTCCCAGGACACGCACTACACGTCGCGTTTCTGCACGGATCGCCGGCCACGGCGCTGGTAGAGCGAGGATGATGATCACCGGCCGGTGTTTCTGTTCGTGGTGTCGCAGGTGGCGCAGGTGCTGCTGACGCTGCCGTACTCGTTCTCGCAGCTGGGCATGGTCTCCGGCGTGCTGCTGCAGATCTTCTACGGCCTGATGGGCAGCTGGACCGCCTACCTCATCAGCGTCCTCTACGTCGAGTACCGCGCCCGCAAGGAGAAGGAAGGCGTCAGCTTCAAGAACCACGTCATCCAGGTCGGTCAGCCGCCGGCCGCCGCCCAGAGCCCGCCCGCGCGCGCGCTCGCCGCAATCCGCTCTGCATCTTGCAGATATAGTGCTGGTGTTGCTTCTTGCCCACCTCCGCAACAGCCTTCAGCTTTGTCCCTCTCCGGCAGTCAAGCTTGCCGGCAGATGGTTTCTGTGCCTCCGTCTGCTGTGGGTGCGGGCCATCCGAATTGGAATCCCCATTATCATGCCGAGCCAGATGCTCTCGAATTTCCAGCAGTGGGCGGCGTTTCTTGGATTTGGAAAGAACCTATTTAATGTCTTGCATTACACACCTTTGTCTAAAACTAGGACCTTGCTCATTTTCTTGTCGTCAAAAGTAGAACCGGAATTCGGTCTGGAACAAAAACCTGAATTTCTTGTCTTGTCGTTGGCTAGTGGTTCGAAGTTCTGGATGGGCTCCTGGGCCCGTACTGGAAGGCTGCTGGTCTCGTTTCCAACTGCACGATGCTGTTCTTCGCTGCTGTCATTCAGCTGATTGCTTGCGCAAGGTGAGATTTCTTGAACAGATTAAAAACGTTGCGATCTCACCTCACTTAATGGCTTGTGTAAGGTGAGTTTCCGGTGAAGATGGATTGAGCTCTAACTCGTGGCGCGCACGCAGCAACATCTACTACATCAACGACCAGCTGGACAAGCGGACGTGGACGTACATCTTCGGCGCCTGCTGCGCCACCACCGTCTTCATCCCCTCCTTCCACAACTACCGCGTCTGTTCCTTCCTCGGCCTCGGCATGACTACCTACACCGCATGGTATCTCACCGCCGCCGCGGTCGTCCACGGCCAGGTCCGATCACCATCGCCCTTTCATTCATATAGTCGTTGCGCGCGCCAACCATTCGCACGGCCGCGCAGGTCGACGGCGTCACGCACTCGGCCCCGAACAAGCCCGTGCTCTACTTCACCGGCGCCACCAATATCCTCTACACTTTCGGCGGCCACGCTGTCACCGTGTAAGTCTGAATCAAGTATATGTTTCTGACGTCAGTGAACGTCGTCGTCTTCTTATGTGAGGTGATGAACGTCGCTGCTGGGCGCAGCGAGATCATGCACGCGATGTGGAAGCCGCGGAAGTTCAAGTACATCTACCTGGTGGCGACGCTGTACGTGTTCACGCTGACGCTGCCGTCGGCGGCGGCCATGTATTGGGCGTTCGGCGACCAGCTCCTGACGCACTCCAACGCCTTCTCGCTGCTGCCGCGGACCGGGTGGCGCGACGTGGCGGTGGTCCTGATGCTGATCCACCAGTTCATCACGTTCGGGTTCGCGTGCACCCCGCTCTACCTGGTGTGGGAGAAGGCGCTGGGCGTGCACGAGACCCGCAGCGTGTGCCTCCGCGCGCTGGTCCGCCTCCCCATTGTCGCCCCCGTCTGGTTCCTCGCCATCATCTTCCCCTTCTTCGGGCCCATCAACTCCGCCGTCGGCGCCTTCCTCGTCAGCTTCACCGTCTACATCATCCCCTCCGTCGCGCACCTGCTCACGTACCGTTCGCCATCCGCCAGATTGGTAAGCGTGCTTCCACCTTTTGACCTCCATTGTCGTGTGCTTGTATGGCCGTACCTATCGACCTGTACGTGCTCTGCGGCATCATAACTTTCCGGTGCTTTTGGACGCGACAGAATGCAGCGGAGAAGCCGCCGTTCTTTGTGCGGAGCTGGACGGGGATGTTCGTGCTGAACGCGTTCGTGGTGGCGTGGGTGCTTTTGGTCGGATTCGGGCTCGGCGGGTGGGCCAGCGTGGTCAACTTTGTCAAGCAAATCAACACGTTCGGCCTCTTCGCCAAGTGCTACCAGTGCCCGCCCAGAATGCATCTCCCGACCGCGACAGGTCCAACGACGTTGTTGCCGGAGCCACCGCACCACTAGCTTGCTGCCCGGAAACAAAATGTGTGGAAAGTCGTTGTGCTTGCGTTGTAATAATTGTTATCATTGTCTTGCGTAGTCAAGAACTATTGAAGACGATGCTAATTTCTTTCTCCTTATTTTTGTACATTGCAATAAGATGTCTCAATACACAGTTTTATTGCACTGTTACCAAGTTTGGTAATTAGGTAACTATGCGAGATAAGTTTTATGGGGATAAACTCCTCTCACAAATGATAAAACCCTTCCTTCTATTTTCTCATAAAAATCTTGTCACATCAGCAAAATTGTTAATGAGGCATGGAATTTAATTTTCATGAAACTCCCAATGAGACTGGACTAAGGCCCTGTTTGAATCATCTAAAGATTATGGAAACCAGATAATAAAATCTATAATCTATCCAAACAGCCTAGATTATGTAGTAGATTATAGAATCCAACTACCCAGATTCTTATAAACCCACAATCTCTCTCCACCTAGCTATTTTGGGATTATACACACAACCAACCCTCTAACCACCTCATAATCTAGAAATTCAAACGGCTCAACTATTTATAATTTATAATCCAGATTCTTATAATCTATAGCCATTATCTAGATTCTTGTAATCTATATGAGATCCAAACAGGGCGTAGCTATTTAGTAATGATATGCATAAAATATGAATCCTTAACTTATCCGACAAACTAGTACGTAGTGCGGCCTGGCTCACCACTCAGCACGACTGCACGTGCGAGGTTTGCGTGTGGGCGGGCATGAATTTCAACAAGGAAAATGACAAGCACAACGGTTCCGGTATCCCAGTCTCTCTGTGATTTCCATCCAAGAAACAAAGTAATGGAAAAAATTTCTCTAGAAAATGTTTTGGAACAAATTATTTCGCAAACTCTTATAGATCTTTTATAATTAAATATTTACATTTTTTGAAAACTTTTCAAGTAAAAGTTATCATAAATTTATTTCGACAATACTACTTAGTAAAACTGCTTTGTAAAAGATAATTTTGCAAAAAGTTTCTTCAATAACATTTCCACTAGTGTTTCTTTTTACCTCCAAATAATTTTATTCATAAAGTCAGTTCTGACTTCTGAGGGCGCTACTCTTTGCTACACTGGATGGTGTCGTCCTTCGTGCCCTAGATGTAGAATTTCCACACAAAGGTGCTCTTAAGTGGATCCTTGGGATTCCATTTGCCTCAGCGACCTTGTCACACCACGCTTTCATCGTCATCATTGTCGTCGCTTCCATACACTACTGGAAAAAGGGATTTAGTCCCGGTTAGAAAGAGACATTAGTCTCGAGTTCCCAACCAGAACTACGAAGCTGGGACTAAAGATCAGGTCACAACCTTTAGTCCCGGGTACTTTCTCGAGATCAAAAGTGGCTTTTAGTCCCGGTGGATTACCCCAACCGAGAATAAAGAGTTCGCAAAAAAAAAAGTTGCATCAATTCCTTGCCGCCCGCCCCTGCAACTCCGTCCCCATCGTCACCTTCTTGAGCT
>CM014272.1:60168327-60289513 GCA_004135705.1 Alloteropsis semialata | reverse complement strand
TGGAGCAACACCACAGGAGGACCTGGACATGTCTCGCATCATCGCGTGCATCGATCCACTCCCGTTTCAACACGGGCAACCCCTGAATTCTTCAAGCAGCCGTGGCTCAACTGTCCCAGTAACTTCAAGCACAGGAAGCTACTCACTAGGGCGCCAAGCCATGGTGATCATCGCCCAGGAACAAGAAGTCTCCAACGACGAGCCAACTGTGGAGAACGAAGCTGAAGCCGACCGCAACCGACGCAGGGAGCGAAATGTTGCTCGTGCAGAACGACGTCGCCGCCTCGGCCGTAGGCTACCTCCACAGGACCTCAACGCCAAGTTCCGGCCAAGACGTCTACTCCAGCGCTGCAGCCAACATCATGGTTGTCGTCACAGAGCTGGGACAGATGCCTGAAACTCCTGAAATCCTCAGGATGAAGACAATGCTCGAGACAGCGGCCATCCAGCATGACGCAGTCAACCCGGCGAAGACCATCACCCGAGCACCAAGCCGCCAGGCAAGCAGCCGACATCCTGAAGTTGGAAACCGAGGCAACCAGTCCCACCACCCGAGCAGAGAACAACGCCAACGCCAAAACGAGGGAGGCATGGTACTCGGCGGTGGAGGTCATGACCACGGCGCCGGACCAAGCAACCGCGAAGTTCAGCAGAGCCACGTCGGCGGGCGTGACGGCAACCGGAACAGGGACAGACGCCCCGGCAACCACGACAACAACAGGGATCTGCGACAACAATTGCCACCCAGAGACGCGCGCACCATCATCTCGTCACGGGCACGCGATCGCGAAGAACAAGAACGCCGCAGACGCCAGGAGTACGACCAAGTCTACGGGGTGCCGGGTCAGGATCACCACAACCTCCACAAGTACAAAGGGTTCCCAGTCTTCTCAGACCGCATCCGCGCTACTTCCTGGCCCGACAAGTTCAAACCAGCTCATATCGATAGATATGACGAAAAACGCGATCCCGAGCAGTGGATTCGCATCTACTACTCCGCAATCAAGGCGGCGAGGGGCAACACCGACACCATGTGCACCTATCTCCCAGTAGTCCTTGATCAGGCCCCACTGACCTGGTTAGAAGGGCTCAAGCCGGGCTCCATCGACTCCTGGGATGAGCTCTGCAAGGCTTTCATCAACAACTTCCAGGGTTCATGGCAGAAGCCGGGTACTCGCTTTGACCTAGCCCAGTGCAAACAAGGCCAGAACGAGTACCTGCGCAGTTACAACCAAAGATTCTGGGAGAAGCGCTCAACCTGTGCAGGCCTGTCCGACCAAGATGTCATTGATTGCTTCCACGGCGGCCTTACAGACCCCGTGCTGCACCTCGATTTCGGAAGGAACAGGCCAAAGACACTAGAGCAGATGCGACACCTCATCAGCCGCTGGTCAGATGCTGAAGACCTGCAGCGTGAAAGATTCAACCACAACAAGTCGGGAGGAGACCGCAACAACAACAATGACCGTAACAAGAGCAAGCAAGTTGAGAACAATAGCAAACGCGATTTCAACGACAAGAAACGCAAACCTGAAGATACGGTCAACGTTGCTGAAAAGAACTCTTCCCGCAGGAAGTTCGAAAAACTACTCGACAAGCAGTGCCCTTTCCACCCTAAGGATAAGCACTCAAGCAGGGACTGCTAGTCTCCCAAGAAGGCGTTCTCAGCGGAGGGCGCTCCCAAACCAAACAACCCTGACAACAAAGGAGACAAGGGTGACAAAGACACTGGCTACCAACAAGCTGACAAGGTTGTCAACGTCATCTTTGGGGGAATTACTCAGTCAGAATCAAAGCGCAAGCAAAAGCTCATCCAGCGCGAGATTGCCTGTATTGAGCCTGCCATCCCCACCTTCCTTAAGTGGTCAGAAGTCCCCATCAGCTTCTCTCGCGACGATCAATGGACCAACATCAAGAACCCGGGGTGATACCCTCTGGTGCTCGACCCCGTGGTAGCTGGCGCGCGACTCACAACGACATTGATCGACGGTGGAAGTGGACTCAACATCTTGTTCGCCAAGACCTTGAAGAAGATGGGCTTAGACATCACCAACCTGCTCAAGCCCACTGATTCACCCTTCTACGGCATCGTTCCTGGCAACGCTGCCGTGCCCCTCGGCCAGGTATCACTTCCAGTTACATTTGGCACCGAGGCCAACTACAGGATCGAGTACATTACATTCGAGGTCGCCGACTTCGAATCATCGTACCACGCGATCCTGGGAAGACCTGCTCTGTCAAAGTTCATGGCGATTCCACATTACATCTACCTCATCCTGAAGATGCCAGGCCCTAAGGGGATCTTATCCCTAAAGGGCGACCTGAAGACCTCATACGATTGTGACACCAAGGCAGTGACGATTGCTGCAAGCATGCAGCAACCGAGCCAGGCAGCAATCGTAGCAGCTATGGCGAAACAACTCAGCGAGGCTGAGTTGGACATCCCAACGAAAAAGCCAGCCGTGTCAAACATGAAGCCCTCCCAGGAAGTTCCAATCAAGGCAATCGACCTAGGGACGGGCGACCCGTCCAAGACGGCACTGATCGGTGCTGACCTGTCTACCAAATAGGAAAGCGCGCTCACCAGCTTCTTATGGGACAACCGCGACATCTTCGCATGGAAGCCGTCTGACATGCCGGGAGTCCCAAGGGGGTTGGCTGAGCACAAACTCAACGTTGATCCTGCTGCCAAGCCGAAGAAACAACGCCTACGACGCTTTGCCCAGGACAAGAAAGAAGCCATCTATTCGGAGCTGGCGAAACTCTTAGCAGCCGGGTTCATTAAAGAGGTGTTCCACCCTGACTGGCTCCCTAATCCTGTCCTGGTCCGCAAGAAGAACAGCAACGAGTGGAGGATGTGTGTCGATTACACTGACCTGAACAAGCACTGCCCAAAGGATTCCTTCGGGCTACCTCGCATTGATCAGGTGGTGGATTCTACAGCTGGCTGCTCTCTTCTCTATTTCCTGGATTGCTATTCGGGCTATCATCAGATAAGCCTGCACAAAGACAATCAGATCAAGACGGCATTCATCACTCCGTTTGGCGCCTACTGCTACACTACAATGTCCTTTGGACTCAAGAATGCAAGGGCAACATACCAGCGTGCAATTCAGAGTTGTCTCAAGGCTCAGATTGGCCGCAATGTGGAAGCCTACGTTGATGATGTCGTTGTCAAGACAAAGAACCCGAATAGTCTCATTGACGACCTGTCCAAGACCTTTGTACATCTCAGAGAAT
Source organism: Alloteropsis semialata (assembly GCA_004135705.1). NCBI lineage: Eukaryota > Viridiplantae > Streptophyta > Magnoliopsida > Poales > Poaceae > Alloteropsis > Alloteropsis semialata. The sequence continues at coordinate 60,286,273 of CM014272.1, read as the reverse complement.
TCCAATGGAAGCTCAATCCTACCAAGTGCGTGTTTGGCGTGCCCGCGGGAAAACTGCTGGGCTTCATAGTCAGCCACCGAGAAATTGAAGCTAATCCTGAGAAAGTTACTGCTATCACATCCATGGCGCCTCCAAAATCCCTCAAGGACGTTCAAAAGCTGACTGGATGCATGGCGGCCCTCAACCGATTCATTTCAAGGTTGGGTGACAGAAGATTGCCTTTCTTCAAGCTCCTCAAGAAGCAAGACAAGTTCGTATGGACTTCAGAAGCTGATGCGGCGTTGGAAGACCTCAAGAAATTTCTCCAGTCACCACCAGTACTGACTGCACCAGCTGATCAGGAACCACTGCTTCTCTACATCGCAGCAACAACTCACGTCGTGAGTACTGCTATTGTAGTCGAGCGAGAGGAACCCGGCCATGTATACAAAGTACAGCGGCCAGTTTACTTCATCAGCGAGGTGCTTTCAGAATCAAAAGTGCAATACCCCCATGTCAAGAAGCTATTATATGCTGTCTTGATCACATCTCGCAAGTTGCGCCACTACTTCGATGCCCATCGGGTTGTTGTAGTCACCTCTTTTCCAATTGGCGACATCCTCCACAACCGGGACGCGACAGGGCAAATCTCCAAATGGACGGTCGAGTTGGGCTCTCACGCCATCGATTTCGTCCCACGAGCTGCCATCAAGTCTCAAGCCCTGGTGGACTTCGCTGCTGAGTGGACAGAAATACAACACGCAGTACCAGAAGAACCTCTCAAGCATTGGATCATGTACTTCGACGGATCATTGAAGCTTGAAGGGGCCGGTGCAGGAGGACTACTCATATCTCCAAAAGGCGATCAGCTTAAATATGTGCTCCAAATCCTCTAGAAAGCCACCAACAATGAAGCCGAGTATGAAGCTCTACTGCACGGGCTACGCCTGGCTGCTTCCCTTGGCATCAAGCACATGGTGGTGTACGGCGACTCCTCTGTGGTGATCAATCAAGTCAATAAAGATATGCAAGCTTCAGAAATCCATTTATGGACTAAAGCAAGCATCTCGGAGTTGGAATATTCATTTCGATGAAGTAGTCAAAGGGTTTGGTTTTCATCAAAATGTAGAAGAAGCTTGTGTTTATAAGAAAGAAAGTGGGAGCTCTGTTGTGTTTCTGATCTTGTATGTGGATGGCATATTATTGATTGGAAATGACATTCCTATGCTTTAATCTTTTTAAAGACTTCACTGAAAAATAGTTTTTCTATGAAGGACTTAGGAGAAGCAGCATATATTCTGGGCATAAAGATCTTTAGAGATAGATCGAGGAGGCTTATAGGATTAAGCCAAGATACTTATATTGACAAGGTGCTGAATCGGTTCAGCATGGAGCAATCCAAGAAGGGGTTCTTGCCTATGTCACATGGTGTACACCTCAGCAAGAATCAGCGTCCTTAGACTGCTGATGAGCGTGAGCGCATGAATAAGATTCCATACGCTTCGGCAATTGGGTCTATCATGTATGCCATGATAAGTACTCATCCAGATGTCTCATTTGCTCTAAGTATGACGAGCAGACACCAGTCTGATCCGGGTGAGAGTCACTGGACAGCGGTGAAAAATATTCTTAAGTACTTCAGAAGAACTAAAGATATGTTCCTAGTCTATGGAGGTGAGGAGGAGCTCGTTGTAAATGGTTACACCGATGCTAGCTTCCAAACTGATCCAGATGATTCACAGTCTCAATCAGGATTCGTGTTTACTTTAAATGGTGGTGCTGTGAGCTGGAAGAGTTCCAAGCAGGAGACCGTGGCCGATTCTACAACAGAAGCCGAGTACATCGCAGCTTCTGAAGCTGCAAAGGAAGGTGTTTGGATGAGGAAGTTTCTCATTGAGCTTGGTGTGTTTTCGAGTGCGTCTAGCCCATTGAACCTCTACTGCGACAACAATGGGGCTATTGCGCAGGCTAAGGAGCCAAAGGAATCACCCGAAGAGCAAACATGTACTGCGGAAGTTTCACCTCATTCGGGAGTTCATTAGATGAGGTGAAATCAAGATATGCAAAATACATACGGATCTGAATGTTGCTGATCCTTTGACAAAGGCTCTTCCACAGCCTAAGCATGAGTCTCACATGAGAGCTATGGGTGTCTCTACTGGGACAACAATGGGGTTATAGCGCAGGCTAAGGAGCCAAGGAATCACCCAAAGAGCAAACATGTAGTGCGGAAGTTTCACCTCATTCGGGAGTTCATTAGACGAGGTGAAATCAAGATATGCAAAATACATACGGATTTGAATGTTGCTGATCCTTTGACAAAGGCTCTTCCACAGCCTAAGCATGAGTCTCACATGAGAGCTATGGGTATTAGATATCTTCTAGATTAGCTCTATTTTGAGTGGATGATCATAGAGATGGTTGTTTTGTATCTATGGCATACTGTTTATTTATTGAATATCCATGACAGGCAACGTGTATTGATCAATAATTGTGTGAATTATTTGTGAAATTCTTTACTTGTATGGTTATTCAAAAGATGTCCCTAATCTGACTTATTGATTAGCACATACATTAGTTGATGACTATATTTCACAAGTCATGGACATAGAGATGTCAGACTAATAATGTGGGCACATGTGTGACATGGGCTGGATTGACCCAACGTGAGATGTTGTAATATTGTTCTCTATTTTCACAACGTGTATGCTTTGTCCTAAGACCTGAGATTGTCGCATGTGCTCAAGATGTGAATTGACTTACTTAGGGGCTATCAAATGCTACGCCGTTATTGGGTAGTAATAAAGGTAGTTTTCGGGTTTGTCAGGAAGCATGCTGTGAGACATGGTCAATCAAGATGGAATTTGCCCCTCTCTATGTGAGAGAGATATCTCTGGGCCCCTCGAGTGATCGGATCAAGAAATGCATGGCCGTGCTAGGTTAAGTGTTAACCTCTTGAAGGATCCGATTCACAGGTTCGAGAAAGAGAGGTCAGCTTTGAAAAGTAAGACCAAATATCGTGAGGCAAAGGGAATAGCTTGTACGTGACATTGTGGTGGTTCGTCTGATATGATCTTTACGTCGCATGGGAGTTGACATGTCTTGCTAGAGGCCGATGTCAACTATTGAATCGAGTAGGAGTACTCAGGTCATGTCCATGTGTACGTGAACCCAGAGGGTCGCACACTTAAGGGGTTTGGAACATTGAAAGGCTTGACTAAGAGATTGTCTCTAGTGCAAGTGGGAGACTGTTGGATATATGCCCGAGAGACAATAGGATTGGATCGGTTTATGGGCTTATGATCCACGAGGGATTAAGGTTACTAATGGGCCTACAAGGTAGAAGCCCATTAGCACGGCCCTTTAGCGGTAGAGGGACTATGCCATCTATTAGTCCCATATTGCTAATGGACAAGGGTGTGGGAGTTTTTCCTCCTCATATATATGTGGGAGGGGCAAGGGGAGGTGTACCAATTGTTGGAGCCACCCCAAGCCCTAGTCGCCCTCCCTGGCCGCCGCCCCTGTCTCCTCTCTCTCCCTCGCCACGCGTCCCCGGTGCTGGCACACCGGCGCTCGGCGTTCCATCCCCGTACGTGTGGATACTTCGGAGGTGCTGCATCTGGAGCACTAGGGCGAACCGCACGTGCAGGACCAGACGGACGTGAGCAACTGCACGGCACTGCTACCTCGACGCGCTTCTCTACACCGAGACGGTTCCGCTGCATCTGCGCGTCTAGTGGTAATTCCGTGATCTATAACTGCAGCTGTTCCTGTTTTTCGGGTAGACGATTTTGANGTTTTTCAGCCCAAACGGCATTGACGAATAGCAGAAAGTTTCATAAGGCATGATGAACGAGGTTGCGAGCTGGTCGGCCAGGCTCATTGCGATCTGATGGTACCCGGAGTACGCATCGAGAAAGCAAAGGGTTTCGCACCCCGCGGTGGAGTCGACCACCTGATCTATGCGAGGAAGAGGGAAGGAGTCTTTTGGACATGCCTTGTTCAGGCCAGTATAGTCAACGCACATCCTCCATTTTTCATTCTTCTTTTTTACAAGGACAGGGTTTGCTAACCACTCGGGGTGGTACACTTCCCTAATGAAGCCGGCACTAAGGAGCTTTTTGAGCTCTTCGCCGATGGCTTTGCACTTGTCCGTGTCGTATCGTCGAAGCCTCTGTTTGACCGGTCGAGCGCCAGGCTTTTGTGTCAGATTGCTCCAACGGCTAGTTGGTTTGAAATCTCGGTGGCACCGGTTTTAGGAACCGGTGGCACCGGTTTTCACTGGGTTCCCAACAGCTAGTTTTTGTGGAGTGGAGTATTTATACCCCACGACCTCCACAGTGGCAAGCTGCTGTTCCTGAGGTTGCTTTAGTGCTTCCCTGCTCTTCCTTGCCAAGCCAAAGCCATTCTTACTCTCCCCAACCCCTCTTTGTGAAGATTGCTTGATATTGTGAGATCCTTGTGTTGGGTAGTAGAGAGAGCAGCCATAGTGAGAAGATTGAGAGCACCAAAGCACCTTAAGCACTATTGGAATTCATCAAGCTATTGTGATTCATTTGTTACTCTTGGAGCTTCGCTCCTAGACGGCTTAGTGTTGCCCGTGAGCTACCAAGGTGTGGTGAGCTGCGGGAAGTTTGTGCAGGTTGTGCTTCACCTCCGAAAGGAAAGAAGCAAGCTAGTGGAAGGAGGAGATAGCTTGACCTAGTGTGGTCGCATAAGCTTCCTCAACGGAGAGTAGGATTCACCGTGCCTTGGTGACTGCTTGGTGCAAGCGGTGAATCCGAACTTCGGGAAACAAATCTTGTGTCTCCCCGCTGGTTTGAGCTTCTTTGTGCTTATATTGCAAATTGGTGAAATTGCTCGATATTGTTGTATATGTGTTTTTGAGTGCAGGGACTTGGAGATATACCTTAGAAAGATATTTCAATCATCATCTCCAAGTTTGGTTTGATTCTGAGCTCTCTAGCATATTCAATCTAGTTTGGGGGTTCACTGCCCGGGCAAAACCGGTGGCACCGGTTTTGGTGGCAGTGTTCTATATCCGCTGCGTTAGGCGTGCAATTCTTTTATTTGGAGATTCTAAAGATCCTTTTAGAAGTTCATTTACTGAATTTCTAAAAGTGGTATTTGGAATACCCAATTGTCACTAATAAATTTATTTTAAGTGGCAATTTTTTAGGTCTCGCCTATTCACCCCCCCTCTAGGCGACATCAAGGTCCTTTCAGTATGGAGCCCGATCTGCAGATGCAGTTTGAGGGATACACTATACACGATATGATCGTGGCTCTCCAGGAAATGTTCCAGACTCAAGCTAGGACTGAAAGGTTCAATGTGTCCAAAGCTTTTGTGGAGAGCAAGTTGGCAGAAGGTGCAGCAGTTGGACCACACGTGATCAAGATGGTTGGTTACACTCAGAGATTGGAGAAGCTAGGCTTCCCAATAGGCCCAGAGTTGGCCACTGATTTTATTCTAGCGTCTCTTCCGCCAAGCTATGGGAGCTTCATCTCGAACTACCATATGCATGGGGCAGAAAAGAGCCTGAATGAGTTGTGTGGCATGCTTAAGACAGCAGAATCTGACATGAAGAAGAGCAATGGTGGCGGCCATGTGATGGCAATCCAGAACAAGCCCAACTTTAAGAAGAAGGGCAACTAGAAGAAGAAGGGTAAGGCTAAAGATGCGATCAACAAGCCAAACTCGGATTCCAAACCTGGACCAGCGCCAGATCAGCCATGCTTTCACTGTCATGAACTGGGTCACTGGAAGAGAAACTGTAAGCAGTACCTAGCAATGAAGAACAAGGGAAGTAAGAGTACTTCCGGTTCAGGTACGCTTCATGTTTATGTTACAGACATTTTTCTCGCTGATACTTATATTAATTCTTGGGTATTTGATACCGGATCGGTTGCTCATATTTGCAATTCGATGCAGGGAATAATAAGAAGTATAAGCGTGGAAAGAGGAGAAGTTGATTTTCGTGTGGGCAATAATGCAAGAGTTGCTGCGCTGACCATCGGGACGATGCAACTTCCCCTCCCATCAGGATTTATTTTGGAATTAAATAATTGTTATTATGTTCCTAGTTTAAGTCGAAACATTGTGTCTCCTTCATGTTTGATGAAGGATGGTTATTCATTTGCGAGTGAGAACAATGGTTGTGCTATCTCTAAGAATGGAATGTTTGTGGCTTTTGCATCCATTGTGAATGGTTTGTTTATTTTAAATCTTGATGATGCGCCTATTTGTAATGTTAGTGCTAAAAGGCTTCGGCCTAATGATTTAAGTCCGACCTACATGTGGCATTGTCGTTTGGGTCATATAAGCGAGAAGCGCATGAAAAAGCTCCATTCTGATGGGCTTTTAACTTCATTTGATTTTGAATCATACGAGACATGCGAAGCTTGTTTGCTAGGAAAGATGACCAAGACGCCGTTCACAGGTTTTCCTGAGAGGGCGCATGACTTGTTGGAACTCATACATACGGATGTGTGTGGACCGATGAGTACGACAGCTAGAGGTGGATTCCAATACTTCATTACTTTCACTGATGATTTTAGTAGATATGGCTATGTCTACTTAATGAAGCATAAGTCAGAAACCTTTGAAAAGTTCAAGGAATTTCAGAATGAAGTGGAAAATCAACGTGGCAAGAAAATTAAGGCCTTACGATCCGATCGCGGAGGCGAGTATTTGAGCCACGAGTTTAGCAGTCATCTAAAGAGTTGCAGAATTGTTCCACAGCTTACGCCGCCTGGAACGCCTCAGAGAAACGACGTATCCGAGCGACGTAATCGAACTTTGTTGGACATGATTCGATCAATGATGAGCCAGTCAGACTTGCCGTTATCGTTTTGGGGATACGCTCTAGAAACAGCAGCTTTCACACTTAATAGGGTACCGTCTAAGTCCGTAGATAAGACACCATATGAGATATGGACTGGCAAGACTCCCAGTTTGTCTTTTCTGAAAATATGGGGTTGTGAAGCATATGTCAAGAGACTTCAGTCAGAAAAGCTTACACCCAAGTCGGACAAATGCATATTCGTGGGATATCCAAAGGAGACTATTGGGTATTATTTCTACAACCGATCAGAGGGCAAAGTATTTGTCGCTCGGAACAGTGTTTTCTTGGAGAAAGAGTTTCTCAAGAGCGAGAAAAGTAGACAAAAGGTATATCTTGAAGAAGTTCGAGATGAGCCTGTGAGGCAAGACTCTACGAGTGAAGCTAATGTAGCAGAACAAGTGGAGGCACCTGTGGTGAGACAAGAACCACCACAACCACGAAGGTCCAAAAGGCCACGTCGCGCAACTGATAGGATGAATCTCCTAATTACGGGAGAGCATGACATATTGTTAATGGAAAACGATGAGCCTAGGACATATGCGAAAGCAATGATGGACCCAGATTCCGAGAAATGGCAAAGTGCCATGAGATCCGAGATAGATTCCATGGGACACAATCAAGTTTGGAACTTAATTGACCCGCCTGATGGTGTTAGACCCATCGAGTGCAAATGGATCTTTAAGAAAAAGAGAGATATGGACGGAAATGTTCACGTCTATAAAGCATGGCTTGTTGCAAAAGGTTTTCGACAAGTTCAAGGAGTTGACTACGGCGAGACATTTTCTCCAATAGCGATGCTTAAATCTATTCGGATCATTCTAGCAATAGCTGCGTATTTCGATTATGAGATATGGCAGGTGGATGTCAAAACAGCTTTCCTTAATGGAAACCTTGATGAGGACGTGTATATGATACAGCCTGAAGGTTTTGTCGATCCGACCAATGCTGGAAAGATATGCAAGCTTCAGAAATCCATTTATGGACTAAAGCAAGCATCTCGGAGTTGGAATATTCGTTTCAATGAAGTAGTCAAAGGGTTTGGTTTTCATCAAAACGTAGAAGAAGCTTGTGTTTACAAGAAAGAAAGTGGGAGCTCTGTTGTGTTTCTGATCTTGTATGTGGATGACATATTATTGATTGGAAATGACATTCCTATGCTGGAATCCGTAAAGACTTCACTGAAAAATAGTTTTTCTATGAAGGACTTAGGAGAAGCAGCATATATTCTGGGCATAAAGATCTATAGAGATAGATCGAGGAGGCTTATAGGATTAAGCCAAGATACTTATATTGACAAGGTGCTGAATCGGTTCAGCATGGAGCAATCCAAGAAGGGGTTCTTGCCTATGTCACATGGTGTACACCTCAGCAAGAATCAGCGTCCTCAGACTGCTGATGAGCGTGAGCACATGAATAAGATTCCATACGCTTCGGCAATTGGGTCTATCATGTATGCCATGATAAGTACTCGTCCAGATGTCTCATTTGCTCTAAGTATGACGAGCAGACACCAGTCTGATCCGGGTGAGAGTCACTGGACAGCGGTGAAAAATATTCTTAAGTACTTCAGAAGAACTAAAGATATGTTCCTAGTCTATGGAGGTGAGGAGGAGCTCGTTGTAAATGGTTACACCGATGCTAGCTTCCAAACTGATCCAGATGATTCACAGTCTCAATCAGGATTCGTGTTTACTTTAAATGGTGGTGCTGTGAGCTGGAAGAGTTCCAAGCAGGAGACCGTGGCCGATTCTACAACAGAAGCCGAGTACATCGCAGCTTCTGAAGCTGCAAAGGAAGGTGTTTGGATGAGGAAGTTTCTCATTGAGCTTGGTGTGTTTCCGAGTGCGTCTAGCCCATTGAACCTCTACTGCGACAACAATGGGGCTATTGCGCAGGCTAAGGAGCCAAGGAATCACCCGAAGAGCAAACATGTACTGCGGAAGTTTCACCTCATTCGGGAGTTCATTAGACGAGGTGAAATCAAGATATGCAAAATACATACGGATTTGAATGTTGCTGATCCTTTGACAAAGGCTCTTCCACAGCCTAAGCATGAGTCTCACATGAGAGCTATGGGTATTAGATATCTTCTAGATTAGCTCTATTACGAGTGGATGATCATAGAGATGGTCGTTATGTATCTATGACATACTGTTTATTTATTGAATATCCATGAAAGGCAACGTGTATTGATCAATAATTGTGTGAATTATTTGTGAAATTCTTTACTTGTATGGTTATTCAAAAGATGTCCCTAATTTGACTTATTGATTAGCACATACATTAGTTGATGACTATATTTCACAAGTCATGGACATAGAGATGTCAGATTAATAATGTGGGCACATGTGTGACATGGGCTGGATTGACCCAACGTGAGATGTTGTAATATTGTTCTCTATTTTCACAACGTGTATGCTTTGTCCTAAGACCTGAGATTGTCGCATGTGCTCAAGATGTGAATTGACTTACTTAGGGGCTATCAAACGCTACGCCGTAATTGGGTAGTAATAAAGGTAGTTTTCGGGTTTGTCAGGAAGCATGCTGTGAGACATGGTCAATCAAGATGGAATTTGCCCCTCTCTATGTGAGAGAGATATCTCTGGGCCCCTCGAGTGATCAGATCAAGAAATGCATGGCCGTGCTAGGTTAAGTGTTAACCTCTTGAAGGATCCGATTCACAGGTTCGAGAAAGAGAGGTCAGCTTTGAAAAGTAAGACCAAATATCGTGAGGCAAAGGGAATAGCTTGTACGTGACGTTGTGGTGGTTCGTCTGATATGATCTTTACGTCACATGGGAGTTGACATGTCTTGCTAGAGGCTGCTGTCAACTATTGAAACGAGTAGAGTACTCGGGTCATGTCCATGTGTACGTGAACCCAGAGGGTCGCACGCTTAAGGGGTTTGGAACATTGAAAGGCTTGACTAAGAGATTGTCTCTAGTGCAAGTGGGAGACTGTTGGATATATGCCCGAGAGACAATAGGATTGGATCGGTTTATGGGCTTATGATCCACGAGGGATTAAGGTTACTAATGGGCCTACAAGGTAGAAGCCCATTAGCACGGCCCTTTAGCGGTAGAGGGACTATGCCATCTATTAGTCCCATATTGCTAATGGACAAGGGTGTGGGAGTTTTTCCTCCTCATATATACGTGGGAGGGGCAAAGGGAGGCGTACCAATTGTTGGAGCCACCCCAAGCCCTAGTCGCCCTCCCTGGCCGCCGCCCCTGTCTCCTCTCTCTCCCTCGCCACGCGTCCCCGGTGCTGGCACACCGGCGCTCGGCGTTCCATCCCCGTACGTGTTGATACTTCGGAGGTGCTGCATCTAGAGCACTAGGGCGAACCGCACGTGCAGACCAGACGGACGTGAGCAACTGCACGGCACTGCTACCTCGACGCGCTTCTCTACACCGAGACGGTTCCGCTGCATCTGCGCGTCTAGTGGTAATTCCGTGATCTATAACTGCAGATGTTCCTGTTTTTCGGGGTAGACGATTTTGAATTGTACTAGCGTAGCCTCCCCGAATCCCTACACTTTGCCCCTTCCCTTCCCGTGCCTCCATAGTTCACGTGCAACCAGCACACCAAACCAGGCCAGATCCAAAATCCCATGAACACTGAGAGACTGGATGGATTCGGGCAGCAAAGGGAGGAGAGGCAGAGATTGGGACCAGAATAGATGAAATCTAGCGTCATTAGCTTTACGCAGTGAGATATTTTTCGTTTATTTTTAATTCTTCTAGATCTGGTGTCATTATTTTTGGGATGATAAAATTGTGATCTAAGTATCAAGTGCCAAACTTGACTTGGAATGGAATGGCTGTTGGAATTTTCAATCTTGCCTGGTGTAGTAGTATATATTTTTTCTATGTACAGAGGCAACGATTCAATAATTCCTTGCTTCTTGGCATTTTCTCAAATCACTAGTTGTTTTAGTAGGACGAAATAGATATAAAGTAAGTTATGAACTTATGATACAGCTTCTGAAGTGGACTAGTATACCATACCAATGGAACCATTAACTGCTGAGTATACCACACGTTTTGTTTGATGATTGATAAATGCAATGTGAAGTAGCTAATTTGTGCTATTTCTACATCTAGGCTTGGCCTTCTCTCCATAAATTAGTTCAGTTTGATTGTCTCTTGGTTCAGATCTCTTGATTTTTATTTATTAGCAGATGAGTTAGGCTGAAATTTTCTGTTTTTATTTCTAATCTAACATGGTACTATGGTAGGAACCTATTGTTTGCATGTGGTCAGCCTGTGGTCATTTAGTTTCTTCGACAGGAACCTATGGTTTTCATAAATGGATTAACTTCATTCCTTGGTGAACTTTTTGAAAATAATTCCTTGTTGAAGTGCAATGATCCGTTTTAGCCAAGAGAAACCAGAGGTTTTTCTTTGCTTCTAATTTCTTGAATCTAATTCCCATGCTGATCTAATGCTTTATTGTTTGGAATAGTTTCGTATGCAATCAGGGTAGAGATGTATGTTTAAAACCTGTACTTCAGTACTTGCACTAATCCTATTACTGTTCACTCAAAAGTAGGGATGCTATTTTCCAATGCTGATGTCATTGTTAGCTAGAGACGTGACACAGTTCAAACAGGATACAAAGGCAGCAAGCAGAATACAGAGAGCAAGCAGGATGCAGAGGCAACAAGCAAATTGCCATCTTTCCATTCTTTTTCTCCTACTTCATGCTATTCAACAAATCTAATGTCCACTCTTATTCTTGATTTTGCAACAGGTATGAGTTGAACATGAAGAGCTGTGAAAGATGCTTCATTGCTTATGCAAGTTTTTTTTGGCACACCAGGTTCTGCAAGTTATGGTGCCATAGAGAAGAAAGATAACAAAATTGACTGATTTAGTAATCAGATATAAAGATATTGTGTTAATTTTGTAAAATGTGCAGTCAAATTTGTTATTGAGACCTTGTCTTACATTCCTCCAAAACATATGTAGCACTCAATTATCAGCTTTATGACGGGCAGAGGTTTCATTTTTACCAGCTTCCTAAGCTTGGTCAATGGTCATTGCATGCTTTTCTGCTATTTTCTGTTTTTGAGCCGTATTTTATTTCCTTTCAATTTTACACGGTTTTCTTTGATTATTTTTTAAAAGAAATATGTTGTTGTTTTAATGCTTTTGAACACACTGTATGCATGTGATGATCCATGTTTTTAAAAGTATTGATACTAAGCCGCACTCTCTTTTGCGATAAGAAATTAAGAATGACTCGGAAGTCAGAGCAAACGTGTATGTTGTACAGATACGTGTATATCTGCTGTACGGATACAACCCACGCTAATCCAAATGAACCTATGAAGGAGGGATTACAAGCAGCTGTGCGCGAGTGGATTGGGTGGTGGGAGGGGGATCAATCAAATCCCCACATGGGTTGAGTCTCCCTTGGTTTGTGCTCCACGGCGGCCAAACAAAGCCCGGGATTTGGATTAAACGAACAAGGCCTGAGAGAGAGAGAGGACCGGAAAACCAAGAAAAATGATTCTGAGTCTAGCAGTTCTCTGGCTAGTGCGGTAATTTTTGCAAGCAAATTCAACATAATTTAACATTGTTTCCAGAGAAAAGTCTATGATCAATTTATTTCTTGAACGCAGTTATGATTAAAATATTCCAATCAAGAGTTGAAAAGCTGCTATCACTAGACAGCAGACGCTATTAACATGATAAGATCAAACAAAGAACTAGTAGCTATGGATAGATTGATTGCCCTTAAAGAAGGATCCCGAAACACAGAATCCTAACTCCATCCATTTTGTAATACAAGGCATTTTAGTAATTTCGAGAAAGATTAAGAGAGAACAAAAGACGCATATACCCTCTGAGACCAATGCCTTATATTACAGGACGGAGGGAGTACACTACAATGTACAACTGCACGTCTACACCAACAACCCTCTTGGATTAAGGCTGCACCAATGCACGCTTCACTAGCATGAGCACCACATACTGGTTTTGTGAAATCTGGCGAGACAAGGACTGGAGTTGCCATCAAGGCTTGTTCAAGTGTTTGAAAAGATGATTCCGTATCTTGGGTCCACAGAAATAATATCTGCTTCTTGAGAAGATTTGTTAAGAGGTTTAATCAGTACCATAATTCATAACAAACTTTCTGCAGTAACCTAATAGCCTCAAGAAACTTCTTAGCTTTACTGCATATTAGAGGAGAGAAGGCCATACTGCAATAATAGAGCTTGCACCGGTGAGGCGGTGACACAAGATCCCAATTGGCGAACAAGGCAGGTCGTGCTTGGTCTGGCAGATACTATTTCCATTCCGTGATGATTCCTAATCTCATTGCGCCTTTTCCCTGTGCAGTAATGCTGCTGCAAATGAGTTCTCCATCATGGTTGATTTACAAGAAAAGAAGTCAAAATTTGGGACTATATGCCATAGCTGTGTTTTTTTCCCTTGATATCCTTCATCATGGTGCCAATTCGATTGGCTTTGATTTGTCAAAACGCAATTTATGAATAAATCAATAATCTAACCTCTAAAGGTCACTTTAGAAACTGAACCATGTAATCCTGAGATCACAAATTACATAACTGTTCTTAATTATTTGCATACAGTAGTGGAATTTCTTTGCTTGCGTTACTGTTTATTCTGTCGGTATCTTACTATTACTTGGAGCCTCCAGATGAAGCCACCTAGGATCCTAGGTGAACACTCTAGAAAAAGAGAGAATTCCTAGAAATTCTCACAAAAAAGCAAAACATCTGGCCATCAATTAGAATCAAATCATCATAGCCACTAGATCTAATATATTTTTTTAAAAAATTACCCACATATGCCATTATGAAAATAGCTTAAAGTAACCCCCTAAATCTATATCAAAATTACCTACCTCTGCCATTATCTAAAATAAACCAAAGTAACCTCCTAATCTTCATCAAAATTACCCACTATGCCACTATAGACAATATTTAAAATAACCTCATAAATTTGCAACTAAATTACCCACTACGAATACCTAAAAAATAACTTAAAGTAACCCCTTAACTTTACATCTATATTACCCACATATTTCATTATTAAAAATAACATGAGGTAATCCTACATTGGAATCCAAGTCACCTTAATTAAAATATACACCAATATAAGATTCTAAATCATGTATTTCATACACTACTAGTATATTATATAGCGATTAAGGTATATACGCATAGTATGCGTTGTCATTTATAAATATATAGGGGAAGTGACAACAATATAGAATTCTACATTAAAATTATAGTTTAAACTTAGAGTTCATTAAATAAATTCAATACACACATGTGATGCAAAGTGAAAATTTAAAGATTATAATTGCGTATGAAAACATTAGAGTAATTACTAATAAAGATCTATCACAGTCGGATAAAAATAATAAGTATATATCCATATAAGTGTTCAAATATTTAAACAAATGAGAGATAGCTCATAATAGTTTGGTAGAAATGTAGCCTTATTTTTTTAATTGGAGACTTCACATTAGTTCTCACAAGACACGCTAGAAAAAAAACAAATCCTAGAAATTCTCACAAAAATCAGAAACGTCAATCATGTAAACTCTAATAACCATAGTCATTGGTCTATTATGTTTTTAAAAAGTTACCCACCACTATCATTATAAAAGTATTCTAAAATAAATTCTAAAAATATATCTAAATTATCGAGCTATGTCATTATAAAAAATAATTTAAATTAACTTCATAATTTTTATCTAATTAACTGGTGCATATCATTATAAAGGATAACTTAAAATGACATTCAAAATTTATATCTAAGTTACACACGTATGTTGTTATTAAAGATAACCTAAACTAAATACCTAAATCTTAATCTAATTATCTTCATGTGCATCCTACAAAAAAGTCCAAAAGTAAACTGATATATAATTTTAAATTACGGTAATTTGTTATTTTTAATATATAAATAATAAGTTAAGGTATATACACATCATGAGTGTCACCATGTAGACCATTTATACATGTACTAGCAATCTTGCCCGTGTGTTGTTACAGATGAAGACCGTTATATCATTTTTTAAGCAAGTTAAAGTAATTAACTTGCTTTTCCTAATCGGATACGGTATATAATGGACTACTCCTAATCCGATCAATGGACAGGATGAAGCATGTCTAATCCGATCGTGAGACATATATGATAGACCGCTAAAACATTCTTTATTTTAGAAATAGGTAAAGATATATATAGATGAGAGGTAGGAGATAAAGATTGATGAGTTTAGTTAGGACTCTAATCCAATTAGAAAAACTGATGTCGACAGTTAGAACCGTGGTTACAGGTCGTCGCAATAGGTGGGACCCACCTGTCAGGACGGACAGAAAAAAAGAAAGAAGCAATCCTTCCTCTCTTCAGAAATAGGTAAAGATACGTGAGGGAGTAATGAAAATATTGATTTTTATGTTAAATATAATGTATGGAGGCGTGATACAAAATGTAAGAAGTGTGAATGTGGATGAAAAAATGTATAGAGTAATTACTAATTAAAAATCAATCGCAAATAGAAAACGATAAGTACACATATATATGAGCATTATGTTGAAGTATTGGCAAAAATGATAGAGTAGTATGTAAACAATTTTGATTATTAGGTAGGAGTTTAATTTTTGAATAATTTTAAATATAATAGTTTTTAAAAATATTAGCCCGTGCGGAAGCACGGGTTGATGGACTAGTACGTTCCAATTGTAAGTATTCTCTATACATTCCGCGTTGTTGGTCCAAAGGCGTTGGTCTGTGGAAAAAGTATTCTCTATAACTAATTCAGGAGGCTGCAGCTCATGCTTTTGTAATTAGGTGTAAAATTGAAAGTTACGTAGAGAATTCGAATAATCTTCACTCTCTGGTATCGTGGACTTTTTTTATCCATTAGATATTTAGATATTTTCAGGTCTTTGACTTTTATCCTCCATGCTCCCTGTTTATTGAGATGATAACATTTTTTAATGGTTTGAAATGGAAAAGTGGTTGTCAGTTGGCTAATGCTATGCTGTTTTTAAAAAAAGGTGGTTGTCAGTGCATCAGGATTTGTGGTCTAATGATACAAAGTGGTCGTTATCACTCTAAATGTCTGAAAAAAATTATGCTTGTTAATCCTTTAATGCTAGATCGCTAGTTTGACTTTTTGTTCCATCTCCCTCGTTTCGTCCTTTGACTTTTGATAATAAGGGATTAACAATCTCGTCCTTTGACTTTTGATAATAAGGGATTAACAATCCAATACTTTAATGTTACTAAACTATTTCCTCTGTCCAAAAAAGAATACAACTTCGTGTTGTGTGGCGGTTTAAATGGTCCATATTTGACTAAATTTCTAGCGAATTATATTCATATTTATGGCTTTAAATAAATTTATTATAAAAATACAATGTGTAGGTAATATAATGATATTTATTTTATATCATAAATATTGATACTTTTAATCTATAATTGGTTACACTTGAGATATTAAAACATGATACTGTTCTAAAATTGTAATTTTTTTGGGACCGAGGGAGTATTGTATTTAGCCCAATAGAAGCCCGGGTGTATTTTCTTTTTAAATTCCAAATTTAGCTATTTAGTATTGTATTTTGCATGAATTATTTGGATTAATCTAAACCTTTGCATGAACTAGCTCGCTTTTGTTACATTTCAAACTGCTTGCCTGGTGTATGGAACCGTTATATGCTTTCAATGCAAACAGAGATGTTCCCATTTCCGAAAAAGGAATGGACGGCGGGAAATAAATAGTGGCACGACAGGTTGGGCAGTTGGGAATCGCGTCGTCTTCCACCTCTGGGCCTCTGCTCCTTCGGTTTTCTTCCTCCAGCAAGCTTCCTTCCGGTGCTCGGGGTGCTTGAGACGGCGGGGAGGAGCCGGCCGGGACGATGGTGCCGGGCGAGCAGGCGGTGGATGCCATCGTGGCGGACGTCGGCAACGGCATGGAGGGGGAGATGCGCGGGATGGGCGTCAGCGACGACGACGCCGAGCAGCAGCACGACGGCGGGATCAGCATGAAGAGCCTGCTGTGGCACGGCGGCTCCGTCTGGGACGCCTGGTTCAGCTGCGCGTCCAACCAGGTATGGTAGCCGAGCCGCCGCCTCCCAGGACACGCACTACGCTCGCGTTTCTGCACGGATCGCCGGCCACGGCGCTCGTACAGCGAGGATGCATGATTACCGGTGTTTGTTTCGTGGTCTCGCCGCAGGTGGCGCAGGTGCTGCTGACGCTGCCGTACTCGTTCTCGCAGCTGGGCATGGTCTCCGGCGTGCTGCTGCAGATCTTCTACGGCCTGATGGGCAGCTGGACCGCCTACCTCATCAGCGTCCTCTACGTCGAGTACCGCGCCCGCAAGGAGAAGCAAGGCGTCAGCTTCAAGAACCACGTCATCCAGGTCGGTCGCCTCTGCCCCCATGCCCACGCCCACGCCGCAATCCGCCATGCATCTTGCAGATAGCTAGTGCTGGTGCTTCTTCTGGCACATCTCCGCAAGGCCGCAGCCCGCAGCCATCTTCAGTTTCGTCGCTGTCCGACAGTCAAGCTCAAGCTTCCCGGCAGATGGTTTCTGTGCCTCCATCTTCTGTCGCTTGCGGGTGGCGGCCATCGGAATTGGATTCCCCATTATCATGACGAGCCATATTATGCTGTCGAATTTCCAAAAGTGGGTGTTTCTTGCTAGGGAAAAAGAATTATCTGATGTGTTGCATATCCTCGTCCAAAACTAGGAAGTAGGGCCTTGCTAATTTTCGTATCATCGAAAGCAAAACTGGAATGCGGTCTGTAATCTGTTTCGCGCATCAACTGGAACAAAAACCTGAATTTCTTGGCCTGTCGTCGTTGACCAGTGGTACGAAATTCTGGATGGGCTCCTGGGCCCGTACTGGAAGGCTGCTGGCCTCGTTTTCAACTGCACGATGCTCTTCTTCCTTGCTGTCATCCAGGTGATCGCTTGCGCCAGGTGAGATTCCTTCAATAAACTTTGGTCGAATTGGTCGAATTTTCTGTAGAAAAAATACCATGGGGAAGCGTGTTGCAGAGAGAGGGCACGTTCTTCAATGCGTTACTTTTGGTCGAATTGGTGCCTTTTGGTGAAACTAAACATGGCCGTGTTCAGATTCTCACATCAAAAAATAGTCCCAAAGAATCTTGCATGCATGAAGTACTAAACGAAGTTTATTTACAAAACTTTTTCACAGATAAGTGCAACTTTGCGCGACGAATCTAACGAGCCTAATTAATCCATGATTTGCTACAGTAATGCTACAGTAATCATCCTCTAATCATGCGGTCAAAGGCCTCATTAGATTCGTCTCGCGAATTTGCCAGGGGTTGTGGAGGTAGTTTTGTAAACTGACTTTATTTAATATCCCTAATTAGTGGTCAAAGTATGGTGCAAAAAATTTGCACCACCATCTGAACACTGCCAAGGCAAAAACTCAACGACCGGCTATGGGAGATCGATGGGATGAGCTCTGACTCTGGAGGGCTTTCGTGGAATTCATGGCAGCAACATCTACTACGTCAACGACCGGCTGGACAAGAGGACCTGGACCTACATCTTCGGCGCCTGCTGCGCCACCACCGTCTTCATCCCCTCCTTCCACAACTATCGCGTCTGTTCCTTCTTCGGCCTCGGCATGACCACCTACACTGCCTGGTACCTCACCATCGCCGCGGTCGTCCACGGCCAGGTGAGCCCCCCACCGACGATCGCCGTTGCTCATTCTTCATTTATTGCGCCAATCATTCGTTGGAACCGGCGGTTTGCTAGCACGGCCGTGATGAGCTAAAAGCCTAAAACTGACCGTCCTGCGCATGTCGTCGGCGCTCCTCCCAGGTCGACGGCGTCACCTACTCGGCACCGAACAAGCCGGTGCTCTACTTCACCGGCGCCACCAACATCCTCTACACTTTCGGCGGCCACGCTGTCACCGTGTAAGTCTGGATCAAGTATACACACTAGTGTTGTTTCTGACATCAGTAAACGTCGTCTTATGTGAGGTGATGAACGTCGTTGGGCGCAGCGAGATCATGCACGCGATGTGGAAGCCGCGGAAGTTCAAGTACATCTACCTGGTGGCGACGCTGTACGTGTTCACGCTGACGCTGCCGTCGGCGGCGGCATGTACTGGGCGTTCGGCGACCAGCTCCTGACGCACTCCAACGCCTTCTCGCTGCTGCCGCGGACCCGGTGGCGCGACGCGGCGGTGATCCTGATGCTGATCCACCAGTTCATCACGTTCGGTTTCTGCTGCACCCCGCTCTACCTGGTGTGGGAGAAGGTGATTGGCGTGCACGGCGCCAGGAGCATCTTCCTGCGCGCCCTCGCGCGCCTCCCCATCGTCGTCCCCGTGTGCTGCTTCGCCGTCGTCTTCCCCTTCTTCGGGCCCATCAACTCCACCGTCGGCGCGTTCCTCGTCAGCTTCACCGTCTACATCATCCCCGCGGTCGCGCACCTGCTCACGTTCCGCTCGGCGTCGGCCAGATTGGTAAGCGTGCTCCCGTCCTTTGACTTCGCACATATGGATCTGTGCTCTGCGGCATCATAACTTTCCGGTGCTTTGGGACGCGGCAGAATGCAGCGGAGAAGCCGCCGTTCTTCGTGCGGAGCTGGACGGCGATGTTCGTGGTGAACGCGTTCGTGGTGGTGTGGGTGCTGGTGGTCGGATTCGGGCTCGGTGGGTGGGCCAGCGTGGTCAACTTCGTGAAGCAAATCAACACGTTCGGCCTCTTGGCCAAGTGCTACCAGTGCCCGCCCAAGACGCATCTCCCGACCGCGATAGGTCCACCGTTGCCAGCGCCGCTGCACCACTAGCCATGCTGGCATGAAACAAGTCTTGACGGTGCTCCTTATTGTTGCTGCAGTGTTCTCTGTGTTTGTGTAGTCGTGTTGTAATTGTTATACCAGAGAACTGCCCATCGGTACCGGGTGATAAGGACCATCGGTGACCCGGTACCAAAGGTATTGGCGTCAAAAAAATAATTTAAATCACGGAGGCTCCCACACACGCGCAAGTCACGCGATTTTTCACGCGAAAATACGCGCGTACGGCGCGCGGGGTTCGAACCTGGGACCTCTCGCTTCGCGCGTTGCTTCCTTACCATCTCACCTAGACACCGTAGCTGACCATCTCCCAGATGCTTTTCTTTTGAATTAACCCGTGGAGGGGCCTTTGGTACGGGTTGGTAACACCAACCGGTACCAAAGGAGGGGGTCTTTGGTACCGGTTGGTGTTACCAACCGGTACCAAAGGGTCTAACACCACCCGGTACCAAAGGGTCCTCGGGGTCTACCAAATTTAGACCCGGTACTAATGACCCCTTTGGTACCGGGTCATAAGCAACGGGTACTAAAGGGGGTGACCGATAGGCCATTTTCTGGTAGTGATTACCCATGGATGCTACCCTTTTTCGAAACACGAGATGCAGACTCTCATGTCAAATATAAATCCTTCACTTGTGCAATCAACAAATAAGACTTTGATGGAGATGCTACTTTCTTTCTCATGTTCTTTGTGCATTGTACTAAGTAAGGACATTTGCAAAATATGAATGAATGCCGTCAAGGCGTCAACAAAGTACTAATGTGGCCTGTCTAAAGGGCTCGGTTATTTTTTTTTAGGTAAAGTCCACTTTACACCCTCTAACAATTATAAGAATCTGATTTTCAACCCTTTGCTAAAACCAGACATCATAGGCCATCCAACTATCAAAACCGTGCAAATTTGGCCCTTCGAGTGGTTTTGAGGGCGGTTTTCCATTTGAGGACAACTTTAAAAAATCTAGTTTAATTTAAATAATTCATAACTAATTCATTTTAAATGAGAAAAATATGAAACCAACACCAAAAAAATTCTAAAAATCTAACCTACATGTTAGTGCTCTATGAAGATTTATTTGGATCTTATAAACAAAAGCATGAATAGAATCAATAAAATAGTTGAAACAAGAACAAATAAGATTCAACTAACTCCCAATGGAGCACCAACATATAGGTTACATTTTTAGAATATTTTTGGTAATAACTTTGTATTTTATAATTTAAAATAAATTAGTTATGAAAATTTTAAATTAAACCAATATTTTTACATATTTCAAAAAATAGAAAACCACCTTTGAAACCACTCAAACGGCCAAATTTGCACTGTTTCGTTAGTTGGATGGTCTATAATGTTCGGTTTTGTAATGAAAGGTTGAAAATTAGACATTTGTCATAGTTGAAGGTTGTAAAATGAATTTTTTCCTTTTTTTATGGTCAACGCGGGTCAAGCAGTCCTCACCTGAATTTTATATTGTGGCCATGGGAGGCACAAGAAGATCACAGAGGGTGGTGATTAGGGTTAGTTACATGGAGAATTTTGAGCGCCACATGTGAATAACTGTGACACCCCTGGTGTCACTATAGTAATTAAGAACCATAATAAACTTAATTAAACCCATCATGACATGCATCATTTCATAATCATATTGTTTGTGCATTTGTGTGTATGTGTTGACCTAGTCAACCAATTTAAGCAAAAATAGTTAAAATATAAAAATTATACCAAAATGTCACAAATAATGTCAATTACATGTTTATGAACTCTTATGAGCATGGAAGGTTAAAAAAATTCAAAATTCAAATTTGAACTCCTTTGACTCTCATTTCATGTAAATGAGCAAATTCTTTTTATCCTTTTTGAGAGGCCCCAAACAATTATTTTTGCCTAAGCACTTGAAATTCCACCAATATAAAGGTTGGAGTACAAAGTACCCTCTTTACAATGATGGTGTTGTGGATCAAGGCAAACTTGGTTTAGTCATTCAAAACCTTGATCAAAATCAGGTCAAACCCCTGGATTTTCAGCACTTAGCTGAATTGTCTAAGTCCGGAAAAACGTGATTTTTGCCCATTTTCACAGCCCCATAAATTTCAAATGGTTGCTCAAAACTGGTGACATCCTTTGTAGAAGTTGTAGCCTAATGTAACCTCTCCAACTTTTGTATTGTACGAATCAAATATTTATATACAAAAAGTTGAGTTTGAGTCAGTTGAAGTCGGGCCATTTGTGCTGCAACTTAACTAAATGGGCTAAGTCTGAAAACTCGAGTTTTTGCCAAACTTTAGAGACTTGTAACTTCCAAATCACTGCTCAAATGCTCATGGTTCCTTTACAAGAGTTGTAGCCCTAGGTTTTCTCTATAACTTTTGTATTGGTCGCTCCCTAAGTTTATACACGAAATTTTGAGAACAATTGACACGAAGTTGGGACACTTGGGCTGTGACTAAACTGAATCGACCTGATTCAGTTCGTCGGACACTGGGCCGAACTCGGCCTCGGTACCGACGGTCACCGTTGCCGCGCTGGCGCGCACCAAGTGGCCAGGCCATGCGTCCAACCTCCTCGATGCCAACTCGCCCTGCGCCAAAGGAGCCCCGGTGTCGAGTCATACAAGAGCGTGGAGAGAAGCGCCGCCAGCTCGCCTCCTCCCCATTACCGAGCTCAGTAAAGGACCGACCAAATTCACTGCTCCCCACTCCACCAAACTGCAATTAACCAAGCACAAACCTTCTCCACCTCGCCCTCTCCGTCTCCAACCCCTCCCCGTCCTTCACCATAGCCTCCATGGCCGGCAATTTGAAGAATTCCGGCCACTCCCACTGAACAAGCTGAACTTCCACCCTCACCGTGGCCGGACACCCATGCTCCTTCTCCGCCCAAACTAAGCCTCAAAATGGAATCGCGGCGAGTCGCTGATGCTCTCCCGTCCCTCTCCCCTTCCTCCCCGTCGCTCTGAAGTCCGGACCACGGCCATGGCCGGCCGTACCAGGCACTAGGCGTTGGCCGCCCAGGTCGGGCCACGCTCCTGGCCTCTAGCGCCCCCAGGCCGCGGGCCTTGGCCGGGCGCCACCCCAGGCCGAGCCCTGGCTGGCCGAGCTAGCCGAGCAGGCCCCTGGCCACCGGCGGCATCCACCAGGAAGAGCCGAGCTTCTGCTCGTGAGGAAGAAGGACCTGGATGGTAAGGGAATAGAAGTGCAGGGGGTTATGGGGAATATACAGGGACTTATGTGAAAGCATCAGAAAAGAATCAAGGGGAATCTGCAAAACTACTTTTCCTTTTCGTAATTGTTTTTGTGGAAAGTGGCTGAAACTTTATAAAATCGCTATAAATCACAGAAAAATTGTAAAATCACAAATTTGGTCTTGCTGGAATCCTTGTGAAATTATCTTTCCAGTGGTATATCATATGCATGTGTAAACTATTGTGTGCAGATTGTATTACTTTATGTATGAATATGTGTTTGAGAGATTGTTTATTATTTCATAAATGCTTGGCATGTGCAAAAGTGGTGAATCCAGCTCTAGTGATATTGTTGATTTTTAGTAGAGTAGATTTGAGCCTTTGTTGATCAGAGCCTATGCATGTTTTTGATAGATATATATTTAGTTGAGTTAATGAAGTGGAAAATAAGATAAATAGTTAAATTGCTCAATAAAACTTGGTAATTTTTGTTTGTGCTAATCTGGAGCCTAGGAACCCTCACAAAAAGATTCAGCTCCAGAAAGTGTGTAGTTTTAAAGTTATGATTTAAGTTTGTTTCTAGCTAGTTAAGTGTAGATAAATCACCAAATATTATGTATAGGTTAGAAAAATATGAAAAATTCACAGTAGAGTTCTCTGGTCATAAGTAAGCTCCAGTAAAAAATCTTGTGCACAGAATGTCTACATAGATTTAGTTATGATTTTCTAACTGATTGCAAATTGTAAGTGTTAAAATAAATAGAGAACAGTAGGATAAAATGCTGGAAAATTCTTGGAAAATATGTTAGAGTGATTAGTTACAGAAAACATGCTCACCATAGTCTTTGTTACTAAAAATCTTGCTGCTTGAGTTAAATGCATGAAAATAGCTAGATTAATGCTTATAGGATAAATAGTTTTTGAACTGACAAAAAACTGAGAAATTCGTGTTATCATACTGAGGTGCTGAATGTTCAGTTTAACAAGTAAAATCAACAATTTAGGTTGTTTGATGTTATGAGTGAATGATTGGTCTGTGTATGTTTAATTTGAGTTGTTGCATTCATGCCTCTCATGCATCTGCTTCACCGTTTGTAGATCATCCGGTAGATGTTGGCGGGTATGAGGTGATCCACAAGCCGTCCGTGTGGAGTCTAACTGAAGCCGCAGAAGACCCGGGCCAAGTCCGGAAGAGCCCAAGGCTATTGCTAAGCAAGAAAGGCAAGCACCGGAGCATGTCCCAGCTTTAACAAACCCCAATGGGTTGCTTTGTGCCTTTCTTTGTGCATTTAAGTTTAAAGAGTTGTTTGAAACCCTTGTTGCATGATCCCTAGGTACCTATGTCCTAATACTAGTATGTGTAGGTCGTATAGAATGCCATGCTTAATTAGGACCGGTAGAAGTCGAGTGATTGCTTTGTCACTCGCGAGATATAGGTTTTATGTTTTACCTTATGTTGGAATCATGAGGTTCGGCAGGCGGGGCCTTTGCGATATTCTTGTGTTGGTTGAGCGCCCCATTTGCATAGTTGAATTGTGACTAAGGCATTGATGGTGTGGTCAGTTGGTCAAGCTTTTGAAGGTACTAATCGTATGCCGGGAAATGTGGTAAACTGGTAAAACTAGTACTTGATTCAAACTGACGTCTGACGGGTCTTCCTACTCCATTGGGCGAGGGGTTGATGGCGAGTGTAGCAGTGGCCGTGGCACAGGTTTGCTTGGAGCACCTGGGGTTCGTTGGGGCGTACACTCGAGTGGAGTGGGCCCTGATGGCAGATGGCAGGGAGAGATGGGAACGGTTGCTTCGTGAGGTCCTGGGTGTCTCTCACGGGGCGTGCGATTAGGTTGTCCCATGTATGGTTAAAAATCAACTCGAGTTGTCCGTCCTTCGCGGTTACATGAAGCTGCTTGATCTCTCGTCACACATCAGTGCACTTGGGCAATGGTTAGAGATGTTGTTAGTTGAGTAAAGATGATATCTGATTAATCAATTGTTTTTCGACATTGAATGTTGTTGGATAGTTTGGCAAACTTAGTAAAGGTTAGTCTCACTTTAACTTGGCTAACATATTAAAAATAAGGATAAATTTGTAGATGCTTTTTGGCAAAACAATTCCCTCCACCATAAAGCCTTGCATGTCTAGAATTTAACCTTGTCGGGTAAGTCTTATTGAGTATTAGTATACTCAGCCTTACTTGTGGCTTTGTTTTTCAGTGCTCCTGTTAGTTGGTTTTTAGAGTTTGAGCCGTCCTCCCCGAGCAAGGGTCGCGGTGAATGAGATCATGTGAGGGCTCCACATGGTTTCTTTTGTATCGATGTTAGAACTCTTCCGCTGTTTATGTGTTGTGTCAATTAAAACTTGTGCACTGTTTTTGTATATTATCCATGTGAACCTGTACTTTAAAATTGGTGATGAGTTGTACCAGAGCTCACCTTTGAGTGGGACTTGCTGCTATTTTGTTTCGGTCAAGAATCGGTGGTTTCATCGGGACGTTACCCGACAGACTGCACGATTAATTTGGTTCAAGCATGTGGAGTACCGCAGTGGAAGTGGTCTCATGCGCTTGAGCCGGATTAATTGGGGCGGGCTGCCACAATAACATGGCGATCACGGACCGCCAACCGGAGTCTCCACGCGGTTGCTTCGTTTTTGTCTAGAGTAGAGTAGGCCATATAGGCACAGATGCGTTGAGCGGAAGACAACCTCATTTCCATGCTTCCAAAGTAGCCAGCAACAGAGGAGTACCATGGTGGGCAGAGCAGCCATGGGCACAACACTAGTGTTTCAAAATAATTTTTAATTTAAAATATAAATTTATTATCATGCCAGATCAAAATAAAATGGGATATTTTTTTATTTATTATATTTGTTTGCAAAGTTTTAAGATTTTTGAATACCATCTTGAATATAAACTACTCACGTGACAATTTAAACATTGCTTTTTTGAATAATTTTTTGTTTAAAGTCTAAATTTACTATCATACCATATCAACGCAAAATGGGTCACTTCTTATTTATAGTATTTGTTTACAAAGTTTTAAGATCTATGAAAACCATCTCAAGTGTAAACAGCTCACTTGACCATTTAAATATAGTTTTTCAAAGTAACTTTAAATTTAAAATCTATATTTACTATCATCCTATATCAAAGACAAATGGGTTACTTTTGGTTTATACTATTTGTTTATGAAGTTTAAGGCTTTTGAAAAGATTCTCAAGTGTAAATAGCTCACATGACAATTTAAATGTAGTTTTGAGAATAACCTTTAGTTCAAAATCTAAATTTACTATGATATGAGATCAAAGCAAAATGAGTCAAGCATTTGTTTACACAGGTTTAAAATATTTGAAAATCGTCTTGAGTGTAGACAGCTCACATGACAATTTAAATATTTTTCATAATTGTTTTAAATTTAAATCTAGATTTACTATCATGCCAGATCAAGCAAGGTGGATAACTTTGGATTTATAGTGTTTGGTGACAAAGGTTTTAGATTTTTAAAAACCGTCTCGAGTGTAAATAGCTCACCTGACAATTTAGATATAGCTTTTTATAATAAATTTTAGTTTAAAATCTAGATTTAATGTCATGCGTGATCAAATCCAAATGAGTCACTTTTAGTTTATAGTATTTGTTTACAAAGTTTTAATATTTTGGAAAACCTTCTCAAGTGTAAATAGCTAACCTGACAATTTAGATTTATTTTTTAGAATAATTTTAAATTTAAGATCTAAATTTACTATCATGCCACATCAAAGCAAAATAGTTCATTATGATTTGAGAATTTTGAAAACCATTTCGAGTGTAAACAGCTTACTTGGCAATTTAGATATAGTTTTTTAAATATTTTTAAATTTAAGATCTAGATTTAATATCATGCCAGATCAAATAAAAGTGACCCACTTTTAATTTATAGTATTTGTTTCATGATTTTTTAAAACCATATCGGGTGTAAACAGTTCACCTCACAAATTAGACATAGTTTTTCAGAACAATTTTGTGTTTAAATCTAAATTTACTATCATACCATGTCAAACCAAAACAGATCATTATTGATTTGCAGTATCTATTCAAGATTTTTAGAAATTTTTTTGTTTTGATTGGATTGTTTGAGTAGACTGTGGTTTTGAAACGAGGGGAGATGTGGGGCGCGAGGGACAGGGGGCGCGGGGGTTGGGTGGATGAAGGACAGCGATAAAAAAAGTAAAAAAAATGTCTACGTTTTATTCTTTTTAGGAGTAGAGACTTCAATGAGGAAAATCACGACCGACTGTTTGAAGGTATTTCAAGAACAAAAGCAGCACTCCAAGATGTTTTCAAAGGTAACAATTATCTCAACATATGGACATCCAATCAAACCATTGGGTACATGTGCATTACACGTGTCTTTCTTAACAATGATTGGTAGACAACTCAAAAAAATGATGAATGGTAGATGATCAAGAGGATTGTCAGTTCCTCTTTCATGAAAATACCACACACACATGTTGCAATATTCAACGAGATACTCAAATCCATCCAAGATTGCAGTATTGAAGACATCTGTTTGCAATAACATTAGACAATGCCACAATAACAATGTAGTGGTAAAGATTTTGAGAAGTAATTTGTCAGATAAACACATGATCTGTGAAAAAGAAGTTGCTTCATCATAGATGTGCAACCCATGTTCTGAATTTGATATGTAAAGTAGGGTTTCAAATTATCAATACAATTATGTACAAGTTCTGAAAAAGTGTGAAGAATATTAAAGATCTACATCAAGTAAGCACAAATTTTAGAAAATCATTCACCAGCTAGGAATCTCATATCAAAAGTTTCCAAAAGTTGATACACCTGCTCGTTGGAACTCCACGTATCTATGCTAGAGGTGTGTTTGGAGTTAAGTAGGGCCTTAGACTCACTTGCACATCAAGACCCTAAGTACACTTATTCACCTTCACTTCAAGAGTGGGAATGACCCGGAAGGTAGGGCGAATGTTGAAGGCTTTCTATGATCCTACAATGATTATCTCAGGAACACTTTATCCAACACCAAATCTGTACTTTCATGAGATCTAGGAAATTAAGGTTACTTTAAATAATGTAGTTCCTGATGCTGACCTCTTAGAGACAGATCTGTATATGCAGAAGAAATTCAAAGATATTGGAAACTTATATGGATGCAAAGCTCAATTTGTGTCATCTTTAATTCACGATTTGAGTTTTCATTCATCGAGTTCTATTTTAAAAAAAAGCATTCAAAAGTGAAGCTAATTCTAAGATTGCTACCTTGAAGAAAGTTTTGCTGGAGCTGTTTAAGGATTACTCAGAAGTGAATTTTTGTAATATAACACAACAGATTGCATGAGGTGAGCAAGAAAACAAATGCAAGTGATCGATATGCGGATTGGGATCTTCACATGAACCGCAGTGCATCTTTAATAAGTGAAATACCCTCCGAGCTTGAAACCTATTTAGCAAAACATCCAAGTCCTCAAACTTGTAAATTTGACATATTTGGTTGATGTAAAATCAATATGTTGAGTATCTTATTCTGTCCCGCATAGCTCAAATTGTCTTGGTTGTTGAAGCATCTACTGTTGCATATGAGTCAGATGACAGTATTGAAAGGAGATTGATATAAGATTTTCAAAGTCGTTTAACTCCTCAAACTGTGGAAGCACGCATATGTATGTAGGATTTGATGTGAGCCACTATTATAATCTATTTGCAGTTATCAGTTTTGATAGGTTCTTCGAAGTTTAGCGTGGATGTGATTGAGGGTTTCATCGAACTACCCGAACATGAATGGCTAATTAAAAGTTAATATACTTGTTTCTATCTCTTGTAGATGAAAAATAAATTGACTGCAGCAAATACTCAATTAATCTCTATGATTTCAGACTTACATAAGTATTTGTTTAATTAATTATTCAAAAAGTATTTTAACCTAATGAAAAAATAATTTTGCGTAGGATCAATAATGAGATGAGTGAAATGCCCTCTCCATGAGTCAAAAATAGATTGAGAAAAAATATTTTGTGGATAAAATTTGGGTTTTTCTTTGTGAAAAATTATTTGGCACAAGTGGAATGTCTTTTGTGATACTCAAACTATTTAGCATGGAGAGTCTATTCTCTGTGTGTGTTTTGGGCGGAACTTAAAGTGACTATCTTTTTCTACAATGTCAATTTGTCATTAGTAGTGTTTTAGGTAGTTTTGAACATCTGTTCCTTTAAAATACTTTTTGTTGTGCTTATAGTGAATAAATACTTTAGATGGTTCTTGTAGAAAGAATTGTATTCATTTTTCTTATGTGTTTCTTATTTATAAAGTGTCTAGTTTCTCAGCAACTATATTACTAATCTCTGATTAAATTTTAAGAAACTAATAAAACAGGAAAAAATGAAAAAACAAAAGGAACAAAAAGGAGGATTTGTTGATCTACAGTCTATCCTCTCACCGTCTCATGCAGAATGCCCATAAAATAAACAATGTGCGTGCAAAATATCTATAAACTAAGAAATTGCTTATTGATGCATATAGTGACATAAAAGGAGAACTAATGTGAGGGCAACTTGCCTGAAGTTTACAATATTTTCTTGGGCGCTATATTAGTCTCACAAATAGAACATTAATTTTTATATCATTTTCTATTTATGTGATTTTTAAAAATATATAACAGAAGTTTAAATAAAGATATTTGAGATGTCGGTACACTTTTATCGCCTTTACCATTTATTTGTTACTAAAACATGTGGTTTAGACAATTGTTAGTCTATATTCCTACTCTTGCTCAATTACAAGTGTTCATATTGTTTTCTTGAAATATTGTTTTACAATACTTGTGTTTGTTCCAATTCCTTGTTCCGGTAAAATCACATGGACATCACCTAGTTGCTAAAAGCCTAAAACAATGTATGGCTAACAATTTGTTCAGCACTGTTGGACAAAAGCAACGAAGTGATAACAAGTGAGACACAGCCTTGTGTGTGAGTAGCCGCAGTTGAGATAGTTGTGACTGAGAAGTGAGAAACAAACGATGGTCTAATAAGAAACTATGGTTGTGCGCTTTGCCTCGCAAGGATATTCATATTCAGACGACAGCCGCGTGTAAAAATAGTGACCATTGACAGAATGGCCAAAATTGTCCGGTCCTTTTTGTCCCTCCACCATCCTGTAGGCTGTAATCCTGTAGCCAAAGAGGCCAGTGGCAATTGGCAACGTGTTACGGGAAAAGATATACCGATGACACGGCCCTGCAGCGTGACGGGGTCGACGCGTTGCCAAGCCCAAGTGGCCCACGACGATCCGGCCGGATGATGCAGCCTGTGTAGGTGTAGCAGCTTCATGAGCAGGCATGCATTTTTTGTGCCGTGAGCTGCTCCGGTCCCTGTAATCACGCTGTCTTCCGTGGCGAGACCGTGATCGCTCCTCCCTCGCGTCGCGCACGGGACGCGCTAGGGGCGGCGCCGCCGAACGGGCCGTCCTCCTGACGGCGGGTTCCTCCCGCTGGTGCGTCGCCGCCAGGCAGACTCGAGCTCGACTACATCCAACCGTGCGACTGTGCGATCCATGGCCGAGCCGCCAAGTTCGCTGCATCTACGCATCTACCAGTGTTCGTCCTAAAACCGCAAATCAAATCTCTTCGAGATTCTTGGATGTTCGTTTCCGTCACATTCTTCTCTGCATTTTTTTGGTTAAAATGGACAGGGAACTTGTCACGTACGGGAAAAAGCTGGCCATTGTAAAGTACGTGACTCACACGAGATGGAAAAAAAAAAACAGCACTAGCCATATTTAGGTAAAAGAGGAAAAGGTGATATTGGATTTTGATTGCAAGGAAGTTATATCTAGTAGAAGATACTCTCTATTTTCAGATTTAAAAATATATAACAAATATTAAATATATTACTTTCTAGAAGGTAATATGTCATCAAATCTACGGTCCATAATCATTTGAGCATATCTTAGCAAAAGCCAATAAAATAATAAAAAACATGTTTCTCTAGAAAGAACAAAGTTATTCGCAGACTCTTGGATGAGGCATGAGGAATTGAGGATTAGGCAAAGAGGCAAGGTGGAGGCCACCTTGGTGATCAAACCCCACACGTTCATTCAGATTCTGTAGGTATCAACAATAGTGATCAAACCCCTGCACATTCTTTGATTACTAGTAGTCACACCAGATCTCGTCCCAAACCTGTGCACCTGCGCTCGTTCGGTACCTCGCGACCTCCGTTCGTCTTCCACGGTTCCACTGACATCAGACGGATGCGGTGCCCTTTATTATCCCAGAACGAGTAGCACTAGGAAGGCAAGGAAGTTCAGTCAGGAGTCACTCCTGCTGGGTTTGTTTGAAGCTGGAATGACCTGCAAATTCAAAAGTTAGCCAGGGATTCACAAAATGTAGCTTGATGATGGCTTGCTGGCCAATGTTAAGGTTGGCTGTCATACGGTCTCAGCAGATGGTATCCAATCATTTGTCGCAGGATTGCTCGTGCAGCGGACAAAGCTCGCAGATGAGTAGCCGTTGCCCGTTACGCTAAAGGCACTGCCATTAGGTCCCTCTACTTTGATAAAACCTGTACCTGTCTGCAAAGATATGACTGAGTTAAACATATCCATGTAAAAATGTGCACACTGCAACTAAGCTACTACTACATTAGAATGAGAAATCAAATTGTCCAGCGTTGTGGCAGTCTGCACTCTGTAGACTGCAGCTTCCAGGGTAAAAAATAAAAAGATAAGTTATTGGGATCCATGCATTTTGCTTTGTTCTAAGGACACCAAGCATCACAACAGCCTTAAATAATGAAACCTCTGAGTTAAATTGCTCAGCCTTGAGCCTTCAGCAGACTAGTACAAGTGTACAACTGAAGCTAGAAAATATTTCAGGACCAATTGTTGATATTTATGTTTTAGAACACTTTATGCCCCTACGAGCACACTAATGCACAAAACGCGAGCCTGACTATGCTGAAGAGATTGCGACAGTTGCCCTTGTTGCTACAGTTGGATGAGGTTTCAAGATTAGTCAGTTTCACCATTAGTAAAAACATGTTTGCTGCACATCAGAAACAACCAATGTGCGGAATACGGGCTTGATCCTTGGCCTACCCGGTTATCATTATGACAATGTTCTGTTTACTCCTGTTCTAAAACTCTTATGTGATTCTGTCAATGAATCGTGCTAGTACTTTAAAAAGAAATCAAAGTGTAAATCAATCTTCATAGCCCATCTATGTCAAGGAAAACTGCTAGTGACTCTCGTAGCCAACATGCTGGCTTTTTTTTTTTTAAGAAACAGCCAACATGCTGACTTGCTGAGAGAGGACCCGAAAACCAAGAAAAATGATACTGACTCTACTAGTTCTCCGGCTGCTTCAGTAATTTCTGCAGGCAAATTCAACAATAATTTAACACTGTTTCCAGTGAAAATTCTATGATCAAGGCTCTTGTGTGATCCAACTTTATTTCTTGAATGCGGTTATATGATTTGAATCAAGAGTCGAAAAGCTGCTATCACTAGACAACAAATGTGACATGGTAAGATCAAACAACGAACTAGCTACAAACAAGCCTACAATGCAATTGTGGAAAAAGTGATTACCCCTAAGGAAGGAAACAGAGACACAGAATCCTAACTTATAACTGCACGTCTGCACCAACAAGCTTGGCCAACCTGCTGGTCACCTCCTGATAGCAGCAGTATGGCAAGCACAACTAAAATTTTCAAATTTGGTACAACAATTTTTTTTTCCAAAAAGAGTGCACGCACGGACACAGGTACATTCAAAGTTTACCGTGTGATGTTGTTTGTCGATGCCTATGAGGCCATCGTAGTACCGCGTCTCCACGTACTCCTCCCCGCCGTCCACATCCCCTGCTCCGTCCAACACCAGCCTCTGCACACGACAAGGCACCACGCTCACATCCACCGATCGATTTCAACAGTCAAACACGAAGAGAGAATTTCGAGTACCACGGAGGTGAAAAAAAGCAAAAGCCGCTCACCTGGGGCTTCGCCTCGAGGTCTCGCAGCTTGCGGAGCTCCGGCAGGTCGTGGTCCCCGGCGTCAGGCTCCGCGCCGGCGTGCTCCAACGGGTCGCTGCGCGGCGGCTTGGCCGGGCGCTTCGGTGCGACGCTGTCGAAGTATCCCCGCACCTCGGCCTCCACGCGCGCCGCCTCCTCCGGCGCCAGGTGCGGGTCGCTGCGCGCCGGCCGCGTCGTCGCCATGGCGAGCCGCTTCCTCGCTTCCCTCCTCGGGTCTCGGCTCTGGCTCGGTCCAAGGCACAGAACAGAACAGAACAGGTTGGTGATTCGGTGGCGGACGAAGCTGTCGTCGGTCCTCTCTATGGGCGGGCCGCCGGGGACGGGGAGGGCGGTTTTGCGGTGAGGATGACAGCGTGGGGTCCCGGCCGGGCGGGTGGCGACGACGACGCGCCGTGATGGTGGCGTCTGATTGCGAAAGCGGGGAGAGATGGTGGACGGATTAGGTTATCCTGATGGGATCCGCCGTCGCTGTCGGTTCTCGGTTGTCGCGCGACGAAGGTTCCCGATTTCATGAGGTGCCACTGTGGCAGAGACAAACCGTGGCAGCAGTTTCAACTTTCAACATCGCATTTTAGGCAACGCTTAACAAAAGCAATGAAGCAATAACAGGTGAGATATTGGCATTCAAAAGTTCGACTAAGACTATTGCAGCGACCTCCTCTAAACCGTCCTGAACCGGCATTTTTCCGATTTTTTCCAAAAAAAAACGTCTGCAGCGCTACCCGGTATCCCGTCCTCGATTCTCCAGGATCGGACGCGTCTCCCCCAAATTTTCGGGCTGGCGGCACCTCCCCCAAATTTCCGGCGCAGCCAGTCTTTGCCGGATGACTGCTACTTCTTCTTCGGCGTGGGGGCGGGCTTCTCCACTTTACTGGGTGACTGCTGCTGCTTCTTTGCCGGCGTCGCGGGCTTCTCCCGCTTGCCTGGCGACTGCTGCTTCTTCGCGGGCGTCGCGGGCTTCTCCGGGTTGCCAGATGCCAGCTTCTTCTTCGCGGGCGTCGCGGGCTTCTTCGGCTTGCCAGATGGCTGCTGCTTCATCGCGGCCTTGGGTTCCTTCTTGGGTTTGGGCTCCGCGCCGTCGCCCTTCTTCCTCTTCTTCGCGGACGGCGCGGCGTCGCCGGATGCCTGCTTCTTCTTGCGCTTGCCGCCCTCTTGGGGATCCGGCTTGTCGCGCTGGCGGAGGACGCGGCGCGGGCGGCGCAGGCGGGANGCGGAGGAGACGGCGGCGAGGGCGGCGTCGGGGACGCGCGCGCAGAGGGAGAGGTCGAGGCGGGAGGCGGACGGGTAGCGGGCGAGCGCGGCGGGGAGGAGGTCGGCGCGGAGCGGGCGGAGGCGGCGGCGGTGGCGCGACTCGGCGGCGTGGCAGGCCCGGGAGGCGAGCGCGGCGCGGGCAGGCGCAGCGGATGGATATACAGGGCACCGTTGCAATTGGGATTAGATTTAGGGGGGAAAATTTTACAGGGTCCCTAAAATTTGCTTTGCAGGGTGAAATATAGAGACCACCGTTGCAGATAGTCTAATAACATTAGTTGTGAAAGAGAACTAAACGGCTGTATAAGAAACTAAGGGCAAGCATATTGGTACACATCAGCAGTCTCATAGATTGTCTCGTGAATAGCCAAGTAGAATTTTTGCTGACACGGAGGAGAGAAGAGGAGGAGAGAGAGAAAAGGCGTTGCGTGGCGAAACAACGACCTCATCAACTAAAATCACGCCAGATGAGACGGCTTGGCCACCGTTGTATGCCGCGGTCGTTGCCAGGAGAAGCGTTTTTTACTCCTCGCTCGATCTCCTGCGCCCAATCCTCTTCCCCGCGCTAAAATCTATTTTCTATTTCCCTCCCACGGCGCCGCTGCCTGCCCCCGTGTTGCAATACATTTTTTTGACTCCGTATGATTGGGGTCGCATTGCTATACGATTTTCTGGTGATATCCGATTCAATCAGGTTCATTGCACTGCGATTTTTAGTGATATCCGACTCAATCAGGTTCATCTAGCTCGTTTGCGTGACATTGTCACGTGAGTTTTTTTGTTCTTTGTACGTGTACCAAATAATATGCCAAATAATATACGCTAGTGTCTATTTTGCATATGATTATTGGAACCGTATAATTTTGTTCAAAAATAATAAAACAATGTCTAAACACCATGATGACATAAAAAAGCTACAGGTTGAAAATATGTAAAAGATCGGAACACTAATTTGGTCCATGCATAATTTTAGGATTCATGACCTGACAGACAACCCATTTGTATTGATTGACTATTAGATCACCTCAGGATTACGTGTCAATTAATGAGAGCGCCAATTAGACGGCACCAATGTACTTGCCCTAAGCAAGCCCGCTCTTGTGAAGACATGAAATTCAGACAATAGCAGGCACTTGCAAAAATTGACAGGAACGGGCAAAATTGCCAGGTCTTTTTTTTTTGTTAATCCTCCATCTGTGCACCGTTCCGTGGGCCGCTTGCAGAGCAAAAAAATCTGCAGCTTCTTCTCGCGCAAAAAAAAGAAAAGAAAAAAAGGGACTGCATCATCTACTGCGCTGCGAGCCTGATTCAGAAGGATAACGATGGCAGTGGGCCGTGACAAGACTGGTCGATTGCACTGCGCACCTGAAGTTGCTGAGGAAATTGGTGGGCTGCTGTATGGGCCATCCCCCAACGAACAATGAAATGGTAAAATAGCTAGCCCATCACGGCCGGGGATCACGTCCGTGGTCTTCCGCTGGCCTCCAGGATACGCACACCGATACGGTGATCCCATCCGTGTATTCGTATTTCCGCAATCTTTCAAATGCAAACTCAAAAAAAAAAAAGGGTTCAGCGGAAGCCAGCAAGCCTGATTTTGTGGAACAGGCTGCCC
The DNA here is from genome assembly GCA_004135705.1 of Alloteropsis semialata. NCBI lineage: Eukaryota > Viridiplantae > Streptophyta > Magnoliopsida > Poales > Poaceae > Alloteropsis > Alloteropsis semialata. The sequence goes on along the minus strand of CM014272.1, from coordinate 60,250,519 downwards.
AGCTATGCTGAAGACGACGCCTCACCCGAGAGGAAACAAGGACAGGCTTCAGAGATTCTTGAAGCTGCCTTGTGCCTTAATTCATGAGAACTACTACATTTCAGTCGCGCGAACACATTTGAAGATCGATGACGGTAGGTACTGGGTAGAAACCAACAGGTATCAGTTCGATCAGAGGCATGTCGAGAACTCGAGATGGTGCCGGTAGGTGCGAGGTAGAAACCAGCACAGGTGTATGTCACGTCCAACAAGACGTGAAACCTCCACTCCATAATTTCCATTGGCATACCGCACGCATCAGATATTAACACAAGCTAATTCAACCCGTGATCCATCATTTCAGAAAACGTCGCTGCTCTCTCCGATAACTACAACATCCGGTGAGAAGTCAGAGACGAGAAACTAAACGCTGACACGAGTGGAAACTGAAATTTCCCTGTTTATGATACTTGATACTGTTCCTACGGTCCTTGCTTCTGTTCTGTCAGCAGCCGGCCTGGATTAAAAGATGCTCTCCGCTGAAATCCCTGGGCTTGGAAAAAGTTCTGGTGGAGACGTGGGAGCTAGCCTTTCAGTTCACATCGTGCTCGCTGGCTGGGAAATTCTGTGGCACAGGGTGATCTTGCATAGTCGCATATATGACGCTAATTGGTCTTCAAAGATGGGAAACACATATGCAACCTTTCGGGCGCATACGGTCTTGTCTCGGCACTCCAGCCGGGTGTGGAAAGGCATTTGGCATGGCGTCCCTGGTTGTTGCTGCACAGTGCTACCCATCATGTGTGTCCGTGTGGGTGATCCGGGTGCGGATCGCAAGAATGCTGATTGCATTGGCCGGGCCCTGACCATTCTAGGACGCGACGCGCGCATGATCCATTCTCCAATGGGGCCAGGAAAAGCGCCGACGACGACGAAGAGCTCGTCGCTGGTGGCGTCCTTCCTTCTCGCTGGCAATCAATTAAGCTCGCTAAATTATCTAGGCGCCGGTCGCCGTGGTGCCGTGGTGATATATACTCCGCTGATATATGCGTGCCTCGTGATGTTGATAGGACTTGCTTGCTGTTAACTAGCAGTAGAACGGGTTCGGGAAACAGAGATAAAAGACAGTAGCAATAGGTCCTACACATGATCTACTAGGGAAAACAGAGAAAGAACAGAGAGGGTTAGGGTTACAACCATCGGCGGTGGTGGCGGGATTGGCGGCGGCGTTGGCCATGGCGATGGCGGCGTCGTCGTAGCAGGAAGAGCTCGTAGGGCGTGACGAAGCCGTCGGTGGAGCAATCCCGCCGCTGCTGCGCCTCTCTGATCGGAGAGCTAGGGTTTGTCGGGGTGGAGTTTGTGGCTGCGGCGAACCTCGTGTAGTGTGCCTGCCAGCCCCCACCCCTCTTTATATAGCGCAGTGCGACGGGGGCCCACTAACCATTAGGGTTAGGCGCCCCCGATCAGGGCGCGATTAAGGGGTTAATGGGCTGCCGTTGGGCCAGCCCACTTGAGATCAATCTAACATTCTCCCCCTTGATCTCTTCTATCGCCTTGTGCTTTTCCAACTCACCCCATCACAAATCAGAGTATTGAGCATGTTCCGTCATCACAGTCATTACCGTTAGACTCGACAGCCACAAACCCTTTTCTGTTTAGAGATGAATTCTTGCCTTGGGCCCCTTGCTATCCAGGTATCACAGGCTTTCCCTTAAACCCATGCCGGCTACATGTCCTCTGAACACGTTGGGCGGTAAGCCTTTCGTAAGCGGATCCGCTAGCATCTTTTCTGTGCTTATATGTTCTAGACTGATGGCGTGATCCCGGATTTTATCCTTCACAACATAATACTTGATGTCAATGTGCTTGGCGGCATTGCTAGACTTATTGTTGTGAGCGTATAATACAGCTGGCTCGTTGTCACAATACAACTTTAGTGGTTTGTTGATGCTATCAACCACCTTCAAACCGGGTATGAATTTCTTAAGCCAGTTCACCTGCCCTGATGCTTCATAACAAGCAATAAACTCAGCATACATCGTCGATGACGCAGTGTTAATTGTTTGTTTCTGGCTTTTCCACGAAATAGCTCCTTGAGCAAGAGTAAATATATACCCTGACGTGGACTTTCTTTCATCTCCTGCATAGTCAGAATCTGAATACCCTACTATCTGTAGGTCATCAGTTCTTCTATATGTCAACATTAGACCTTTTGTACCTTGCAAATATCTTAAGGCTTTCTTTATCAAATTCCAGTGTTCCATACCAGGATTACTTTGATATCTGCCAAGCAACCCGGTTACAAATGCTAGATCTGGACGTGTGCACACTTGCGCATACTGTAGACTTCCTACAGCTGAAGCGTATGGAACAGCTTTCATGCGATCGCTTTCAAACTTATTCTTGGGACACTGATGCACCCCATACTTGTCACCTTTGACTATAGGAGCAGGTGAAGGACTGCACTTATGCATATTGAATTTCTTCAGAACTTTCTCTATATATGCTTCTTGGGACAATCCCAATACCCCTTTGCTTCTATCTCGGTGAATCTTTATGCCCAAAACAAATGAGGCTTCACCTATGTCTTTCATATCAAAATTTGAGGACAAAAACTTCTTGGTTTCCTGCAGCAGACCAACATCACTACTTGCCAGTAGAATGTCATCCACATACAGTATTAGGAAAATGTATTTCCCATTCTTAAACTTTGCATACACGCAGTTGTCCTCAACATTCTCTTTAAACCCAAATCTTTTGATTGTCTGATCAAACTTTAGATTCCATTGCCTAGATGCTTGCTTTAGGCCATAGATAGACTTCTTTAGACGACATCCCATTCTTTCTTTACCTTTCTCGACAAAACCTTTCGGTTGTGCCATATAAACTCTTTCTTCTAAGTCTCCATTTAGGAATGCTGTCTTTACATCCATTTGATGCAATTCTAGATCAAAATGTGCTACCAAGGCCATTATGATTCTGAAAGAATCCTTGCTCGAGACGGGAGAAAATGTCTCATTATAATCTATCCCTTCTCTTTGGGTAAAACCCTTCGCCACAAGTCGCGCCTTATATCTTTCTACATTCCCTTTGGAGTCACGTTTCACCTTGTAGACCCATTTGCAGCCTACTGTTTTGGCTCCATTAGGAATTTCTTCTAGCTCCCAGACTTTGTTTGCACTCATGGATCTCAACTCATCTTCCATGGCTTCTTGCCACTTAGATGCTTCAGCGCTTCTCATGGCTTCTTCAAATGAAGCGGGATCACCCTCCATCTGAACTTCTTCGCATTCATAGACTATGTAGTCATCTGAAATTGGAGATTTTCTAACTCTTTGCGGTCTGCCAGAAGGCTCCGCAGCTGGCACTTCCTCTACTTGTGGTTGTTCATTTTGAGGCTGCTGTTGCTCCGCCACTGGCTCAACCGGCTCCTGAAGGACAGGTTCCGGGTTACCAGGTAAAGGCAAAGGAACAGCAGGTGCTGGCTCTATTGTAGGGCCGGCGACAACAGGTAGTGTGAAGTAGGGCTCTTGCTCTATCGGGATGGGCACAAACACCCGTTTTTCCTCAAGGTCAATTTCTCGCACTACCTTGCTCCCCCTGATCATCTCTTCCTCTAGGAATCTAGCGTGTCTCGTTTCCACAAACTTTGTGTGCCCACTAGAGCAGTAGAAACGATAACCTTTCGATTTTTCTGGGTAGCCAATAAGATGGCAACTGACTGTCTTGGGGTCTAGCTTTCCTATGTTTGGGTTAAATACTTTGGCTTCAGCAGGACTCCCCCACACACGCAAATGGTTGAGTGAAGGTTTTCTCCCTGTCCATAACTCATACGGTGTCTTCATCACCGACTTGCTTGGAACTCTATTGAGAATATGAATGGCGGTTTTTAAGGCCTCCATCCACAAACTCAATGGTAATGTGGAATAGCTCATCATGCTGCGCACCATATCCATAAGGGTACGATTTCGCCTTTCTGCTACTCCATTTTGCTGAGGCTCGCCCGGCATTGAATACTGGGCTACTATGCCATTTTCCTGTAGGAACCTTGCAAAAGGTCCAGGAACTTGTCCATAAGGGGTATGTCGACCGTAGTACTCCCCTCCACGATCGGATCTTACTACCTTTATTTTCCTTTCGAGTTGATTTTCTACTTCAGCTTTAAATATCTTAAACTTGTCTAACGCTTCCGAACGTTCTTTGATTGGATAGATGTATCCATAACGAGAGTAGTCATCTGTGAATGTGATGAATGAATCAAAACCATCCACAGACTTTACTGGAAAAGGTCCACAGATGTCCGTGTGGATCAATTCCAAAACTCCCCCGCTTCGCTTAGCTCCTTTCTTTATAATCTTTGCAAACTTGCCTTTGATGCAATCAACGCATTGCTCTAACTCTGAAAATTCTAGTGGTGGGAGGATTGATTCTTTAACTAAGCGTTCTATTCTCCCCCTCGAAATGTGGCCTAAACGACAGTGCCATAATTTCGATGAGGAATCAATTCTCTTTCTTTTCTTGCTTGCATCTAAGGATAATACTTTCTCATGCTCATTGCTTACATCATTCACATTCTCAGACATAGATAATAAATAAAGTTTGTCTTGTCGGAAGGCAAGACCCACACATTTATTATTAAACTGTAGCTTACACTCGTTCTTAGAAAAGTGGCAATCAATACCATAGTCTGACAAACATGAAACTGAGATCAAATTTCTAGCTAATGAGGGAACATAAAGGACATCATGTAACTGAAGCTTGAAGCCACTAGCTAGAACTAGAGAAAGATTTCCTATGGCTTCAACTTCTGCTTCAACGCCAGTGGCCACCTTAATTTGTCTTTCTCTTCTTTGAAGGGTTCTCCCTCCATAGAATCCCTGCAAAGAGTTAGCAACATGAACAGTTGCACCTGAGTCAATCCACCATGTGGAACTGTCATAACTTATGTATAAGGACTCATCAACAAATGTAATAATGTCCTCACCTTTCTCTAGGCAGTGCCTCATGAACTTGGGGCAGTCATGCTTCCAATGCCCAGTTTCTTCACACCACTTGCACTGATCTTTGTTCAATTCTTTCTGCTGGGCGGCTGGTCTAGAGGGTGCTCTGAACTGTGAAGAGTTGCCTCCCTTATACTGAGAAGTAGAGGCATCTGAAGCTTTCTTGTTGAAGAATTGCTTCTTGTTCTGTTGCTTGCCCTTCACATAATTGAGAGTATCCTCTCCTTTTGCTTTCTTTAGCCTTTCTTCTTCTTGTACACACATGGCAATGACCTTTTGTAGATCCCACTCCTCTGACTTTGTGTTGTAATTGACAACAAATATCTCATACTCTTTTGGGAGTGAGTTCAGGGCCAAGTGAATGAGGAACCCATCTGGCAGTGGCATCTTCAGCTTGTCTAACTTGGATGCCATTGTACCCATGCTCAGAATGTGATCTCTCACACTTCCACCAGTAAATCTCATTGTTGTGAGTTTCTGAATCAGGGTGGAAGCATGAGCTTTGGTTGAACCAGTAAACTGGCTCTTCACTTTCTCTAGATATTCTGTAGCTGTGTCACACTCTGATGGCACCCCTTAAGCTTTCTGTAATTGTCTTTCTGATGATGATCTTGCACTTGCGGTTTGATTTGTCCCACTTTGCCTTGTCTAGGTCATACTTTGCTCTTATGGGAGCATGATTCCACTGCCGAGTAGCAAAATCTGCCTCGGACTCATTCTCAGCCCTCACGGGCTCTTCTGGCTCAGTGGGTTGTGGCTCAGTGAGAGCCATATCTATCTCTGCAAGTGCTAGCGCTGAATCAAGCTCCTCACGCCATGCAACATAATTCTGGCCAGTTAGCTTGGGGATTGCACTGATTAAGTGTATAGCGTTTGCTGTTTGCTCTGAAATGAAAACATGACACATTTGTGAGAACATAATAATCATAATAATTGCATATCTTAATTTAACGTTGGTCAAAATCAAGACATACAAATAACTTGCTTCACTTATTCTAATCACCGTTGGGCAGAAAAGAATAAATACTGGTAAAACTTGGATCAGTAATATTGCTATTATTAACGTTGGTCAAAAAATAACAACAGTACCGAAATACTTGTGCTGAAAAATCTAGGCTTCTCAAATTAAATATCCCGTTGGTTCAATTTAATAAGAGAATAACAATAATAACTTGCGCAGCGGAATAATAAAATAACTTGCTATTTTCAGAAACATAACTTGCTGATCTTGCTCTCTAAAAAATAAACACGTTGGTGTAAATTAATTAGTGTATCTAAAGCTGCTGAAAATATGAAGAAATAAATTCAGAAGTATCACTTTTGCTAAAACCGGCCCGGAAAAAACAACAGATCCGGCCTGCTTGCTGTTCGCGCGGGCGGCCTGCTTGCGCTTCGGCTTGCCCAGCGTACGCGCAGCGCTCGGCTCCGGCTTCGGCCCACTTTGCGCGCGCGTTTCCTCGGCCCAGCGGCGCGTTTCCTCGGCCCAGCGGCGCGCTTGCTCTCGGCCCGCTTGGCTTCAGCAACGCGGCCCAGCCCAGCGGCCGAAAAACCCTAATGCGCGTTTGATCTCGGCCGTCGGTTTCTTTGGATGCCGATCGAACGGCTCAGCGCTGATTTCGCTAGGATAAAAGCGCCGAACGCGGTTCCTCCGGTCCTCGCGCAGCCGTTCGCGTCTCCCTCCCCTTGCGCAGCCGCTTGCCTGCGCGTTCTGTCCGTATGCGCCGCGCGTGCCGCTCTCGGGCGCAGAACTGCCGCCGCGGTTTCGGTGGCAGGTCTCCGGTGGCCGGAGGTCAGTGCGCCGGCGGCCACACGCGAGCACCTTGCTTCTTGCTTCTCTTTGCGCGCCACAGCACAGATAGCGAGCGCGAGAGAGGGAACACTGAGGGAAATGGCGCAATCTTTTCGCCCCTTCTGCTGCCACTGCAGGCCCTCTCGCCGGCGCGCGCGTTCTCTCTGTGGAGCGCGCCGCCGTCGAGCGGCACTGCAGTGGTGGCGCCGGCGGCAAATCGACCGTCCAGGTACGAAATCCGACCCCGTACGCCTCTGTGCTTGATGTGAGGCCCGGGACGATGTTCAGAACATGTCGCTCGGCGGCCTCCTGTGCTTCTTGTACTATGATCTGGATTTTTAGGCCCGGGACGATACTTGAAGTATGTCGCTCGGCGGCCACTGAGCTTTTGTGCTAGAGGATTTTTCCCAAAATCCGATCTACTCTCTAGTACCCGTCTGATACCATTGATAGGACTTGCTTGCTGTTAACTAGCAGTAGAACGGGTTCGGGAAACAGAGATAAAAGACAGTAGCAATAGGTCCTACACATGATCTACTAGGGAAAACAGAGAAAGAACAGAGAGGGTTAGGGTTACAACCATCGGCGGTGGTGGCGGGATTGGCGGCGGCGTTGGCCATGGCGATGGCGGCGTCGTCGTAGCAGGAAGAGCTCGTAGGGCGTGACGAAGCCGTCGGTGGAGCAATCCCGCCGCTGCTGCGCCTCTCTGATCGGAGAGCTAGGGTTTGTCGGGGTGGAGTTTGTGGCTGCGGCGAACCTCGTGAACTAAGCCTGCCAGCCCCCACCCCTCTTTATATAGCGCAGTGCGACGGGGGCCCACTAACCATTAGGGTTAGGCGCCCCCGATCAGGGCGCGATTAAGGGGTTAATGGGCTGCCGTTGGGCCAGCCCACTTGAGATCAATCTAACAGATGTATCCATGGTTGGTGAGTGGTGACTCGGTTGCCCACGAGTAGTGAGTGATGTGAGCACTGAGGAGAGATGTCAGCATCCGCGAATGTATGGGATGACATCCTCTTGTGTCTGTGTGATCATTCGGAGCGATAGGTGAAGAGGCTAATCATTCCTTGTCGCACTTATTTTACGTGATCAAAGACTGTTGACGCAAACGTATCCACAAACTTTTACGGTGTTCATTTCTAAAATAAATTATTATGCTACTTATGCGGATTATCCCCATTTTCTTTACCTTCTCTTTTGGCTAGGAAGGAAGGGTCCTAACGTCCATGAACATATGGTTGTATTCGGAATTATCTCGTCCTAAATAAATGGCATATGTATTTGAAAGCGGAGGGTGAAGTTGAAAGTCCATTTGACCCAATCAAATAAGTAAGCTGAAAGCAAATGGTGAAGTTGAAAGTCCATTTGACCCAATCAAATAAGTAAATTATATATGATAATATATTCCACAATACATCTAATTTTATCCATTTGATAGCATAAATATTCTTCTTCTTTTCATGAATGTGATCAAACTTAGACTATGTTAACTTAAGACAATCCAAAGTATTAGCACAAAACTATAGGGAAGTGAGCAGCTGAGACTGGAACTAAAGGGTGAAATTCAAAGTCCACTTGACAAAGCAGTGTCACACAGTTTTGCACGACACGAGTAGCCCACCTCACCAACTGCTGGTTACTGGGCCCGTTTTGTTTAGGAGCAACGTGGTTAGCCGATAATCTTGTCTCAGAATCCAGCCGCTCAGATTGAGTACTGGTGCATTGCACACTAGACGCAAAGTGGATCTTTTCCGGCGATCGTGTATGTGTATTTTTCTTTTGTCACGAAAGATGGCGAGTGTGCATCAGACGATGATGGACTGGTGAGGAAAAGGAGAGAGGATCCGGGGTTGCAGAGTGCCCTGCTTTCACCGGCGCACGCGACCCGTGTGGGCTGAAACGGACGTGTGGCCCGACAGAGAGAGACCCACACACAAGCTTGAGAGCCTTGACCGGGCCCATCAGAACCCGCCATCTACCACCGGTTTCTCCATTTGGGGTATCCTGTCATCGCGCTAGCTTTAGTGAAGCTCCCATGCCCCATGTCCGAATCTCTTATGAATTGTGATCAGGACGCTAAACGTCTGACGTTGTGCTCCGGCCTGGAACGAACTTGCCGTGATTCTTTCAAGAGCTGAGATAAAATCATATCGATGCTTTTTTCCCCTCCTCCAGAATTAAGGGCCTGTTTAGATCACCACGAAACTTTTGAAACTTTAAAACTTCACTATTCATCAAAGCGAATCTTACCTGCATGGAGTATTAAACGTGTGTTAATGACAAAACCCATTTCATAACCCGGTAACTTTGCGAGACGAATCTAATGAGCCTAATTAGGCCATGATTAGACAATGTCGTGCTACAGTAAACAATCTCTAATGACAGATTAATTAGGCTTAATAGATTCGTCTCGCGATTTTCCGTCCATCCGTGTATTTAGTTTTATAATTAGATCATGTTTAGTCCTCTTAATCTTCGATTTAGAATTGAAAACTTTCTTTCGCAAAAAAATTTTTCAAACTAAACAGACCCAATTAGAAAACAGCTTCGAACCTGGACCTTTGTCCCATCCAACTGCACTAGTTCATCGTTTCGCAGGAACTTCGTACGATGCACGTGTCGACTTCCCCTCAATTGTTCATCGAGCTGGCGGTATCGGTGCAGCTTTCTGCAGGCCCCATATGATTGTACTGTGCCTCTCCCGTCAGCCTCAATCAAGGCCACGCCCAACGGACCTGCGCCACATGGACACCATGCCACCTGTGCACGCGTCGCGCATCACACACTGACTCGACAACTGGATAATCAACTGATAACAAATTCCAATTTTCGCCATATATTAGTATATTGTTAGGATTAGTCCCACATCGAAAGGTGAGGGAGCACAACACATAAGGAGGGACAGTCCTCACCTATCAGGCTAGTCTTTTGGGTTGAGTTAGACTCGAGGCCTTGGTTGTTGTGGGCTCCAGTGGACCTGGGCTTGATGGGGGCCGCCCGTGGGGATAGCGGGCTGGGCCGATTCCGCTGCACACTCTAACAAGTGGTATCAAAGCTAGTTTCATAGAGAAGATCCACGTGGAGGCGCACAGGCAATCGTGCTGTTCGTGAACCGGTGCTTGCTCGGTTAGGCGTGGAGGTCAACGAGGCTCGGCGTGGAGGTCAACGAGGCTCATGAGCGGCGCAGGCTTGTACATAGGCGATATACGCAGCAGCACGCGCAGGCGACGTGTGTGGTGGAGGTCGACGAGCCTCGTGAGCGGCGCAGGCTGTACATAGGCGGTATACGGCGGCGACGTGTGTGCTGTAGAGGCGCGTGTGTGTGCGGCAAGGCATCCAGGTGGGGCGCGTGTATGTGCGGCAAGGCGTCCAGGTGGGGCACACGACGTGTAGGAGGTACGTGTTCTGTGCGTATAGTACACGTGTGTGAATTGATTTTCGGCAATCTGTGGCAACAGGCAGATGACATCGATGGCTAACAAATTTGAGGTGACGAAGTTTGACGGGACCGGGAACTTCGGGTTGTGGCAAACAAGGGTCAAGGATCTGCTGGCTCAGCAGGAGATCGCGAAGGTGCTCGACGGGAAGAAGCCGGCGAAGGTGGACGATGATAAGTGGGAGGACATGCAACTGCAAGCAACAGGGACAATCAGGTTGTGTCTCTCCATCGTATCATGTACACTGTCATGGAGGAATCGGATCTTGAAAAGATTTGGAAAAAGTTGTGCGATCAGTTTATGTCCAAGAAGTTGACTCAGAAGGTGTATCTGAAGCAGAAGTTGTATGGCTTGAAGATGCAAGAAGGGTCGGACCTTGCGGAGCACATCAATGTCTTCAATCAAATTATCGTGGATCTTGTGAAGGTCGAGGTAAAGGTTGAGGATGAAGACAGGGCTATTATTCTTTTGTGTTCTTTACCCAGGTCCTATGAGCACATGGTTACCACGTTGACGTATAGCAAGACGAGCATCAAGGTGGAGGACATTACTGCTGCATTACTTTCTCATGAAGAGAGAAGGAAGAACAATGCAACTGGTGACACTACTGGAGATGCTTTGCTGGTCAGAGGTGACCGAGGTGGGGGGACTGAGAAGAAGAAGAAAAAGAAAGGGCCGCGGTGCTATGGATGCAAGGAGTATGGACATCTGAGGAGGGATTGCTCGAAGCTGAAGAAGGATAGAGGAACCGCAAGTGTTGCTAGGAAGGATGACTCAGATAGTGATGGTGACATTCTCACAGTGTCATGTGAAAAATCTTGTGAAGCATGGTTGTTGGATTCAGCTAGATCGTTTCATGCTACACCAACGAAGGAGTGGTTCTCTTCGTATATTGAGAAGGATGGTGGTCTTGCTCACTTGGGAGATGATTCGGCCTACCGTATTATGGGAGTGGGCGATATCAAGTTCAAGATGTGTGATGGACAAGAGATGCTACTCAAGGGTGTGAAGCATGTGCCGGGGCTACAGAGGAATCTGATTTCGCTTGGGCTATTGCATAAAGAAAGATGGTTGTATCAGGTGATGGATGATAAGAAGACCTTGAGAGTCATGCATGAAGACAAGACGGTCATGGTTGGTGAGAAGTCAAGTGCACACCAATACAAGCTTAAGGGAAGCGTTGTTGAAGGTGGAGTCATGGATGGCAATGCAACTGTGGCGGTGTTTTGTCCGGAGATCAGCGAGACGGCGGGAACGGCCTCGTCGGGCTGTTCTAAGTGAGCAGCAAAGGAGACGACTCAAGTTCAATACACGGAGATTCGGCATCGACAACTTCATGGTGTGGCGAGCATATTCGCCAAGGTGGAGTTTGTTAGAGTTATGTCGAATATGTGTATGTTTTGGTTACGACGGAAACTTGAGTTGTAATTTGGTAGGTTAGGGATAGAGTTTGAGTCGACTTTGTACCCCTAGGCCCTATAAATATGAGAGGACTACCGTTGTAACCGTGAGACGACTTGGCGGCTGGTGTGGGCGGCGGCGTGGCCGCGGTGGTGCCCGGATGCCGGTGTAGCTGTTGTTTATGGGGAGGAGCGCCCGTAGTCATGCCCCGAGGATATAGGCACATTGCCGAACCTCGTTAAAAAAACATCGTGCCTCGGTGTCATTCTCGTTCATGTGATCTTGTGATTTGATTTTACGTTCTTGGGGTTATTATTTCCGCGCTATTATTCTAACAAAGATAATCAACCAACGATAGACTGATGAGCTGATGGAACCTTTGTCACTCGGCACACGGCAATGCGGTCGACGATGATGCGAGGCCGAGAGTAGTTCTGCCCGTGCGACAGGGTTGCGAGCCGATAGAACAAACAAACCCCAGGACGCGCGGCGGTGCGGCGCCATCATGATGGGGGAGGATACCCGAGACGCGATCACACAACCCAGCGAAGAAACCGCCGGATATTTCCATTCGTGAGCTGCCGACCGCAGTCAGCTAGCCAGCGTATGATTTCCACGGCCGAGCGCGTGGCGCCGGTGGCGGCGGCGGCCGTGGAAGTCGTGTACGGACCTGGAACGCAGCAGACAAGGTGGAGGAGGCCTCGTGCCCATGGCGTGCCTGGCTCTTCTTCAGCCGAGCAGCAGACACGTAGGCGCCCATGTGCGAACCGCAAGCCTGTAGAGCACACAAAACCGTGCGTATACTGCATATGCATGGTATTGGACGTTCCTCGCCACGTACGCCCGTACAATTTCATGGTAGAAGCGCGACACGTAGACGTACGGCCACTCAATTCAAGGCAGAAGGAAGGAAGATCGATCTCCGGTGGCTCCATCGAGCAGCGTCCGTCCGTCCCTGACTGCCGCCAGCACGGAATCGCATCGTACGTGGCTCACTCAGCAGTCGCAGACGCTCACAATAGTCTCGCGCACAATGTATGTATGGGACGAACAAATAAACCGGTGCATCGTCCGTTCCCCGGCCGGCCAGCTCGCGCCGCGCGTCCCTACCTACCCGTGCCCGTCGGTCGCCACTCCGACGGACACAAATCGATCGGGGCTTGCACACAGTACCCCTTCTCGTGTCACTGGACCACTTCCACTCAGGACTCAGAAGCTAGCAATGGGGAACACGCACTCGTGTTAACTAGCTATAAGCTCCACCGTGGTCCATCGGCCACCATGGAACCTACTAGCTTCCCTTGTGATCAAAAGGCGGCAAAAAGGCTTCTCGTATGTGTCTACTAGCTGGATTCATGAATCGGGGATACGTATGTGGCCCCATGAGGATCATGTATATGCAGATTTATTGAAGCTCGTGTTTTAAGTGCTTACGCATGTGTGGTGTCAAATTAATACTACTAACAACTAGCCTTTTAATTGGACGGCTCTGCCATTACTGATCAATGCAGAGCAATCTACATCTCCATTACAATTCTTTCCTAGCAAGCATTTCTCAGACAGGCCATGTTGACGTATAGATTTGCTGCAGTGCCGTCGTAGGACTCTGACCCGCCAGCCGTCCCGCGCGTTTCCCTTTTCTTTCTGTTTCCGCCCGGGCGGGGCGGATCGGATCTCAAGTGAGGCGCAAGCCATCTTCGCCCAGTCCTGGAAATAACTGCCCGGCCAACCGATCGACCGCGACGGGCAAAAGATAGCGATGGAGTGTCGCGCGCAACTCTGCAGGGACCGGGGGCATATGCGAAACATAAACGGAAGCAGCAGCTCACATGTTGGCTAGTTTTGGCCAAGGAACACACGCAAGTGAAGTTTTCCCGGGCTCGCGGGCCGCGCGTTCCGTACGTAAAGGGTGCTTGTCCGAGTCATCCGATGGAGGCGCAGCGGCTGATGATGGCTTGTACTCCACCGCCACACACTAGCTAGCTCAAGCGCATGAGTGCATGACGGCATGAGCTAGCCCAGCACGCCCCGGCCCGGCTAGCTCCTCTATTCCGGCACCCGGCAGAACGCCCGTGGTCGATCGTGGCCGCCCGTTGCCCCGATCGGACGACCACACCATGCATGATTGCCCTGCTTCCTCTCTCGAATTCTCGTATCCGAGTCCTGCGCGTGAAGTGATGGAAGCCGAGCGTACGCGCCGTGCCGTGCCGTGCGGCGTGTCGATCAGCAAGTTAGAGGTCACAAACTCACGCCGCCGACGCCGGCTCGATCGCATACGGCGTGTAGCGCCGCTGGACTTTCCGTGCTTCCGTACCCGAAAACGATACACCACAGCACCACGCACGCCGCGCAGGCATAAAACACAACCGACGGGTCCGATCCCCACACCTCGCGCGGTCAGCGCCGCCACGGGCGTAGCGAGGAGCCGCGGGGCTCGGGCACGGTGCGGGGCATGGTGCAGAGCAGACACGGAGGGAAGGGACGCGGTCGCGCGCGCCGCCTCGCTCGCTTGCGGCGGTTGCCGAGCCGGGCAGGACTCTTCTGCACTGGTAGGGCGCAGAGCAGGGGTGATCGGCTCGCGTTCGCGGAGCGAACCACCACCGGTTTCAGTTGGTTGCTATTTCCCGGGCTTCTCTCCCCTTCACTCACTGACCTGCCTCTCTTCCTTGCCTTCCTCCTCTACTCATCTCATCGCTTGCGGGGGGCATCAGGGAGGGAAGGGGGAGGGGGTGTCCCTATTCTTAGGCGCCGCGCCGAGCGAGGGGGGCGCGCGGTTAAGCGAGGCCACGCGCTCCTTTCTTCCGCTCCTGCCCATGGCCGCGGCCGCGACGGCGTCCACGGCAACCACCTGCTCGTCCTCGTCCACGGCCACCAGCCCCGGCCCACACCGCAGGCGCCAGCTCAACGACATCGAGCGCGACGCCGCCACGCACGACGACTGCCCCTCCTCCTCCTCCGCCTCTTGCTCCTCCTCCTGCTGCTGCGGCGGCGGCGGGGCCGCTGGCGCCGACCACCACCACCACCACAGCCACCACGCCTGCGCGCACGACGACGCGGAGTGCGGGGGCCTCCACGGGCACGCGGCCTCCACGCCCCGTGGCGGGAGGGCGCCGCTGTGGGCGCGGAGGAAGCGCGGCGGCGGCGCGCCGGGCCGGACGGCCTGGATGAGGGGCATCGTGCTCTGCCTCCTCGGCCTCGTCGCGGTCATCGGGTTCCTGGGCTCGCACCGGGGCGGCGGCGGCGGCCGCGCGGCCACCGGCACAGGCGCGGGCGGCGATGGCGCCGACTCCGACGGCGGGGGGCTCGTGCACAAGGTGGAGGTGACCGACGCCGACGTCATGGGGTGGACGGCCGAGAACTTGACGGCCCTCGCGCGCCGCCCGCCCGAGCCGCCGGTACGTTCCCCGCTGCTGATCACTCGCTCGCCGCCCTATCGTTTTATTACAACGATCATCGAGCCATGTTAACTACGCGCGCGCACCATTACTTTTCTGGCAATAACCACTCGTGCACGTACTTGAAATTTGAAAAGCGGCCATTTATTGATTCATCGCAATATCGCATTATCCGTTGGTCACCGAAAAACCATCAAAATTTAGGATCAAGTGATCATTTCATTGGCTTTCAGTTGGAGCTTGATATTCCCATTTTGGGATGTATCATAGCACCTCATAAGTAGTCGCCGTTCGTATCTGCTTCTAGCAATGTACTTTGCCAATAATGCGAAAAATTGTGGTCCTCTAAGATTTTCTTGAGAGAATTTCAACGTATTGTAGTGTTCTCATCTCTACTGAAATCGGCGAAACACTGTAAGTATAAACAGAAAGCACGACTGCTTTCAAAATGGAAAAGGGGGGAATTTTCTCCCAGTATTATATATAAAAAGGTTGGAGCTTTTGGTTCACTACTCGTTGCGGTATGGAGTATTCATACGGGAGAAATGATTGGTGATAAGGACAGCGATTCCTCCGGTATTTATTGCTAGCGTGAGTCACCGGAACCAAAAGAACGCTGCACCTGACGTGAGTTTCAGAGTCCTCGAAGAGCAGCTGTTTATCTCTGTTTTTTAAAAATGTTTTTCTTGTTCTTCACGGATTTCATTGTCTTGACATGTGAGATACATCGCTATTTTTCTTTCTCCAGTCGCCTTTTTGGCTATTGAGGTCCAGTTGTCGCTCGAAAATGAAATGGAGTGCATTGGGTTGGTGTCGTCGATGTTGCTTTCCATAGTAATTGTCAGACTGAGGGTTTAGCAGCAGATATTTTAGCCAACCAAAGCATTTGGTATCCTCATTTCTCTACAAATTTGCTATAATTATCTAACCTAATGATGTGTTGTTCAATTTGCTACTCATGCTAAATCGGTGTCCTGCAAAAAATCAGCATGCTAATTGTTTTGGAAAATCACAATTTTCATATATACAATAACATCATATTACGAAATAAAAATCTAACGAGGTCTAAAGTGTGGTTTTAAAGATTTATCTTGTAAAGTAGTGACTTAATTTGGTAGGGACAACAAGCTTCAGTTTTGGGAAGTTGGGGTACTCTGGCAAAGAGTCTGCCAGAAAGCAATCTTGTGTCCATATTCAGCCAAAAAATTTACACGCACGATTGATAAAAGCAAGGCATTCATTCAGATGCCATGCTATGCTCGGCTTGACTTCACTTTTCTTTGAGAACTAGATCCGTTTGACTGTACTGAAGTTTCCTTTCTAACACGGACAGGTACCTGAGATATGGATGAAACCAGAGAGTGAGGGCTACAGGCAGTGCATTGAACGGCCAAAGAATCACCGCAGTAATTTCCTTTCGTCCATCTTTCACTTCGTTCTCTTTCAGCTTCAGATACAGCTACATTTTCTCAACCAGGACATGCTTACTGCAGGGACCAGCAATGCAACTGTCGGTTACCTGATCGTTGATGCAAATGGTGGGCTAAACCAGATGCGAATGGGAGTATGTATATGCCTTCGTTAAACAAGTCATGGAAGCGTCTTTCAGCTAACTCTTATTAATTCCTTCACAAACTATTCTTACAGATAAGTGATATGGTTGCAGTGGCGAAGATCATGAACGCGTCGCTGGTGATCCCTACGCTGGATCATCAGTCATTCTGGACTGACCCAAGGTCTGAAACTCTGTTACCTAGCTGCTTGTGATCATCTTGTAGAAAAGCCCAAGTAGGCTGACCATTAGTGTTCTTGTCACAGTGATTTCAAAGACATATTTGACGTTGATCGCTTCAAGGAGACATTGAAGGACGACATTGTGATTGTGGATTCCCTTCCACCAGATTTCAGAAGGGTGAAACCCTACGTGAGAGCACCCACCTCCTGGTCCAGGGTACGAGTCAACAGCTTGTTGATTCTACTAGATTTCATTGCAGCAGCTTCGAGAATTCCAGGTGCGTGAATACTGAATAGGCTGATGGATCGCCAGCTCCGTTTTCCAGGCTTCCTTCTACAGAGACTTTTCGAAAATCCTGAGGAAGTTCAGAGTGGTGAGGTTTACACATACGGATTCACGGATCGTGAACAACGGCCTCGCACCTTCTCTGCAAAAGCTCCGGTGCCGCGCGAACTACAAGGCGCTCCGATACACGAAGGAGATCGAAGCGCTAGGCAATACCCTGGTTGACAGGCTGCGAAATGGATCGGAGCATTACATCGCGCTTCACTTGAGGTAACTGACACTTCAGAATGCTCAGTGATCAGCTAACGGCCCAACAATACTTCAGTCATACAAAGTACAAACCAAAATCTGAAACCATTTTGCATTTGACAGATATGAGAAGGACATGCTGGCGTTCACGGGGTGCAACCACAACCTGACGCTGCACGAGGCGGCGGAGCTGACGGACATGCGGCTCAAGGTGCGGCACTGGAAGGAGAAGGACATCGACAGCGAGGAGAAGCGGCTGCAGGGCGGGTGCCCCATGACGCCCCGGGAGGCGGCCGTCTTCCTCAAGGCCATGGGGTACCCCGCCGCCACGAAGATCTACATCGTCGCCGGCGAGATCTACGGCGCGCGCAGCATGGACGCGCTCAAGGCCGAGTACCCCAACATCTACACGCACTACAGCCTCGCGGCGGTGGAGGAGCTGGAGCCGCTGGAGCTGTACCAGAACAGGCTCGCCGCCGTGGACTACATCGTGGCCCTGCAGAGCGACGTGTTCGTGTACACGTACGACGGGAACATGGCCAGGGCCGTGCAGGGGCACAGGAGATTTGAAGGGTTCAGAAAAACCATAAACCCTGACAGGTCCGCCTTCCTTTTTTTTTTCCCTTCAGCATAGTTTCGAATGCAGAAATTTGGCAAAAATCTTCTAGTAAATAGTGTAATCCTCTCATGATGTTGAATTTAACGCCTTTGAAACTTGGGCTTATTAGACCTTCTGTGACCTAAGTTAACAAAAAGAATTTCTATCTGTAGGCTGAAGTTTGTGGAGCTCATTGACAAGCTTGATGAAGGCTCCATGACCTGGAGAGAGTTTGAGAGAGCAGTGAGGAAGCACCACGAGAACAGACTCGGAGGTCCGTATGACAGATTACGTGGTGAAAGTCCAAGGCAGGAGGAGTACTTCTACTCAAATCCGATTCCCGGTTGCCTCTGCAAAAGGGTTCAGAGGAGTAGATGATGTGTGTATATATCGGTGGAAACGATTCAGTTTGAAACATACCGGCAGCTTCAGCAGCTGGAGCATGGATGGAAATGAAGCTTCCTACGAATGGTAGCTGGGATCACCAAAGAGAGGGAGACTAGCAAACTGACACAGACTAGCAGTTTTGATTTTATCCTAGGCTGACAGACGAGACACGAAGCTGAGGTCTGGAAAGGAAAGGGCGCAGGAAGTAAGAAGTGAAAATACCAAAGATAACAATCTAAGTGAACATCACAAGGAGATGTTGATGTACTTGATGTTGGAAAATTAGGCAAATCCAAACATAAATTCTGAATATAAATCACGTTCAACAAAATGCAATCCTCAAACATTCTATGCGAAATTTGAGACATGATGTTATGTGGTCGTACCGGTGTTGCACAGATAAAGATGTCGTTGATGGTTGTCATGTATCGAAGCCGAGCGTGACAACGACGACCTGTGGCACCCGAACGTTGAGGAAGACGAGGCATGGTGAAGAACTTGGGCAATTGCGCGGAGCACTTTTCAAAAACCCTAGTTGCTCTCTCACCTGACGCTTGGGATGGAGTAGAGACTACGCGACGCAAAAGTAGAGCAAAAAATCAAGCAAAAATAGGCTATCTTAGGGTTTTCCTGACCTTGAGGCCTCCATGTATAATAGTCTATGGTACAGTTTTTTTTTTATCTAGGGATGGTCTGTATTTATTGGGTAGAAAATCTCCCACACCCTCGTCAATTAGCAATATGGGACTAAAGACGGTGTGACCTCTCCAACCGCTGATGGTTTTGAGATTTATTAGAATTATTTATATGGGCCAAAGCCCATATATCTAACACTTAAGCAATATAATATAACAAGTCTAAATGGAAAAAAAACGCTTCATACAATGGCTGCCGTTTGTAGCTGTGGGTACTTCCTCATTTTCTAGATATTTGACGCCATTTGACTTTTGGAGTTGATATTTACGTCGTCTTATTTAAAGATGTAGTGTACAAAACTTGTGTAGGAGATTTATCGGACTAACGAGGCACGAAGAGGATCGCCGGAGTTGAGAAAGATGAGCCTCTGCCTTGATCGGTAAAAAATTTATCTTGTGGCGACGGCTATGCGAGCAAACAAAACCCCTAGGAGGTTAGTTATCTTTTGCAGGCCCTGTTTGGAATGCAGGTATTTTTCTCTATTCCTGTATTTTTCCTGTGAAATTGAACTGTTTCCTGTGAAATTCCTGCATGATTTCTGCGAAATTCCTGCGTTCCAAACAGGACCTCAATGATTGGATAATCCACACGTTGATTAGTCAATGATTTGAAAGTTACACCGACCCCTAGTATGGTTTTCTGATGCTATGCTTGTCAAGCATTAATTACAGTCATGCAATGGGCCAACTATGATGTAGAGTAGAGATTAGTGCGTGCGTTTCACAATACGCAGCCGAAGTTTGTGCCCAATGAGAATTCGTAGCGCATGGAACCCTTCGTGCTCAGCAGCTGCTCCATCCAGCACTCTTAGGCCTGGGCATTCGGTTAAAACCGCAACTGGTTCGGTTTTTTCGGTTCTTGGAAAGTTCAGTTTTGCAAAATAAAGAACCGATCGGTTTGCAGAAAATTAGAAAACTGACGACTTTAGTTCGTTTTTTTCGGTCGGTTGTCGGTTTAAACCGAGGAACACCGAACAGAAAACATCAGCAGAAACCACGCCCTCTGCTCCTCGCCCGCGCGGGCCTCGGCCTGCTTGCTGCTGCCCACTGGCCGCTGCCTCGCCGGTCCCCACACGCCCGCGTCGTGGCGTGCCGGCGTCCCTCGCGTCCTCATCGGCCTACGGCCTTGTTGCTGTGGAGGCTGAGGCTGGACCGCTAGAGGATGGAGGCCTAGAGGGCTCGTCGCGCCGTTCACCGTCTACAGCTGCGCCGCCGCTGTCTGCGTCCCGCGCGGCGCAAGTGTTGCGGTGCACCGATGCAGATGCGGCGCGCGCGGGGGCCTTGAGTTAGGGTTAGCACGGTGAGGGGAGGAGGATGACGTCGTGGCGGGGGCCAGGGGCACGGGGCGTATACACGCATGCGCGATGCGGCTGAGATGGGGGAGGGGGGAGCGGACGAGCGGTGATGGGCTGGGCTGTATTTGCTGATGGGCCAAATGTTGTGCGCGGGGTCTGGAAATTGGGGATCGTATGGTATGCATAGAAGTTCGGTTTCATCGGTTTATCGGTTCGGTTCTGAGCTAAAACCGACTCCAGAGCCGAACACGGAAGTTCACAAAAAACAAAACCGAAGCCGAACCAAAAAACAAAAAAACCGACATTTCGATGCGGTTCGGTTCGGTTCAGTTTGGTTTACTATTTTCGGTGAAAAAGTGCCCACCCCTAGCTGCACTGTCCCGGCTGAAACTGAATGGCCGTCATGACGGCTACGTGGTACCGGGGTCGGGCCATGTCCCGTCTGCCAGGGTGCCAGCAGTCCCGGTTGGTGTCAAAGAACCTGGCGACGCAGAACTTCCCGCGGCCCAGGTAGGTGAGGTCGGAACGCGCCAAGCAGGCAAGCACCAAGCAGGGCGGGCGTGTAGCCGTCGACGTCGTCCCAGACGTCCCGGTGCTCCGGCCGTTCCCCGAGGGCTACTTCCCCGACGACGCCGGCGCGGCCAATGTTCAGCACAGCCGAGCACAGCTTCATGGATGGCTCGGAGAACCCAAGCCACCTCGCGTTGCTCCGGGTCTCGCAGCCGCACTCGTCGAGCGTGTCGAGGAGCGGCGGCGTCGGAAGCAGGTCCCAAGACCAGTGGCCGGAGCGCTGGCCCAGGGCCTCGAAGGACGGCGCCCCGTCGTGGGCGTCCTGGATCGTGTTGAAGAGGTAGAGCATGTCCCCTAGACCCCCACGGCGGCCCAGGCGGGACCGTCGGACTTGGGGTGCCGCAGGTCGGGCCCCGCGCGGAAGGCCGAGGTCGCCGTGTCGTACATGAAGGTGCGCCTGTCGTCGGTGCCGGTGCCAGCGCCGACGATCCGGCTCCCGAGGCGGAAGAACTCCGTCCGGTGGGCGCCGCTGGGCGACTCGAAGCAGGCGAGCGGATGGACGAATCTTCGCAGCTGGGAAGACATCTTTGATCCTGTCGTCCTCCTCCCGCCGATCTGTTAGAGCAACTCCAAGAGAATGAACAACCAACTTGCTATAGCTAAATTTGGCACACCAAGCGAAATTTCCTTCTCCAACAGACTTGCTACTTCACTCGCTATCCTATCCAGCTTGCTAAAAAACTTCCGCCGGTGGCCAAACTTGGAGAGGCAACTGCTCGCTCGTTCGCTCGCCAAAGCGTGGACTCCAACTGCTTTTGGCGCGAGCAGGAAGGAAACAAGGGGCGCGCGGCCGCGGGGAGCGGCTGGCCGACGGGGAGGGGCCGCGGCAGGCGGCGAGGGGGCGGCGGACGAGGAGGGGGAGTACAGGACGTCGCGGAGGAGGCCCCCGCCGGACCGGAACGCGCGCGCGGCGGCCGCGTGGAACGGCGGCGCGGCGTCGAGCGCGCGCACGTCGAGTCCGGAGACGGCCAGCCGGTGCAGGTGGAAGCGGGACGGCTGCCGCGCCGTGCCGGCGACGAGGAGGTGGTCGGGGGAGTGGAGGGAGAAGGTGGCGACGGAGAGGAGCGCGGCGAAGGGGAGCAGCAGAAAGCAGCCGGCGGAGGCCGCCGCCGGCGCGGCACGGCCAGCGCATGGGCGGCGCGGTTTGGATTTTTCTCACCGGGCGGCAACACGTGATGTGCAGGCAGGATCGCAGGAGGGAGATGGGAAGAAGGGGAGAGGAAGGGATGACGCATGGGACCTACGTGTCGGTGTGCGGGAAAGGAGGAGGGTTGAAGGAGCTGTTAAGATTTGGAGTATGTAAAATAGAGAGTCTGTTGGAGCAAGTGACTCGATATAAAGAGAAATCTTTGTAGAGAGTGAGAGCCAAAAATGGCCACTCTTACGGATGATCATGCAGGTCCCTCCGATGTTCCGTTTTATTTAGGCCGAGGCCCGAGGGGAAACACAGACCAGGCCGAAGCAGTCGAGGCGTTCCAGCGCGGGCCGAATGGGCGTTTGAGTTTAAACTGGGCCTTTAGCCCATCGGGTCGGCCCGTGGAGGAAGCAGGGCTGCGGCCCTTTGACGTGCTGCCCTGTGGAGAATTTACACGTCCCCTTCACGCCGTCCGAGCTGTGTGAATCCCTGTTTGTTTTCTTTCTTTCTCTGCACGCCTGCTCGCCGCATCCCTCCTCCACCTCTCGTCTTCTTCTCCCCCACTGCATCACCTCCATCTCCCTCAAAACCCTAAACCCCCCTCCCACTCTACAGCGGGAGCAGCTCATCGGCGTCGCGTCCCTCGCCAGGTGAGCCCTCGCCCCGCCTAATTCCCCAGGTGCTCCTTCGATGCCTCCGCGCTCTCTAATTATGTGCCCCTTTCACGCTCCGCCGTCAAAGTGCCAATTTTTGGGGTTCCATTTGGTGCTGGTAGAGTCGTTCTTCAAAATTTCTTGGTTGATTTGGTGATTTCTCCGTTCGGACTTAGTGTCGGGTATGGCTTGGTGCAGCGGATCGCTAAGCGTTGATCCTGCGCGCTGCTCTTTAGTACTATTTTGCGATTCTTTCTTGAGGATTTAGTGGCGGAGACTGAAGAGTTTTGACTGTGTCGGGGGGGTCTATGGCTCTATGCTTAGTGTGGTAGCCAAGGGATAAAATTCAAACGACGCTTGTCGAGCCCAGTGAATTTAAATCTTTTTTCTCTGCAAATTTGTTGGGGGTGGGGTTTGCGTGGGGATCTGCAGTGGCGATTTAGTCTTCATTTGGGGTCTATGCATACTGAGGTAGTTAAGGGATCAAACTGAATCAGCCCCATCGAGCCCAGAGAAACGATTAGTTAGTTTTCCCCCTGTTCTGTGTGGTCAATTTACACTTTTTGGTTGAACTATTTGATTTCTGCAGATTTGTGCATGCCTGGCCTCCCTGTTGTGAAGTGAGAAGGAAGTATGGCTTCAAGGGCAATCATTAGGAGAAGGAAGTATCTCTTCGATCATGTCAACACACCCATCCTCTCATCTTCCCCCTTCTCTACCTTCCCACGTGGAAGATCTGGTTTGGAGGTTGAGCCAAGAACAGCGCAGAAATTTCTGGAGCAAAGCTCTGGGGATTTCAAGTCTGAGAAGGAGCAACACAGTGTGAATTTGGTCAAGAAGGATCTGCTAGGTCTTGGTAATGGGTTTCTGCGACGTCCAGCTCATGTGATTTCACTTTCTCATCGTGGAATCGGAATGAATGAGTTTGGGCTGCCTTTCGGAGCTAGATCTTTGTTGCAGTCAGTCCGCACAGCATCAACTGCAACTGCAGGGCAACCTAAGATGGATACAGATGATGAACAGAGTGAGGACCAGAAGCAGAATAAGAAGAAAAAGGAGGCATCCCCAGAAGAATGTGATCAGGCTGTGGAAGGCCTAAGCAGCGCAAAAGCTAAAGCCAAAGCTAAGCAGGTGCAAGAATCTCTGAAGGCTGGCCAGTCAGTTATGCAGAAATTTTGGGCAAGAATTCTTGGTATCGGTCCTGCTCTCCGAGCTGTTGCTTCAATGAGCAGGTCTCAATACATTTTCTTCCCTTCTTATATGATAATTGTAAGAAAATTGATCAGTCTGTTTCTTCTGTAACCTGTGATACTAACTTTTTGTTTGTTTGTTTGGTAAGGGCTGATTGGGCTGCAAAGCTTAAGCATTGGAAGGATGAATTCGTTTCTACACTGCAGCATTACTGGTTAGGGACAAAACTACTGTGGGCAGATACTAGGATCTCATCAAGATTGCTGGTGAAGCTTGCTGGCGGGAAGAGCCTTTCAAGAAGAGAGAGACAACAGCTAACCCGCACAACAGCTGATATCTTCAGGCTGGTACCATTTGCTGTGTTCATCATTGTTCCATTCATGGAGTTCTTACTGCCAGTGTTCCTCAAGTTGTTTCCAAACATGCTGCCGTCAACTTTCCAGGACAAAATGAAAGAACAGGTATGTGCTTGACTTTCTGTAAGTGCCAGAACCTATATTGTTTAGTTATGTGCTCTGCCAAAAGTTTGTCACAAACCATATCGTGTACACCATTACTAATTCGATTGAGTGGCGTACCCTTGTGGTGCCGTTTCTATGGAAACCAGAAACATTATCATAGTGTAATTTTGGTTTTGGAGTTGTAGATTTAAACATATGCAGACCCCTTTATTGGCTCAATAATGTTCTTTTTCTTGCTTAGGAAGCATTAAAAAGGAAACTGAAAGCAAGGATGGAGTATGCAAAATTTTTGCAAGAAACCGCGAAAGAAATGGCAAAGGAAGTGCAAACATCGCGTAGTGGAGAAACAAAACAGACAGCTGAAGATCTGGACGAATTTTTGAACAAGGTATAAGTTCTTTATGTGCTCCATCGCCCTGGAATAATTATGTTTTTTATAGTGAATTGCTTCCTATATTGTGATTAGGTTAGGAGAGGTGAACGCGTCTCTAATGATGAAATCTTGAATTTCGCGAAGCTGTTCAACGATGAACTTACTCTGGATAACATGAGCAGGTTAAATACTCGTTTAATATCTGTGTTAATTCATAATCACAATTACACTAGTGATTAAACAGTTGATTGACATTTTCCTGCAGACCACGCTTGGTAAATATGTGCAAATATATGGGTATCCGTCCATTTGGTACAGACCACTACTTGAGGTTCATGCTTCGCAAAAAACTGCGAGAGTAAGTATTTCAATGAAAATGTTAACTCAATGGTAATTAACTTGCACGCAGTCTTATTTGCATGTGCCAGTATAATATAAATGGTCAAGCTTGTAGATCAAACAGTGATGGAAACTTGGGGTTGAAGGTTGATAATTCTTTCAGAAAGCTTTCTAGACAATTATCAAAATTGAAAGTTCAAGTGATTCTAATTGTTGTGCTGAACTGCTCATAGTAAAATACATTGATTACTTTGAAGTAAAGATACTGCAAATGGACAGTGTTTTCGTGGCCGTGCGAACTTAGCAGGCATTTGAATTTATAGCATTAAATTGAGTTGGTAGCTGTTTTCCCGTTTGTTCTGTTGCTGTTTGCATTAGCTTCATCACTGCAGTTTTAACCATCTTCTTAAAATGCTGGTGCGAATATCTTCTTTTGTTAATGGTGTTTACCTTTGCAGCATTAAGAATGATGATAAGATGATTCAAGCTGAGGGAGTGGAGTCGCTTTCTGAAGAAGAGCTTCGGCAAGCCTGCAGGGAACGTGGCCATCTAGGCCTGCTGTCAACTGAAGAGATGCGCCAACAGGTTTGTTGCATTATGATATGCACATGATCTAGTGTTGTATGGTCTCAAATAATTTACTTATTTACATGTTCTTGTATTTGCTTCAACCTCTATGCTGTCCATATTTACAGTTATTTGAGTCATCTGTTCTTGTTCTGCATTACTCCCACTTACTTTGGGACATATTTTCAACACTCACTCCATTAATTACCTTTAATCTAATTGCAGCAACAAATGTAGAGTTAATTATCCCTGATGTTCCTAGCCATCTATCAAGTGCAACAATAAATTTGGTCTTGCTAACACAGTCACGCCTTAGAATTGGAATGACTTGTAATATGTAATGAAGTATTATTCATGCTGATCTTGATTTCTGTTTTATCAAAGAATACATTTTTTGCGGCTAACTTTAAAGACCTCTATAAACTGCTAAGTGCTGTGTTTACTTCTCTTACTAACTGCTTCATTGGTGTTTGTGTTCTAACCACAAGCCTAACTTATTGATAGTAAATTTTGGTGTATATAACTTCTATTTAAATGTATGATATTTCATTAAAACCTTCATTTTGTACCCAGCTGCGAGACTGGTTGGACCTCTCACTTAATCATGCTATGCCATCTTCACTTCTCATACTTTCAAGGTAAGTTTTGGTTGATATTTTCTGACTTGTTATGTTATTACTATTTGTGCAATTGTGCTTGCATTCTTAAATTTGGCAATGCTTCCAGAGCTTTTACTGTGTCTGGGAGAATGAAGCCTGAGGAGGCTGTTGTTGCAACGCTATCTTCTCTACCGGATGAAGTTGTGGATACAGTTGGGACAGTATTGCCATCTGAGGATTCAGTTTCTGAGAGGAGAAGAAAATTGGAATTCCTTGAGATGCAGGAAGAGCTTATCAAGGTGATGTAGAACTGTAGTCTGAACTCTGAAATAATATTCTTTTTTCTTAGTTTCCTGGGACTGATATTTGGGTAAACATAAACCACTGTTAAAAGGAGTGCTTTTAAGCTGATAGGGAACTTCCTTCACTGAATGTGTACATGTTTGTTGCATATTTTGGTGGGGGCTGGGCATGTGCTACTCTTGGTTTTGTTATTTATGATTAGTTCAGTCCAGAATACACCATAATCTCAAGTATTTAAGCCATAGCCTTAGTATTTTCTAACAACATCAACTTTATATGCACCCTTGAGGCCTGAATAGTCACTTTTGAAATGTTGACCTTATATGTTGGATCCCATGCTTAAACCTCTCAGGATTTCCTGTTCATATCTTATCATGTGTTACATATTCTGAGGAAAGGGGACACAATTGCAAAGCTTGGTTGGATCTGTAGAGATTAGGCCCAATTGCTTCTGATTGACAGATAAACTGAAACTTATCTAAAGGTATTGGGCTTAATCCCTCTATCCAAACAAATCAGTAATGTGTCTCAGTGCATAGTTTATACTATTTCACAATCAAAGCTGGAACTTGTTCAATTGGATGACTAAATTGAAAATGTTTCTATAATAGAACTTGGTCTTAATAGCCCTGCCTACTGTCTCAGTTCATGCTTTATGGTTTCCCTGCTGACTCTCAGCCAGTCAGCCTATTAATCTCACATGAACTCCTTTAATATTCATACTAGGGTGCTGTTATGTTTTTGTCTGTTTATTCATAAGGAAAAAATGGTTGAATGGGATCTGCTAATGCATTTGTTTATTCATAAGAAAAAATGGTTGACAATTATCCAGCATAGGAACCAGCATTTGTTTATCTTTAATAGAATCATTTTATTATGTTGTAAAACTGTGCTGTTGTTGATGCTTTGCATATTTAAAACATTCAGGAGGAAGAGAAGAAGAAAGAGAAAGAAGAAAAGGCAAAGCAAAAGAAAGAAGAGGAGGCAAAACACAAGAAAGAAGAGGAAGCAAAGCTGAAAGAACCAGAGGCTGCTGAAGAGGATTTAGCTTTGAAGGAAATGGTTGATGCTACTGCTAGGGAAGAAGAACTGAGAAAAGCAAAAGAACATGACAAGGAAAAGCTCTGTAATATCAGCCGTGCATTGGCTGTGCTTGCATCTGCCTCTGTATGTTACTAGTTGATCTGTAT
This sequence comes from Alloteropsis semialata, assembly GCA_004135705.1. Lineage (NCBI taxonomy): Eukaryota > Viridiplantae > Streptophyta > Magnoliopsida > Poales > Poaceae > Alloteropsis > Alloteropsis semialata. Next base: position 60,222,893 of record CM014272.1, on the reverse strand, counting down.
TCTTTTATTAGTAACTATAATTCTAGAACAATAGTCTCTCTTTGAGCTTTATCTGACTTTCATCTTTGCATTGCAGTCTGTTAGCAAGGAGCGTCAAGAGTTCCTGAGCCTTGTCAACAAAGAGGTATAGCGTGAAGTAGGATTAGAGCAATTATTCATGTATTCACCTCTAAGTTTATGGCATATATCAAATCATGGAGGTTTAATTGGATTAAGTTATCTGGATGTCTGAATGCAGATAGAGCTATATAACTCCATGCTCGAAAAAGAGGGTACTGAAGGTGAAGAAGAAGCTAAGAAAGCATATTTTGCTGCTAGGGAAGAGCCAGATGCTGATGCTGAGGTCGCTGCGGAAGAAAAGGTGTCATCAGCACTTATTGAGAAGGTAAGAAATCCTCAATGCATGTTATGGCTATAGGAAAAAAGTTTACATATCTTGTCAGCTCTTATTGAGAAGGTAAGAAATCCTCTTAATGCATGTTATAGCTATAGTTAAAACTTCACATATCTCCTGTAGTATGTTTCTAAGGTACTACTCTCTGCTGCTAGTTTTATAGATATTTACATCAAAGGCTACAAATAAATATCTGAAAAGTTAGAGATAAGAGTGCACACTGCTACTTGACTCGTAGGCAGTTTTATGACTTTATCAAATTATTTTAACTTTGGACTACTGATGAGACTTAACAATTACTGGCCTTTGATTTTTAGTTTCAAGGGTATCAAATACCAATGCACCTTAAAAACCCTGATCAAAATTTTCTAATGGATGTATTATATCTTTTGAATCTTTGGTAGCCTTATAGATTAAATTACAAAAGATGAATCCAGTTGGAAACTATAGCAAACTCACTGGCTGAATTAGCCATTTCTTTTGACATTTTAGAAGGCCAAACAGGAAACATGCTAAGGCTATCCGCACCGGGTACTGGGAGCCACCCGGTACCCGGTCCTCCAGTACCAGGATGGCGTAAAAACTGCTGCACCGGGACTCGCTAAACCACACGGTAAAAGGCCGGACGAAGCCGGATACGCCATTCCGAGTGGAGTAGCGCGTGTCCGCTACACGCGCACGTGGCGCGGGACCACCACCACCCGTACAGGAGCCGCTCTATCCTCTGGAGAGGATGCCCGCGCTGGCGCTGCCGCCGCCGCCGCCCGCGCCCTTCTTCCCTGCCGAAGCATCTCTTCTTCTCTGATCTCCACCGTAGCTCCCTCTCTCTCTCTGGATTCCATGGAAGCACGTTTCTCTTCTGATTCCCTCCACCGAGCAAAACAACAGCAGCAATCAAGTCTCCCTCTCCAAATTCTCTCTCTGATCCACCGCAGCAGCAATCCATCCTCTCTCTCTCTGAATTAATTCATCACCACAGCCTTGCCCACCGAAATCTCTCTCTCTCTCCCCGATTTCTCTCTACCAACCAATCAAATCCCTGTCTCCTCTTCCTTGTGCGTGGGCGCTGGTGGCTCTGCAGCAGCGAGCAGAGCAGAGACGCCCGGCAGTCGGCAGCAGCTGCGAGCGGTGCTATCACGCGGGCGGTGTGCAGGCGAGCAGCAAGCGGGGCAGAGGACCACGCGGCCTACGGGCGGTGCGGCTCGCGGCCAGGGCGCGCATGCCCAGCGCCGCCGCCGCCGCCGCTCCACCGCGCCTGCCAAGTGCCAACAGGGGGGCACTGGGAGAGAGATGGGCACCGCAGCGGGGGAGCCGCCGGCGGAGAAGGAGGAGGGCCGCCGGGGATGGAGGAAGAGAGATCAGGGAGGGCGGAGGAGCCGGGGCCGAGCCGGCTGCTTGGCTGCCGCGGAGAGAGAAGGGGAGGGAGGGCCGGAGGGGGCGGTGGATATTTTTGCGGTGGATTGGGTGGCGGGTGGAAGAGATAGGGTTGAGTTGGATGGGTCCCACTCGTCAGCCACCGTAGATGAGTTGGGTAGAGTAGATATGAGTAGAAAATGTAGATGACTAGGATATAGAGTATGACGAGTGCAGGAGAAATTTGTATAGAGGAAAGAATCTCGATGACTAGGATGGAATATTCGTTTTAGAGGATGAAAATAGAGTACGACGAGTGCGGACAGCCTAATTGTGATTGAATGCTAATGAAGGGGTATATACATAACAAAAACACTTCAAACATGAATATACCTCACATAAAATTGTAACCTAATGTTGTCTGCCATGAATCTTATCTGCATATCCTCCATATGTTCTTGGCATCTGCATGCTTGACAACAAAAATGCTGAACAACTATCGACATTTTGGTTTAATATGTACCAGCTTGGTGCTCTTTATACTAATCTATACCAGTTTAATGATGTTTATGCTAATATATACTTGGTGCTGTTTGAGTATAAGATGCTGCAGAATAAGCTGCCATTTACCCTTTCTTTTGATTAACATGCTATATTTAAATATATAAGGCATCTGTGTGAATTCATCTATGTTTTTTTCCCTTGTTTGCATTGTTTTTCATATCCTCTTCATATAAGTAAACAGCATCCCTAAGTATTATCTCTCACGTCTCCAGTGTGTTTATGATAGGAATAACTCGGCCGTATTTCTCTAGGTTTTATAACTTAATCTATATATGCATGCTTAAAACAAACTAAAAATTGAACTGGAGTGTATAATCTCACTAGCAAAGTTAAAGCCTTTAAGGGATATCGCATTTAAGTCTCAATAAGAAGTTGGGAGGGTTTCTGCAGGTATTGATTAATTCAGATATTGGTTATTCACTTGAATCACATATAATTTTACTGGATTCAGGTTGATGCTATGCTTCAAGAATTAGAAAAGGAGATTGATGATGTGGATGCGCAAATTGGAAACCGTTGGCAGCTGCTTGATAGGTACGTCGTTTCTATGTATGTTGTTTTGTATTTTGTTTGGTTGCAGCACGTGGTTACTCTATTGTGTGCCCTTGAGCGGCACATTTCTTTGCCACCTTGTTGGACCAAGCCATCACCAGTGCCATGTTCCATATAGCTAAATCATGAATTAGATATTCTAGACATATACTTTATCAAGCAGAACAATCATTCTCAATTAAATTGCACCTATATGAGTGGGTTCTCCTGTCTGAGATAGGAAACTTGGTCTTTGCTCGTTTTGACCAAAATCAGCTTGCAAATGTATCATCAACATGACGATCTATTTCACACCTCAATGTGCAGGGACCATGATGGCAAGGTGACTCCTGAGGAAGTGGCGGCTGCAGCAGCCTATCTCAAGGACACCATCGGGAAGGAAGGTGTGCAAGAGCTCATCAGCAACCTTTCAAAAGATAAAGGTCCGTTCACTCCCGACACCTGCACTCTGTTCACTCCAACTGTGTTCACATGTCCAATTTTCTCATGTGTTACTTTTTTTTTCTGTTTGAATGCCTGTAGAAGGAAAGATCCTCGTGGAAGATATTGTGAGGCTAGCATCGCAAACAGAGGAGCACAACGAGGAGGAAGAGGAAGCACGGCAGTAGCTGGAAACAGCCCCGCGTATCTAGATAGGTGGCATACTATTTCAGGCTGAAAAAACTACAGACACCTCAGCTACTTTAAGGCAATACAGCCGTTTTTTGCGCCTCTAGGCAAGAGACTCCGGTAGAATGGCTCGTGGTACGTAAGGAAGACTTGGTGTAAAAATGGTGAGTGGCGACATGCATATAAGTTAGACGCGGAGATGTGGTCCGGCAGGTAGTTTGCAACCGAAGTTTTGGATGGTTGCTGTGGAAGTGGAAATACAGTTCGGTTGGTCTTAAACTCTTAAGCTACCCTACATGCTGATGACATTGAGTCTATCTCGAATTCTGAAATAGCTGGTGACGTGTGTTTTTTTGTTTAAGCGCATTGTGATGTCTATGCCTCTCGTGTGTGAGTTTCTATGTTCGAGTAGATAATACCTTCGTATTCCTTCCGTGTGGTGCTCACATGTCACTGGAACCAACATAGGTTATCATGTGTTTACCGAGGCGTGGGAGGTAACGCTGCTAGAGGCTAGAGCCATTGAGTATTTGCGATCTAGCTGTTGGCCATGGAAAAAAATGAGGCATCGCCAGCCATGCGTTCCAGCGGTCTTTGCGATTTAGCCCAAGATGAAAGCCTTAAGGCCCGGCCCAAATTAGCCGAGCCCAGTGGTCCTTTAAACTACTGGCCCGTCGGGACGTTAGGGGTAGGACTTAAGAATTACTAGGATAGGACTCTGGGACCCCGACTCCAAATACACGAAGCCGCCGCTATCTGTGCTGTGCCTCGTCTTTTCTACCTAGGGCCTAGCTCGTAGCTCCTCTCCGCTCTCCGGCGGCGGCGGCGGCGGCGGCGGCGGCGGCGGCCGCGGTCCTCGATCCTGGCCACCATGTGGTCGTGTCCTCCACCCTGCTAGCTCCAGTTCAAGTTGAGATCCATCGGCCCGCTACTCAAAGCCCTCTAGGCCTCATCTTCCTGCCATCGGCTGCGGGTCCTCCACCCCTGCTGGGAGATGGAATCCCTAGCTCTTTTTCGTTTTAATCAGCTACCGGTTTTTGTGCTGTGGGATTCGACTTTTGTTTTTTTTTTCGTTTGTTTCCCTGAGAGCATCAGTGATGTTACATCCATAATTACTCATCCTTGCACTTTGAGCTGCGCGGTGAAGAAACAATTGGGGATTTTTGTCTGAGATGCTCTCGCACCTTTTTCCTTTGTTTTTTTTTTGGCGTGTGTTTATGGATCTCTGAATTCTGATGCTTGGAGGCAAGATCAATGATGCAACTATTAAACTGCGTTATCTTTTCTGCAACTTTCGTACGGTGCTGAAGAATATAATTACCTGCTGAGATCCATGGCAGAATGCACTCTGCACGCCTGTCCTGTTACTTTTTTGCATCAATTTCAGCAGAATTGACTTGCCGCTAGAAAAATAATCAGGCACACACAAAAGCCTCTGGTACACACTAATAACAGATTTGGCATGAGTGCTAGGTGAAGCACATATTTTGGCAGGGAAAAAGTCCATTTTACTCCCCTCACCTATTTACTTTGTCCGTTTAAGCCCCCGAGCAAAATTTAGGCTCACTTTGCTTTCCTGAACTATTTTATTTGGTTCAATCTACCTCCTAATTAAATTTCTCTTTTTTGTTTCTTCGCGTACAAGTTGAGTTTTAATTTCAGATTTTGTCAGTTGGCTTTACAACTTAGTTCTCTATATTAGAAAAATATATTAGATTTTTTCATGATTACTTTTTGTGCAGTTTTGTATATCTAAGATCAATTTCGTATTAATTATTCCTAACCAATGAAATAACCATGAAAAATTCTTAGTATAATTTATTAGCATAAAGCATCATGTTTTGTATCTATTCACAAAATTTGAAGTCAAAATTCAACTCATACATAGAGAAATAAAAAAGAGAAATCTAATTAGGGGGTAGATTGGACCAAATGAAATAGTTTAGGGGAGTAAAGTGAACCAAAATTTTGTTTAGGGGGTTAAGCGGACAAAGTGGATAGATGAGGGGAGTAAAATGGACTTTTTCGTTTTGGCAGCTGATGTTTATTAGTTTTGCAAGCATCTGTGATGCATTACCTCTACATTCATCCTTGCACTTTGAGGGGAGGTTGTCCCTTCCTAGTGAAGAAAACATTGGGGGGAAAGTATTCTGAGATGCTCGTTTGCACCTTTGTTTACCTTCTGCAATTTGACAAGTGCACCGCACCAACAGCACAGATGAAATCAAATGATCAATGATGTGTGTGTGTTTATGGATCTCTGAATTCTGATTCTTGGAGCCAGGATCAATGATGCAACTATCAAACTGCGTTATCTTTCTGCAACCTTCATAAGGTCTGAGGAATACGTTACCTTGCTGAGATCCATGGCAGAATTCACTCCGCACGCCTGCCCTGATTACTTTGTTGTATCAATTTCAGCAGAATTGACTTGCCGCTGGAAAAATAATCAGGCATACACTCAGCCCTCTGGTACACACTAATAACAGATTTGGCATGAGTGCTAGGTGAAGCACATATTTTGGCAGCTGATGTTTAGTTTTGCGAGCATCTGTGATGTATTACCTCTACATTCATCCTTGCACTTTGAGGGGAGGTTGCCCCTTTCTAGTGAAGAAAACTTTGGGGGAAAGTATTCTGAGATGCTTGTTTTCACCTTTGTTTACCTTCTGCAATTTGACAAGTGCACCGCACCAACAGCACAGATGAAATCAAATGATCAATGATGTGTGTGTGTTTATGGATCTCTGAATTCTGATTCTTGGAGCCAGGATCAATGATGCAACTATCAAACTGCGTTATCTTTCTGCAACCTTCATAAGGTGCTGAGGAATACATTACCTTGCTGAGATCCATGGCAGAATTCACTCCGCACGCCTGCCCTGATTACTTTGTTGTATCAATTTCAGCAGAATTTAATTGCCGCTGGAAAAATAATCAGGCATACACTCAACCCTCTGGTACACACTAATAACAGATTTGGCATGAGTGCTAGGTGAAGCACATATTTTGACAGCTGATGTTTAGTTTTGCGAGCATCTGTGATGTATTACTTTACATTCATCCTGGCACTTTGAGGGGAGGTTGTCCCTTTCTAGTGAAGAAAGCAATGGGCTGGGGGAAAGTATTCTGATATGCTTGTTTTCGCCTTCGTTTACCTGTGCAAATTTGCTGGGCTAGAAATTGACAAGTGCACCGCACCAACCAGCACAAATGAAATCAAATGAAGACGGTTTCAAACGCCTGGACAGAGCTTATTTGTGAAACACTGAAACCACTTTTTGACCTGCATGGGTCTTGGCTTGAAACTTTTTCCCAGCGAGGGCAATCTGTAGAGGCCTTCCGTGGTCGCCTGCGTGCGTGTAAATTGCTGTTTTGATTTGTTGGCTGAGATCGATCGTGGAAACAATTTCTACACGCCTGTAACCCAAACGCTATGCAATGTCGTGTGAAGACGAGCTGCAATGGTTCTTAAGAAAGAATTCACTAGAAGAAACGAGCTATTCAGACACTAAAAGATTTGGCATAAGCTGACGTTTAGTTTTGGGAGCATCTGGGATGTATCACTTTGAGGGAAGATTGCCCCTTCCTAGGGATGAAGACATTTGTGGACCTTCGTTTTCTTTCTGCAAATCTGCTGTGCTACAATTGACTAGTGCACTGCACCAAGCAACTCAAAATCAAATGAAGGCGGTTTGATGTGAAACTACTTTTTGACCTTACTAGCTTAAACTTTCACTGCGAGGGACAAAATCTTGAGAAGCCTTACACGGTCGCCTGCGTGTAACAATGATGCTTGATTCGCAAGCCGCGATCGCCGAAACAATTTCTCACGCGATTGTTGTAAACTTGCAATGCGACCACCGGTCCAGAACCAAAACGCTGCACTGTCGTGTGAAGACGAGCGCTGCATTGGTTCTTCCAGAAAGAACTCACTAAAAAACAACCTCAGATGGACCGAGGTCTCTTCAGATTCAGACGGCTTTCGCTAAAAAATAACCGGGCGAAACGAACGCGACGACACGGCAAACCCCGCAGATTGCAAAGCCTCTCGTCCACGTCGGGTTTTTAATAGAACGACGACTAGCCGCCTGGCGCGTGACGCTTGTACACGAGAAGCCGACGTCCCTGTCCCGTGCAACGCTGGGCGATACGGTGAATCGCCAGCGCGCTTTGCTCAGGCGAGGGGTAACTTGCCCAGCTTCTGAGAAATCGAGGTCCGATCAGAGGCGCCGGGCACGGCAGGTGGTGTGTTCTGGTTGTGGGTTCAGACCATCGCTAGACAGCGTGCCACGTCGTCTCGTTTACACCTGATACCTGACGCCCCTTGCGCGCGCGAGCGTTATATAAACGCACAGCTCATCGACACGAGCCAAGTAGCAAGGCACAACCTAACCATTCCCTTTCACTTCTTTTGGCACTTTGGTCATCTTGGGCAAAGCTTGCTCGATCCGTTTGCATCGTCAATGGCTTCCGCTTTCACCGTCTCGTTCGCCATTCTCGCCGTGCTTGCCGCCGTCGCCGTCCAGTCCGCTCTTGGTACGCAGCTGCGGCGACGCGCCGTCCTTTGCTACGTCGATCTTTTCGTTTCGTTTATGTTTATTCATGATTACCATCAGACCATATAAATATGTGGTTCGATCGCGCAGGTGGGCAGCTGGCGTGCGAGGAGCTGCCGCCGGACGTGTGCGCGTTTGCGGTGTCGTCGGGCGGGAGGCGGTGCGTGCTGGAGCGCACGCCCGAGGGCGCGCACCGGTGCCAGACGTCGGCGGTGGCCGGCGCGTGGGGCCTGGCGACCGGGTGGGTCGAGACCGACGCCTGCGTGCGGGCCTGCGGCGTCCACCGCGCCGCGCTGGGCCTCCCCGTAGCCAGCGCCGCGGCCGACGACCGCCGCTCGCTCCGGGCGCTCTGCTCGCCGGCGTGCCAGGACGGGTGCCCCAACGTCGTCGACCTCTACGCCACCCTCGCCGCCGCCGAAGGTGCGTGTGCGTGCGTCCTTGTTCATGATCGCTTTTCTCCTCTTGATGATCAACTATCTATAAAACTTGATGCATGTGTGGTGCAGGCATGTCGCTGCCTGCGCTGTGCGAGGCGCAGAAGAACGCCGGCAACCGCCGCATGATGATGGCCGGTTGTGCCCCGGTCGGCGCTCCAGTCGTGGCCCCGGTCGTGCCCCCGGTCGCGGCTCCGGTCGCGCCCCCGGTCGTGACTCCGGTGGTTGCGCCAGCTCCATGTGAAGATTAATGCATTCATAAGCATCATCGGTCGATTTGTTGTACTACTCTACTTGAATAGCTGATGCACGGAGTGTTGTGCATGCAGTGTCAGTGGCTCCGTGCATGTTCCACATGTGTATCGATAGTTCCATTGTTTTAGTATGAAATAAAGCTGTAAGATGCTACATTCGTCTATTCTTGGTCTCTAGTCTCTGGATAAAATACGTGCCAAGCATATTCTCTAAAAAAAAACATTCATCTATTCTTGGTCTCTGGATTTGATTGACCCGTGATGGAAAGACAGACTTCGTATACATTGGTCGACCACACCAAAATTTCGGCCAGGTAAATGATAGCCTTTACGATTCGTGCAACGACGAACGGTCATACTCCCTCCATACTAAAAATACACGCCTGACTTTTATTTTATGTCAAACTATCCCAGGTTGATCATATTTGTAGAAAATAAAAAATAATATTTATGACGTCCAATGAGCATCAATAGATTGATATGATGTGTATTTTTCATATTCTACATCTTTGTTTTGTGAAACTTTAAAATTATGCTCTATAAATTTTGTCAAATCTAGAAAAGTTTTACTTTGGACAAATTTTGGACGGCTTGTATTTCAGGATAGAGGGAATATTTCTTTCTCTTCCTTGTCTATGTTTTAGTGCTGCTGTGCGAACTACTTTCAGCACGTTGAGAAACCCCACGTGGGTGGGAAGCATTCAGGACCTTTTTCGAGACATGAGCGATTGTTTAGATTCTTGTTAAATCAAAGCGGGGCGATTCTTCCCCGGGGTCTATTTTTTTTTTAAGGAGTAAGTCCATTCCACAACCCTCATCTATTAGCGTTGTTTGATTTACAACCCTAAACCGCAAAACCATGTATTTGACACCCTCAAACTACTGAAACCGCCCGATTTACACCCCTCAGTGATTTTAAGAGCGGTTTTTGCTGACGTGACACCACGTCAGCTGTCCTGCGTGGCACCACGTCAACAGCGAGGGGTGAATTGGACTTCATTGATAGTTTGAGGGCGTCAAATAGACATTACAAAAAAAATAAAAATATTTTAAGAAAATATGTGCAATTAAAATCCTAAAATCTTGCTTACTCTTAAAAAATTCATAAAAAATTCATTTTAGCTCAGAAAGATATGAAACTTGTTTCATATTTTTTATAAAATCATGCTCTATCTCTTAATGCCTAGTTAGGGGTTGTTTAGAAATTTTATGGTCTCCTTTTGGTATTTACTTGCTAGTAGCTCGTCTTGTTTCCTGTGATAACAAGTATGGTTAGCGTTTTATTTAGTACCAAAAACTTTCCACGGTATGCATATTTAAATAAGCACTAACCAGACAACAAGGTTGCTAAACTAGATCGTTAAAAAATGCTTTAATTACACTTACTTTTATTTTAGATTTAGAATTCAACTTCATCCTAGCTCGTTTAGCTCGTTTGAAGTTGGGTCTCAAAAGATATAGGAGATCATAATAAATAAGAGTAACTTAATTCCAAAAATCTTAAAATAAGAAGATCATAATAACCCCATGTGAAACCTACTTTTCATCAAAGTGAGCTACCGATCTTCGTAGTATGGGCTGTCAATGTCATCGAAGTCATTCTCAGGGCCTATTAAACAACTTAGAGTAAATAACATGAACAACTTTTAGCAAAAAATAAAAGTATAATTACAAGAGATTTAAATAACTTATAAATACACCCTAAAAGTTAAATCATGATTTTAGAAAAATTATGAAACTAGTTTCATATTTTTCTGAGCTAAGACAAATTTTCTATGAATTTTCTAAGAGTAAGCAAGATTTAGGATTTTAATTACACATATTTTCTTAAAAATAATCTTTTTTTAAAGTCTATTTGACATCCTCAAACTATCAATGAGGTCCAATTCAACCTCTTGTTGTTGACGTGGGGCCACGTAAGACGGCTGATGTGGTGCCACATCAGCAAAAACCGCTTTCAAACCACTGAGGGGTGTAAATCGGACTGTTTAAATAGTTCGAGGATGTCAAATAAATGATTTTGCAATTGAGGGTTGTAAATCGAACGATGCAGAGAGACGAGGGTTGCGGAATGGACTTTTTCTTTTTTTTTTATAAGCTCGAAACAAGCTTCGACTTCGAGGTGGATCGTGGGCCAATTTCATAGGCGTCGGCCGAAAGTTCTGTGTGCATTTGGGCCGTGCCTCGTGGACTATGTGGGCTGCCCGCCAAAGAAGGAAGGGTTTCTCTTGGGCTGCTAGCTTGTTGGGCTGCTGCTGGTCCGATCCCTCCCTCGGTACCTCCACGTGACCACTGCGGGCGATCAAACTTGAGACGCTGCTCGGAGGCCAGATCAGGTCACACTCTCACAGATCGCCGCCACCTCCGGCGCCCTCGGGGAACACGAACGACTACAGGCAGGAGCCAAAGCCACCGGGGTTATTAGGCGTCCTCCAAAGGTACGAGCTAGTGTCGCTCTAGGTATTCTAAGAAAACTTTTTTAATGATCTAGCTTTTAGTACATAGTTCATAGCATGAATGATTCTACATGTCATACTCACATGTTCTTAAAGTGTGTGTTCAAGACTATCTCTTGATCAAGTGATAGATTTTCTCTCTTCATTAAAATATTAGATAACATCTCTTTAAGCTAGTTTAGAGCCATTGAGTCAACCATTGGAGGAGGCGTTTAGAGAGAAGTTGGAGCGGGTGGCGGCGGCGGGGCATTCAAACCCCAACGCTCGCCCATAGCCCAGGTCACACATCGCCGCCGCCGCCTGGTGCAAGCACACAACAATTGGATGGTGCGATTCGCCTCTTTGCCCCTGAACTGTTGTGCCTGACGTGACCCACAGCAAGAGAACCGTGGCCTGATTCTGATTTGATCAGCCCGTAGGCTACTGTCGCGCTGTTTAGTTGAGAAAAGTTTGGCAACTTTTCACTATTCACCCATCACATCAAATATTAGGACACTAATTAAAGGTATTAAATGTGAATTAATGACAAAACCCATTCCATAACCCCGGGTAACTTCGCGAGACGAATCTAATGAGCCTAATTAGCCATGATTAGACAACGTCGTGCTACAGTAAACAATCTCTAATGATGGATTAATTAGGCTTAATAGATTTGTCTCGCGATTTTTCGTCCATCCGTGTAATTAGTTTTATAATTAGATCATGTTTAGTCCTCCTAATCTTCGGTTTAAAATTGCTACAGTAAATTTCACAAACTTTCTCACCAAACTAAACAGGCCCTGATACGTTACGTTCTAAGGTTGATCAACCTGCCATGAAATGGCAGCTATACATTTTTTTGGGCTGCCACATAGCAATACTGCACAGGCAGACAGCGACCTTCCAGAGCGACTTGCTGTTCTGGAATCGGAAATTTTTGGTAGATGGAATCGTCACTGTCATCGTATGAACACAGGTCATTCCTAAGCATAAAAGGCATTTCAGACTGTTTGTGCTCACTTTTGTGTGACAGGTCGTAGTTCAGATTAGTTCACTGATTTGTGTTTTTCCTTCACTGGATCTTTTATCACTATCGCCGTCTGTTGCTTAGCAGCGGTTTAATGATTCATGTCTACAATGGAGGCCTAATATAGTAATATGCAAAAAGAAAAGGTAGACAAAAACTTTGCAGTAAACTAATACATGGGATGCCTATTCGTAGAACAAGTGTGGGATATTTACCATTCCTTTATCTAAAAAACCTATTGGATGTTACGTTTACCTTATACATTTGTTGGAATTTTTGTGAAATCTCTTTAGAACATTGTCCACTGCTCGAGAGGTTATACAACAAGATGGTGATGAAAAAGATCTAATGAGGGTTCATGAGTTGTCTAAATTAGTGAGCAGTTTGGATGTATGCTGAAAGAAAATTATATGTCGTGCTTGTTAATGCTAGAAGCATTGGCCAAGCCGGGGGGNAGGGGGCTCAAACCGTCCACCCCCTAAATTTTGAGGAAGAAAAAGGAGCGGACTGAGGAGGAAGAAGGAAAAGAGAGACCCCCTATTGAGGGGATCCTGGATCCGCCACTGGCTAGAAGAACTGTCCCATGCTTAGACTAGATGGATGGATATTGTGGTTTGAACAAATCTTTTCGCTTTCTTAATTACTTTTGAGCTTTTTTTAAAACGTGCATATGTTCTTCAAAGAAACTACATATATATCTTTCAGTTGTAGACTGGCCTTCACTGAAAGTGATCCATGACATCTTGTTCCAGTAAAACTTAGTACTCATTAGATATGACGAAAAGCTCCCAACATATTGGTTGTCTTACTGGTGGATGAAGAAAAAGAGAGATTATTTCCAGAGCATAAAGGTTTCGCAAACTTTAGTTCAGTCCTGCTGCTCTCTTGTCGTCGCTTGGTGTCTGATTGGCATCTCATCTAATCTAACTACTCATCTTTTGATAACATTATCCAACGGCTGGCCTTGACTTGCCAGAGAAAAGAATCCAGCATTATTCAGTTAACTTTTACCACCTGTAGCTTAGCTTTTCTGTCCACACAGTAGCCAGTAGGAGCTGTAGCTATACGTACAAGACCGGCCCTGGTGTCTGTAGCTGAGCTTTATACATGTGCTTAAAAAAAAGTTGAGCTTTATACATGGCGCTGGCAGAGGCAATGCTCACCCCTGTTCTCGGACAACTGAGGGGGTATTTAGATCGGTGAAAAGGGTGAAAAGTTTATGCATTGGGCTGCGTGCACAGAGAGAAGAAATGAACTGACATGGTTCTCAAGGTGAAAACTTTATACAAAATTTGAGGAACAGGCCCTGAAGCACTAAACATGCTACAACTGTGACTCTGGCGTTTCCTTTACCATGGCTGTGCTTAGTTGGAGGTTGAAAATTTTTTTGGAGTATTAAATGCAACTTTGACCATTAATTCGGGTATTAAATAAAGGCAGTTTACAAAACTACCTCCACGCCCCTAGGTAAATTTCGGAGAAGAATCTAATGAGGCCTTTGACCACACGATTAGAGGATGGTTACTGTAGTATTACTGTAGCAAATCATGGATTAATTATGCTCATTAGATTCGTCGCGCAAAGTTGCACTCATCTGTAAAAAGGTTTTACAAATAGACTTCATTTAGTACTCCATGCATGTGAGATTCTCTGCATTTAATGCTGGGTGAAAAATTTTTCACCGCCATCTAAACACGGCCACGGAAACGTAAGTTACTGCTCATTGTTTTTCAAAGAACAGAAAAAGAAAAAGGCGAATTCTTTCTGCACAGAACATTTATTTGTCTGAACATGGTGTAGCAACCGCTGCTGCTTCAAAACATTCGTCCTAAAATACGCATGGTTTACATGAGCTCAAACATTCATGCACGAATTCCTTCGTTTCGAGCGGGCAGCGATGCTTCCAGGAGGCACCGGCCCGTCAGGGCAGTTCAATGCAGGGTCCCGGCTTCGGCGTATATAAGCGCCGCAGCCTGCTTCGCCGATCATGGCACGGCCCTGCGTGATCCTGCCCCCAGATCCTCGTGTCCCCTCCCTCAGTATTTCGTTGTGTTTTTATCTCTGTTTGATCGTCCCTGGCATCAGGTTTCGTAAATGCGAGCCACTGTTTGCGCTGCGGCACTTTGATGATACCCATTCAGTTCAGCTGGATTAGACCTAATCTCATTTGATCTCCTGACAAGACCATCACTGCATATCTGATTCCATTGAACTGCAGCTCTTACCCAACTATTAGGACTTTAGGAGGGCCATTACTTGCACTGCCCTGCCAGTTCAGTTCAAAGATCTCCATAATCTTACCAATTTATAGCCCTCTTTCAGCAAAGATAATGAAAAGGAATTAAGTGCCTAGCCTAGACATCTTTCTGATCCGATCAATTCAGCAGCATTGTTGCCACCAGTAAAATAGCTGCGAGTACGGCCATGGCTGATGTGGTGGCTGCTGCCGGTATTTATGGGGAGGTTTTAGGGCGTGTTTAGTTCGGCCGCCGTTCTGCAGAATCCGGCCGTTCTGCAGAATGGGTGTGCCTCGATCCGCGTGCACAGAGAGAAAAAAGTGCATTGAAAAGCGCATAGAATGCAAAATGGTTGGTAAAATGCAAAATGGGGTATCTAAACACCCCCTTACTCGCGCCGATCATGCCCACAAGATCTGGCGCTGCAGATCGCACGGCCAGGAGTAATATACTAGTACGTTGTCAGATTCTACGAGCTTTCGCGGGATCTCTGTGTCTCCTCCTGTGCTCTACGCACGCTGTCAGCACCACATTTACGAGCCGCGTCACCTGTGTTTCTTTTCAGTTCTGGGATCCCATTTGGCTGTCTGCTACGGATCACCACAGCTGCAGAGCACATTGATCCAGCTTGTGACTTCGAGAGTGATCCACTGCTAATCTGCGTTTGCATAGGAACTTGCTCTGAAGAAGCGAAGGAAAGTTAGGTGCCAAAATCCAGAAGTCCTGATTGCGCCGACAATGAACATACAAGAATCAGGTATGGCGACCAACCAAACAACTACCGCTCGTATTTAATCTCACCGTATTCGTAGGCGTTGCAACCAAAACCATCTTCAGTTTAATTGCTTGCACCCAGTTCACTCAGAGTACGGTTCTGTTGCACTAACCGTGACTGAAGAAGTGTGAAGAGTGCCTCTGAAGCCTCCAAAAGCGGCCGGGCCATAAAGAATGGTTTAGGCAGTTGCTTAAAGGCAGGTTGGGGACTAATTGATGCTATCATGCCAGTACAGTATGCGCTGATCCTTTGTAAATGCCAGAGTGGGAGGAGGGTTGACACCTAACCCCTTGGTCATTATCTTTTTCGCGGCCGGGCCATAAAGAATGGTTTAGGCAGTTGCTTAAAGGCAGGTTGGGGACTAATTGATGCTATCATGCCAGTACAGTATGCGCTGATCCTTTGTAAATGCCAGAGTGGGAGGAGGGTTGACACCTAACCCCTTGGTCATTATCTTTTTCATTGCTCCAAAGACTACCGGTGGTATCATGTTGCTTTGGTTCAACAAAAGTCATGCAATGCAACCTCCCATCCTTGCATCTTTGACCTTTCTGGACTAGCCAAGTGTAAAAGATGGAGTGTCTTCTACAAGCAAAGCTCCATTTGCTCCAGGTTCAGTTGTTCCTCCATATGGTGGGGTCACTGGAGGGTGGGCCCAAGCGTCCATCCACTGGCCCCATGGAAATAACACCAAGCATGAGACACTGTGCGCTTTGGGATTAGGATATCTGAAGGTTTGGTGATGCTGTGTGGTGGTCGTTGACGCTGCAGTTCGGCGGTTTTCAGCCTTAATTATGGCCCTAGATTCCTGCTACAAAGCTTTGCAGTTTCTGTACCATTTTTGCATACTTCTGTTCACCAGCTTCATGTCATGGAGCCATGGTCCTGGTTTTCCTCACGAGCATCTTGATCCTAACCGCTAGCTCCTCCTCTTTGGAAATCCGGCCCAGAAAAGGGAACGAAACTGAAGCAGAACAGCCAGCTCATACACTAGTATTGCAGATGCTTTCGGTTGAGCCTATCTTGGATTTGTTGGGAACAGGAACATAGCAATTTACAGGAATTTCCCAATATAACTAACCAAAAAAAATGTTCTCCCATCTCCAAGTTCTTGCTCGGTTGGTAAAGCACATTGCGCATAGCTCACGTTTGGGCTCAAATCCTGAAGCCATTCCACTCTCTAGATAGGCATAAATCTCATGTAAACTGGAAGTTACTGCTACCAAGAACGTGGAGCTCTCTCATTTTCTCATCCCAAAATTTGCACCCTAACTCCCCTGCTCTGGTAAAGTAAAATCTTTGCGTACGGCTATACGTAGCTGCAACAACCCTACAACTAGCTTCCAGCAACCATTGGCACCAAGCCAGATCTATCAGCGAGAGCCATTAGCCTGACACTGACAGCAACATGCCTCCAGCAACGTCGCGCAATAGTCTCGTTCGATCGCCAGCCAGCAGACAATTAACCGGCAAATGCAGGTTAACACGTGTGTTACCGATCCTTCCCCTCGCTTTTCCCCCTGGGATCTTGACCCGTCCGTCCGGTCGCAGCAAACGCAAAAGCCTGCCGCAAGATGAATCATGGCTGCCTGCCTTTCTTACATCCACCGTCATGATAGAGCAAGCGTAGCCCAGAGCCAACGATGGCGATGGCGATGGCAATGCAAGCACCCGGAACACAATGATGCCCCGCGTAGTATCATGAGTTCATGACCGCCGATTCTTCGTCGCAAGCATTTCTCTTCCAATTGTTTGCAGAATATAAATTCTGTGATTTCAATATGTTCGCTCGAATTTTACGGATAATTTGGCATAAACTAATTTCAAATTTCTACAGGAATTTAAAACACTTCAGATGGATCAATCTCTGGGCAGTGATAGCCTACTACGGCGACGCGATAGTAACCTTACCTACGTGAATGGTCACATTACGTCCCATCCCACCGTCCGTGAGTGTCAGCTACAGACCTCGATTGCGCCTGCCCTATGCTGCTCCATTGCCTTTGCCTGTGCCTGTGCCTGTGCCTGTGCCCTGCTCGATTTCTTGCACGAGAGAGCAGGCGGCATGCCGGCATTCACGTTCTCACCTGATTTTTCGAGTGGAAATGATGCAGAGCGTGCCGAGAATACCTCATGTCAAATCATGCCGCGTTTCAGGAACCTCATGGGAAGGAAATGTACCCGGCCACAGACTCGGCAGAGGAGGTGCGTGCTCTGATTGGTGAAACGCGGCAGGAGCGAGACTGTGCGGAGGAGGGTGATGTGCCAATTTGACTGCTGCAACCATGCCGGGGGAGTGCTGGTAATTATTTTTTTAGGATGATGGTCATAGGCAGTCAAAGGCCCGGCTAAAGTTTTCACCAAGAGAATTCATTTTTTTCTCTCTATACACGCGATCCAATACATAAATACTATGCATAACAGTTGCATCTAAACACCTCAAAATGTAAAGCTGAAGTATTTTACCCAAAGCTGTGATTGTGTTTCGTCAGAGGTAAATAAAAAGGGTGCCTCACTGAAATCATGGGAGGCCAACCCAATCATGCCCACGGCTACTTCTTTTCCACGACTTCAGTACACGCATCTCATTTTGTCTGACCTAACATTAGTAACTCCTGCCCCCGGTTTGCAATTCGGTGGGTACCCTATCTACAAATTTAGCAGCTTACAAAATACTATCTCTATAAAAAAACGCAACTATAAGTTACTGCTAGTTAAAGTGGTTCACAATTGATCAAGTTTTATCTCTGTCCAAAAAAACACAACTATGAGTTACTGCTAGTTAAAGTGGTTCATAGTTGATCAAGTTTCTAGTGAACTGTATTCATATATATTACTCTAAATAAATTTATAATAAAAATACATTTTGTAATAAATCTAATGATATTTATTTGATATCATAAATATTGATACTTTTTTATCTATAATTGGTCAAACTTAAGATAATATTCCTTTTTTGGACGGAAGAGTACTTTAATGCTTTTCACACACAAAATATCTTTAATAAAATTGTCTTCTCATGTTTCCAAGATTTTTTTTTTGGGTGCCATTCGAGATATGCTTGCTAAAATAGATATATAGATCAATTTACATCGCTATATCGCTAACTATATGTAGTAGATAATATGGTATCTTTCCTCGCTACTTTGTGTGCAAGAATGTTCACGGTATCTATAATTGCAAAATATATTAATTTTTCTTTCCAAAACTGTGTCAGCAAGATAGAGAAGATAAGCCGCATTTACAAGTAATTGACACTAGCATATTAATATGTTTCCATGCGTGCTTGTCAAAAATGACAAGAAAGACAGAAAAATCTATATGTTAAACTATATCGCTAATTATATATGACATGACTCTTTTTTGAGAACTTATGTCTCAAAAGGAATGCTTTTAGATGATACGTAAACATGAAACACTTTTCTTTTAAAAAAAACCACACAAGTAACTTATGCTCCCAAGTCTCAATTTGCAAATCGGTGGGTATCCGGATCAACAAATTCAGCGGCGCATGAAATATCTATAATATTCTCTAAATAAAAAATATCTTCAATAAAAACCTTTTTCCTAGCATGTTTCTACAATTTGTCACGGTGTTGGGGCATCATCAGGGATATGCCTATGTAAATAGATAGATTGACTTATACGGCACTCTATATTGCTAAATATACAAAATTACATCTTTTCCCACAAGAACTTTCACGATATCTAATAAGTGAAAAATGAGTTTTTTTTTGTAAAAAGTAAGGTAGAGAAGATTAAGCTGCCTCTACAAATATTGGATACTATGAGCATCTCCAAGAGACTAGCCAAATGGCTTGCCAAGCCAAATTTTGGCTACTCAACAGCAAAATAGCTCTCCAACAGGCTAGCCATCCAACTCGCCAAGCCATCCGGCTCTCCAAATTGGCTGCTTCGCTAGCCAAATTTGGCTAGTCAGTCTGGCTAGCCGAACTGGCTTGCCAAGTGTGGGATGACGTGTGAGACCCACACGCCAGTGTGGAGAGAGAGAGAGTTAGAGAGTGAAAAATAAAGAGTCTGTTGGAGTGAGATGCTCAATGTAGAGTGAAATCTTTATGAAAAACAAATAGATAGTCAAATAGAGAGTCGAAAATGAAGAGTCTCTTGAAGATGCTCTAACACATGAATATGTTTTCATGTGTGCATGGTTGCCAAAAATGACAAGAACGACCGGCAGACTGATACATCTCATGATACGAGTCTTTCTTGTGTTCTTATGTCTTGAAAATCTACATTTTTCAAAATGGTGTGTAAACACAAAACACTTTTATCTTATGCTAACCCCACAAGTAAAACACTCCCATTTGCAATTCAATGGATGTACTAAATCAACTAATTCAGTAGCACATTGAAACTTTTCAACAATATCAACACAAAAATATCTCTCTAATAAACCTTTGTCCTAGCATGTTTCAAGCAAGGTTTGGCATGCTGTTGGCACATCTTTGACGATATCCTTGCGTAAACATATAGATAGACAAATAGATGGTCTTGTAGGTCACTCTATATCGCTAATTGTATACAACAATATTTTTTCTTTCTAATATCTAATAAATCAAATATATTTTTTTTGCAAAACATGTTACCATGCTCGAGAAGATAAGTCGCATCTACAAATAATGGATACCTATAAAAACCTATGGACCTATACACCACTATATATTTCTAATTTTACACAACAATATCTTCTCTTGCTATTTTGTCGACAAAAAACTTTCACGGTATCTAAAAATACAAAATATTTTTTTTGCAAAAATGTGTTAGCAGGGTAGAGAAGATAAGTGGAAATGTGTGAGCAATGGCACATATGTATGAATATGTTCTATGCATGTTTGTCATAATGGCAATAATGATAGACAAATAAATGTATCACAATACCGTAAATACATGTAACATTTTTCTTTTAGTAAAACCACACAAGTGAACACATGCTCCTAGTTTACAAAACGGTAGGTGCCCTTTCGGTGGCACCCAGATAACCAATTTCAGTGGCACCCAGATAACCAATTTCAGTGGCACATCAATATATTTAATATATTTATGAATAAAAAATATTTTCAATATATTCTAGCGTGTTTTTAAGTAGGAGAGATTCGTTGTGATGATGGCACACCACTAGTGATATGGTTGCGTAGATAGGTAGATGGATGTATATGGTACTCTTGCTAATTAAATGCAATAGCATATTTGCTACTTTATCCGCAAAAACTTCCATAGTAAATGCAAACGATTTCTCTTTTTTTTTGGAAACCTCATATATGAAGGTAGAGAAGATAAGCTTCATGTGTTAGCAATGGCTGCTTGTCATAAATGAGAAAAAAGATAGACAATATTTCAAAAAAAAAATATAAGCTATACCGATGTTACTTTAATACACATGACAAATGGACAAAGAATATAGGATATTTCGTTTCGAGAAAAGAACTAGCAAAAATTAATAAAAAGAGACTGCATCGATCCATCAACCACAGATTCAGAGCAAGTTTAATGATTTCGCCGGCGGCCGGCTGCGACCCGCGATGAAGTGGCGCGTTTTGGTGGTGGGTCCCGTCGGAATTTAATGCACTGTCGCTCGTTCAGCGAATAAGAGCCACGCTCGCGTGTCTGCGCCGGCGTCGAGCGGGCGCGTCGTGAGACGCCCGCGCGCGTTCTCTCTCCTGCTCCACGTCGGGCGCCGCCGGCTTACCGCCCCTTATTATACTTGCTCTCACAGGAAGCAGTCTTGAGTTATACTCTTCTTGTCCATGTGTCCTTGACCCATGGGGGCCATGGTCATGGCCATAAGATGAGATGAGTTGAGAGCTCAAAGCCTCAGCACCCTTGCTCTCTCTCTCTCTCTCCTCCTCCTCCTCCTCATTCTCTCTCTTCCTCTCCTCCCGGCAAGAACAGGCTTTTCTTTCTCTTTCTCACTCTTCTTTTCCTCTCACTGTGTGTGAGCAGCACACATAATCCGTTCTCTTCCCCGGTTTCTCTTTGTCTTC
Source organism: Alloteropsis semialata (assembly GCA_004135705.1). Taxonomy (NCBI): domain Eukaryota; kingdom Viridiplantae; phylum Streptophyta; class Magnoliopsida; order Poales; family Poaceae; genus Alloteropsis; species Alloteropsis semialata. Next base: position 60,201,698 of record CM014272.1, on the reverse strand, counting down.
TTTCGGCGATGGACCAAGAAACCTCACGGGAACCCCACCCCTCGGGGAGCCGTCCACTACCGCATTAGTGGGTTCCATTCCTCTTTGGATCGCTTCTCGCGATCGCATTGCCCGTGTTTCTTGATTTGGCCGTCTTGGTTGCTTCTTGATTCTTGGATGAGGTAGGATTCGGAGAGCGGGGCGGCGGCGGCGGGCGGCTTTGTTGGTAAATTTCTGTTCCTAATGGGTTGGGGTTTTGATCTTGGGAACCGCTGGATTGATTTGTTCTAGTTTTCGTGTTTAATTTCTTTCGTCTGGTTGCATTTTTTATGTTTAGGTGAGAGACTGGGAGCAGATTGGAGAGATGGTGGGCGGCGGAGAGCAGTCGTCGATCGAATGCGACGCCGAGGATCTCGAGCGCGGCGAGCGGCGCTGTGACGCTCCTGAGTTCGTGGAGGGCGACGACGTGGACGAGGAAGAAAGCCAGTACTTCTCGGACGCGGAGGATCGGTCGTGGCCGTCGCACTCGCGCCACAACTCCACCGCCTACGAGGACTACATCTCACCGTGCGCGTCCGCCCGCGCGAGCTCCGTCGACGCCGACGCCGATGGCGAGGCTGTCGGGGAGCATTGCAGGAAGTCCTCCTGCGTGTCCGAAGGCTCGCTGGACGACGTCGACCTGGAGGCTGGACTGGGCGAGATCATCAAGGCTAGCCCCGAGAAGTCCGAGCAGAACTGCCGCATTTGCCACCTCGGCCTGGAGAGCGCGGCGGCCGAGTCGGGCACCGGCATCTCGCTCGGCTGCTCCTGCAAGGGCGACCTGTCCTACGCCCACAAGCAGTGCGCCGACACCTGGTTCAAGATCAGAGGCAACAAGTAAGTCCGAGGCTCCCAGCCCATAGAACTCGATGTTTGACCAATTCAGTAATTTTAAAGGGAGGAAATACGCAAATCGTCATGTTAAGTCTACATGGGGGATTTGGCATTCACACGAATGCAGTACAGATTTTCAGGGTTTACTGATTGCAGATATGAGGTTTATCTGAAAGATAATGCATTTGGGGGGTGCATGAACACATGGTTAAGGAATCTTAGCAGGTGGCAGTTGTTTTGGCTCTCTTTAGTTGGGCAAAGGTAAAGGGAACAAAAGGCAAAGCAAATGATTAATTAGTAGGCTTGTAGGATTCCCGAATGTTGAGATTGTTGGAGAGGATAAAGTTACAATTTGTTATTTCAGTCTGCTTTGTCACAGATTCTGTGCATTATCTGTTTGCTATGGGAGTCCTCTTTTATTTTTCTGTGGAGCTCATGGAGTATTCTGTTGACCTAGTCTGTTCTTGATGGTTTGAAGTAGTCTGATTTGAGTATCTGTGACATGAGTTTTTGTTTGGTGGTGTAGGGGGTAGTGTGCTTGTGTCACTCTCCACTACACAAGGTATATGCTTTCATGAAATTGTTGTCGCAGCAGGTAGCAATCATAAAGCGTTGCACCTAGTCTTGATAAGTATTTCCATTACCGGAAGGGGTTGCAGATATTTCTAAAGAGCTGTTTCATTTATCTGTTTAGCGCACATTGGAATTTTCTAATGTTCAGTAGATGCTGGTGCTGTGATCAAACTTTGCTATCTCTTGTTAGCGCACATTTAGAGGTCAGAGGATTCTTTGCTATCTCTTGTTATTGCAAACAAGAACTGACACCTTAATCGATATTGGAGCTTAGGATTGACAAATCAATCTCAATAAGGATATTTCCCTAGAAATTCAGTTTGGGCTGTTAAACTTCTCACTGAATTATAAACCTTAAATTAGACAGGATGTGCTTTATTCTAACTCAAACTGGAAGTTTTAGTTCGAATCAGTGATCCTAACTGTTATCTATACTGTCACGGAAAGAAGTAACTTATGTCTATCTAGCACTTAGTTTGCCAGTGTCTGCTGTTATCAAGTTCTAGAATTTGTTTACCTGCTTGAGAAATGAAGTAACTTATGTCTATATACATAGAGCTAACTGGCATGATTATTATTTTAAATCAATGATCAGTCCAAGACATGCAACAGCGGGCCTTTAATCAACTTCAATGTTGAACCTATGTTGAGAGTAGATTAAATTCTGGTTCCTGTGTTTATTGTTCATCTTACAAACCACCCTGTCAAAAATTGTGTCTCCTGATTTTATCACATGAAAATTAAGCAAACATCAAGAGAATTGTCTGGTACATAAAACACACTCATCAGTGCATCCATACGATCATTCGTCTGTTTCAGGCAATGTGGCTTATGCCTTCCTGACTACCAGAACTGTTTCAGCTCATATACTTGTTACCACAGCTGATTTCCCCTGCTTTTTATGCCCTTACATGATATGAAGCTAAGGTCTCTTATGGCTACATTGTTTAGAGACATCGATCCATTAACTTTTGCTATGAAAAGAAAAGTTGAAATGCCCCCCATGCTTCTGATATTTTTCTTCAAATGGGAAGATATCTCTGTTTATGAATTTCCTGCAATTTGAAAGTGTATGAATTTAAATGTTTCTTTTCTTTTCTCAGGATCTGTGAGATATGTAGCTCAACTGCAAGCAACGTTGTAGTTTTGGGTGACCCAGAGTTCAGCGACCAGTGGAGTGAAACAAACAACATAGCTTCTGTGCAAGCGCCACAAGCTGAAGCCCGAAGGTTCTGGCAAGGGCACCGGTTCCTCAACTTCCTCCTTGCCTGCATGGTGTTCGCCTTCGTCATCTCTTGGCTCTTCCACTTCAATGTCCCCGGCTAAGTGCCTGGGGCACATGGCCCTGAATAAAAGCGCTCCAAAGCCATTACTCCAAACATGTGGGTAAGATCTAGAAAACCTGAAAGAACAGGCTGGGTTGAAGTAAAAGTTTGAGATGGTACAGAGAAAAGAGTACATGGGGATGATGATCCTGCATTTGTCCATGATGGATGCCCTTGTGTTGTTAAAGAGTTAAAGATTAAAGATGGTGATCCCGTGAGAAAGGGTGCTTGATTGAGCGTTTTCTCTGCCGGCTCCTGGAATCTAGATGTAGCTGAAAGCAAGGAATAGAAGATTTGTTGCTGTGTGGTTGATGTTATCACTGTGCGAAGATGAGGATTTGTTTAGTCCAGTCATTTTTTTTTCTAGCTTTGAAACCCATCTGTCATTTGGTCTCCTGATTTGGTGTGATCGTGTGAAGATTTGATCTCTGGTCGCCCTTTTGTTCCGATGCTTCTAAATCCTGTGAACGGTGAGCCCTCAGTAAGATAAATCTGCTGCCAACTCAGTACTGCTTTATGAAAGCATGTCGCTGGAAGTGGTGGCAGTAAAGAAATTGTTGCGAAATGCTTGAGCTTTTCTGCGCACATGGTATTGCGTTGTGTTTACCTGTCTCGTTGATGTCGATATGCTCGGCCAAAGAACCGGCCTGTGTTAGGATGTCTGTCTTCTGACGAATTTATTTGGCAGTCGTTCAGTTTCTCTCATGTTGAGAAGCGCTGTTTCAGAATTCTGGGAGCCTGCGGTTTGCAGCGCTACACAGACCAGACCAGGCACGCAATAAATTGCAGCGATACTAGGGAGCGTACAAGGAATTGATCCGATTCACGGACTACGTTTCTGCTAGTGGCCCCGAGCGTAAATGCGCGACCGATGCGTTGTGGACCCTGTGGTGGGTAAACGCAGCTCGAAAGCACGTAGGTGCGCACGGGCGTTGTTTAAATTTTGAGCGGTACGGGCGTGACACACTGTAGCGCAATGAGTTTCTCTTCAGAGCCGCAGAGACTCTAATCCTATCTCCATTGGTACTGGCGTACAAGCCCTAACGTTCATGATTCACTTTGTAGTTTGTACGTACGGGTGATAATGGATCATGGCCCTAACATTCTTTCACAATTCAACTCAGATCTCAATAGTTTCTTTATCTTACATAGTTTGACTCCTTTTGACCCCGAATCCTTAAAATCTCTATGCTAAAATTTTAAGGCCATTGTCAGGCCCTACGTACAATAAGCATCATACATGGCATCACACATCACAGCGCTTCTGGATACGCCTTTTAAGTACATGCTGCAAACTTAGCGGCGGGGATATGCTTCAAGTACTGCAAACTCTTTTACTGCACTCCGAGATCTGGTTTTAACTTCCATGATTCACCTGCTTGATCTTTCCCAACAAAAGATGGTCTCGTCTGGACCCCCTCTCTTTGGAAAGATGAACATATCCCCATCACGAGTCGACGACACCATCTCAAGTTTCATGTGCTACCCTTTTGCTTTTGGAGCTGCCTACGAGGCACTCAGTAATTTTCCAGGCCATCGGACCGGGAGGGATTAACTTAGACCATCGCTCATATTGCACCAGAGCAGCTTGCTCGCTGGGCCGCCTTGCCATCGCAAGGTAGGACCTCGCCATAGCACTACGCCGGTAGCCCGGCAAGACACTACCCCACCGTGGCGCCTTACCGTCGCTGCCTCCTCCCGTCGCGGCTATTCATGGTGCTACACTGAAAGAGTGGTGCCGTTGCTGAACGACACTGTGTTCGGTCGCGGTTCAAGGGAAGGATGCATCATCAGCCAACCCATACATCGACGATTTTTTCTCAACAATCAATTACAGTTCTACCATTGTAACGTGACCAAAGAAAAGAAAAAGTCCCTGCCCAACTCCGATACCTCGCCGGCTACAGGAGCGGTCGGCCTGCAAGAAGCACTCGATGGCGCTCGAGGCACGCCGCGCACGGCTCTCGCAGGTCGCAGCTCAAGCTCACACTGTCACACACAACCGCCTGCACATCCCACACCACATGTGCCGCGCCTGCTTCCATACCTCGCCGTGCACGCGACGCCAAGCGGAAACCAGATTTCGGTCGCTCGGCCTCGAGCCCTCCTCGGCCGAACGTGCCGTCGCGTGGGCGGCTCGGTTTTCAAGCGTGAGCTCGCTAGGGCAAAGTAAACATCTCGCACGCTCCAGCCATCGACCAAACACCATCGCACACATCAGCAGGCGCAAAACGAAACGCTCCACATGTTTTAGCGGGTCAATATGTACATCAAGATCAATTCTTTTCTTTTCTTTTCGTTTTTTGTCTCCGTGCCGTCCTCAGAAATGTCACTGCAGTGCAAGGGAGGGGCGATGCAAAACTGTACCGAGAAACGCACGAGATTCTGATTCTCGCGCGACGCAACGAGGCGTGTGGATGGATGCTGCGGCTGGAATCTTGGGACGGCTTCAGACCTACAGGCGGACGGACGGGGCGGCCCCCGGGCAGGTTTCCCTCGGCCCCCGGAGGATTCTCCTCCGGGCGCCAAGGACAAAGCTCCCGGCGAAAAGCAGATGCCGCCGGCCCCTTATGTGCCGTTGGCAGTGGCCTCGGAGAGCGCGTGATTGATGTCCTCGTCGTGCCTCCCGTTCATCTGCGCCCGCTGTCGCTGAAAATCAGGAACAGGCATGTCAGCCAAAGTGCAGCACTGTGTTGCGAGGGCATGAACGGGCAGCAATGCCTAGATCGAAGAGCTTAACACGAGCTTTCGTGGTAATTAACAATACAGTAAATCCTTACATGAGGATTTGCCGTGATCAAACAAGTTCAACCGTTAGCATTGTGTAATGAAGTCGATCAGTTGAGAGGGGTAGTAGATGAGGACTTGTCGCTAGTAAAGAAAAAGAGCTCTACGTTACCCGATCAGTAGGATCCCCATGGTTCCCGTTCAGTAACTTGTGGAACTCATCCTTCAGTTTACTGTCCTCTTCCTTCAACCTGATCTCTTTTTCTTTTGTGCTCAACGGAAGCAAAGGTACTCCATTCGTCCGATCCGGCATTTCTGCAGAAATGTCGGAAATCAGCAAGCCCTGTTATAAAGTGCCTACCATGAAGTGCATCATCGGTAAGTGCTAATGTGACATAAAACAGTACCTGGCAGCTTGTTGTCGACAAAGAATACCACTAAGTTTACAGTATACCTGCAACGGAGAAAAACAGTTAACAAAAAAGGCCGCACCCAAATTACACATAAGCAAGATACAGTAGAAGTTAACATACCATGCAACAACAACATCAACGGAGTAGTGCTTGCGAGACGCAATTATAAGAAGACTCTGAATTATAGCCATGAACCAAGCAAGGAACTTAATGAATCTGAAATACAATGTCCATAGTTCAGCTTCGGTTTAGGAATAACCACTGATAGACAGTCAGAACTTGGTAAGGTTCAAACGAAAAAGAAATATCAGTAAAGCGTCACTACCTTTTCGAGCCATATTTATGGTATGTTCGGACGAAAACAAGAGTGAAAATCATGTGCGATGAGAATATCAAATCACCACAACCAAAAAGCACTCCACGAGGAACTGCAAAGGGCAATTCAAAGTGCTGGGTTATCAGAAAGAATTCCTTGCAGAATCTGCCAACCCAACAAAACAAAAGACTTACAGTTAATCAGGAGAACTTCAAGTACACTGTTAGGTGGTGGAAGAGTTGCCAATTTTGAGCCCTACAAAGACAGCACTATATGCATTCATATATGACTGAGCGGCATGTTTTCACATGCTGTAATCCAGAAGACAACATTAAATGAACAAAAAAGATTACCTCACGACAGTGATAATTTGGACCTGGGAGCTGGGTTGAATAGAATGTAATAATCCTTAAAAACTGTGAAGCCTGAACAATAGAAAATGCAGTAGAGTTAGTAAAGGGCATGCATAAAAGACCTATAGATGAAAAAACTAGGAAAGCTGTACTTACAACTAAAAAGGCGAGCACTCTGCGCCAGATTAGCACGGTATAGAAACGTTTGCTGTGATAAATAAAAGGATGAAAAGTCCACTGCACAGAAAGATAACCGTGTTGTAAGGTCAAGCCTGATAAACAAAATGATATGGAACATTGAGTCACAGAAAAAGCTTGAAAGAAAGGATTATAGATCTCACTCATGATCCTAAAACATGTTGAACAACTTTTCATCTTACATGATTGATAATATAAAGAGCAGTTAATGTTTTTTTTCCAGCAAACACATTTTTTGCTTTGTTTTTAAGCTTTTGTGAGTATTAAAGATGTTAAACTAAAGAAATAACATCCAAGTCAAAATGAAACTCCAATGAGCCAAGATGACCTTGGTTTATTAGAAACAACACAGATACCAGATATCACACACTGGAGCACGGAGCACCACAGCAATGGAGTCATGGAATATAATAAGGTTTTGATTTAAAGCAAACATGAGTACATGACAGCAATCTACTGTCTATTTCTTATGCAAAACCAGATCAATCTCATAGCAAACTTTTAGGCTCATACAATACTACATGCCCCTAGAGTTTGGCTTTTCAGTTAGTTTGAACCAATTATATTAACAGGGGAGAAAGAATAAACACATGCTGACACAAAAAAACATGCATACAAGGAAAGAATAGCCACATGATGTCACAAAAATACATGCAATCTAAGTGGGAAATTGAAAGAGCTACCTACCAACACAAAGGAGATGAAGATGGAAGAAAATATGCTCTCGCTAAGATAACCTTTGTCCTGCCCAAGCTCCTAAAAAGATTCAACGGTACCAAACTGATTAGTGAGTACAAATCAACTGCATCATGTAATCGATACAAAAATAGAAGTAATTCACTTACTGGAAGGGCCATAAATCCCAAGTCTTGGAGCAGTGGTCCAGGTCGATGCAAATAATGCACTCCTCGAGCAGCCAATCCATGAATGTACTATTTATAGGCAAAATCATTGTATATGAATCTCCACAGTAACCCATTAATCAACTGAGAAGCATAGCTGAATAAGTAACCCTAGGTAACTAAATACACACAAAAATAGTGAAGAGTAGGAAATTCTCATCACATTAGGAAAAGGAAACCAGCAGAGTTTTAAGGGAAGAAATAATTAACATAAAAATTGCATTCTTTGCTGCTTAAAAAGAAAAGTAATAATCACCTAATGGGTGTAATAAGATTTTGCTTTTCTAACTAAGATTTGGACGTTGATTGTCATTCGTGAAAGAGCAGGAGTCACAAAGGATAACTCTTGATGTAATTGGGCAAATTATTTTCAGTAATGTGTGAAATAACAGTCTCCAAATCCCTAGACCATCAATAACCAATGTGGAAGAAAAGCTTAGAGCAAAAGTTTGGGTGTTAAGAAATAGACGCTTAATTTGCTCAAAACAGGCACTGATGGATCGACCTCAGATTATCACATACTTATGCAATGTTCATAAAAAGCACAATTTGATGAGACTCAAAGAGAGTTTGATAGACAATAAGTTAAGGCCAATGAAATATTCACATCATAAAGAGCAATCCCACTTTTTTCCATGTGCGATTTGATGGCTTACGAGGCAAAAGGAAAACCTAAATTAGTGCTGAAAAACTATAACAAACCAGACAGATGTCGGCAAACAGAAAGCAAATTAATGCTAACAAACTACAACAAAATGGACGGATGTAATATGTCTACGAAAGGAAAACAAGTAGGGTAACGCCAAAGCAAGGGAATTCGGTGCAATTGCATTGTGACAATTCGACTCCACAACACGACATAAATCACAAGGATGCTCCTCAAGCCAAACAAAACTTTAAATAAAGTACTCGCGCAAACTTTAGCCATAACTTTTGCTACATATGCTCCTATACATCAGAAGTGTGCCAGATTGTAGCAAAACCGAAAGGGAAACTTTTTTCTAGAAGTTCCCTTCAAAGGGATTTGCTCTCTAGTAGTCGCCTTATGAAAACATGAAACTACAGAATGCAGCCCAGTGTAAGGATATAAATCATTTGTACCACAGCGCAGACATTGGTTTAAATGGACATGCCTATGCCAATAAAAAAACACTAATGGTACCAAAAAATACCCTCAAATTCGGAAGAAAAAAAACAAATATATAATGCATGAGAACTGAGAAGTTACTAAATTGGGCAAACTTGATATGTTAAGTAGTACTATATTGACACGGCCTAATAATTCAGAACCGCAGTATAACAAACTAGTAATTAACAGAGCACGCGCAAAATTAATAATTTCGCCCGTGGCCAGAATATAGGTTAATAAACTTGCGGAGCTCACCTGAAAAATCAGACCGGCGAGTAGGAGCCCCCACTTCTCGCGCAGGAGCTGCAGCTCCACCGATATCTCCGTAGTCACCTTCCTCCATACCTAAACACCACAAAAGAAACTCATAAATCCCCACAGCTCCATCAACGATAACCGCACCAGGTCAGCACTAGCACAAGCCTGCAAATCGGATCGAGGCGGTGGTACCTTGGACGCCTCCCGCGCTATGTACATCGTCAAGTCGGCAGCAGCACGCGCAACCCCGACCCCTGCTCCCACGCTCGTCCCCGCAGCAGCTCCTACTGGGCGCAGACGCGATCACGTCCATGCTCCGATCCGCACATCACGCCTCGCGCGGTCGCGTCCGCCGGTCGCGGGATCGGCGCCTGCCCGCAGCGCAGAACGGCTCGAATCGGAGAGAGACGGCACGGGCACGGCGCGCCAATTCAGGCCCCCGCTCCTCGAGCGGCGGGGGAACGGGAAGCGGCCGAGGTAGCCGGCCCCTCGAGGCGCTGTGCCGCGGGGGTCAGAAGCGTCGGCGAGGTTGCCTCGGGAGCGGGGCGGCGATGGCGGCCGGCGGCTAGGCTGGCGGTTTGGGAGTCAAGTTGAAGAGAGAAAGAGAGAGAGAGAGCTGGAGAGATCGAGAGAAACAAGGGGGGAGTGGGGTTGGGGAGGCCGCGCGGGAGGGGAGGGGGTTTATGCAAAAAAAAAAGGCGAGGGGGCTGCGACGAAGATCGTGGGGCTCCCGAACTGTCCCTTTTGGCCCGGGGCAGTTAGAAATCGTGATTCGTGAAGGCGTGAGGCGCCGCCCTGCATGTGTGCGCGCCCGCGAGCCTTTTCTAGCCACGCACACGCAGCCATGTGCCCAAGGAAAACTCTGACCAGTTGCGAGGCAAGGCAACCATGTGCTCGACTATGCACATGAAAATACGAGGAAGTTTGGTGCTTGAGCCTCTCTGTTTTTCACAGAAACTTTGGTGCTTGATCATCAGTTCGTGCAATTGAAGGTTGCAAATCCGTCACCGCCGAAGATGTTGGGACGAAGGAAGGATGGAGTGAGATCTCTGATATACATCGTAGTGGCATTTGGTGGTCAGTGGCTGGTCAAGTGGTATTGTATCCCCGTCTCCGCGTAACTGATCCACCAAAATCATGGTGCGCTATAAATGTTTTCAAGAAAAGGTTACTCGAAAGCGAACATCCAAAGCCCCGGAGCAACAAAATATTCTAAGACCTCTTCCCTCACAGAAAAGCAGATACTCACTTGTAGAAACTGATGTGTCCACTCCGCCATAGAATTCGTTTGATGGGGCTTTGGCTTCTTGAGGTATGTGGGAATCAAAATGAAGCTGGCAGAGAATCATGTAAAGAAGCTGAATCAGTTTTGAAGAAGCTGAAGCTGCTGCAGAAGCATCGAAAATCAGCTTCATGCAGTTTTGGAGCCCACGAAGCTGATTTCGAATTTTTCACCGGCGAAGTGAGATTACTAATTTCAACCACTATTAATGACTTTAACAAAATGTGAATTAAATGTAACCATCATATGATTACAATGACAAGCATTGATAACCAAGTTTTAAGTACGGCGGGGCCTGTTTGTTTGAGCTTTTAGGGAGCTCTTAGCCCTCGGCTTTTTGACCTTCCAAAACCCAAAAAGCTGCGGGACTGAAAAGCCTAAAAGCTCATTTTGAGGAGCTTCTGGCTTTTCACTCTTACAGCTTTTTGGCTTTTGGAAGGTCGAAAAGCCGAGGGCCAAAAGCTCCCCAGAAGCTCAAACAAACAGGCCCTTGACGGGCATACACATACACATACAAATAAATAGTTGTACAATGTTTTCGAATCAATGTCAAAAATAAATGGGCGGCAATCCACACATCTCTCGTGCGATGTCAAGACGAACGAGATCCATTCGAGGTTCATTGGGCACATCTGTATCAGTGTCCCCATGCAAACTTCTGAACCGAGAGGGGATAGTGGGTTCATATTCCGGGTCCTGTTCAACTCTGAGAAAGTCGTCTTCGTCATCTTGTTCCTCACGGATGAAATTATGAAGACACATGGTCGCACCAACAATCATCTTTTGTGTGTCCACACTGAACGGAGGCATGTTATACAAAATTTTCCACCTATTCTTCCAAACACCAAATGTACGCTCAACTGTGCTTCGGAGACTAGAATGCCGCCGATTGAACACTTCCTCTAACCCACTTGGCGGCTGCGCATTCCTCCACTCCTGCGTATGGTACCTTTGTCCCTTGAATGGAGCCAAGTACCCTTCCCGGTTCGGGTACCCTGAGTCTACTAAGTAATACTTGGGCATTTGAGGATGCGGAAAACCGGTGTCATTGTACATTGCATGAAAAAGGACACTTGTGTCGTGCATGGCGCCCGGTTGCCCAGCCGCTGCATAAGTGAATCGCATGTCGAAATCTACGATTCCGAGAACATTCTGTGTCGGCACTTTGTTCTTCCCAATATACCTAGATCGATCCACGCCAACTGGATTTAGAGGGATGTGCGTACCGTCAAGAGCACCAATGCAATTTCTGAACCAAGGAAAATACCTCCTGTCATGAGCAATCCTTCTCGGAATTGCACTAAAATTCCGATCAACCGGTCTAACATACTCGGTGCCCATTCTCACCAAGGCATTCAAGACCTCATGGAATTTGGCATTAATTGTTTGCGTCGATCTGTTGATTACGCAATTCAAAGTGGCGTGTGTCCAACCGTTCCCACAAATTATTAGGAAGTATGCAAGAGCTTCCTTAGTAGCTACCTCACCTATCGCTTCCAACCCGTACTCATTTTCCAGTAACCATAGGAGCCTTTCAAACATCTCTCTAGTCATCCTAAACATTGTTTTGCACTGTCGTGGGTTGTTTAGTTTCTCATTTATCCAACTCAAGCCACTCTGTATTGGAATATAGCGCGGCGCTCTACTTTTTCGGGATAATAAAGACTTGCATGCCGCCAATGCCCCCGCGATCAGGTTAGTGCTAACGGACCTGTTGAAATCGACGATGGCCATGTCAATATCACGGTCCGCGTCGCCATCCTCCTGATCGGTTGCCCCTTGCATTTCGCTGACAGCATTGACAAAGGTATTTCATATTAGTCAATTACTCCAAAATGATACAATAAACTCATGCATACATAGAAATGCCACGTCCACATTCACATCACATGAACTCAAGCATATAAAAAAACCCGTACAAAGTATTCGAAGCACCACAAAGTGCATATGCACAGTCTCGTTACATGAAAACATCAGCATAAACACAGCAAACACGTCCACGGCTGCATGAAAACAGCAGCACCAGCAACAAATCCATACGGCACAGTATCATGGAAACAGCAGCATCAACAACAACTCTTTGCAACACAAATCTATACGGCACAGTGACATGGACACAGCAGCAGCAATAAACAGCAGCAGGCTCAAGCACAGCCACAATATCAAGCACCCTTGTTCCTGTTTTCCGCCATCCACTCTTGCTTCTGTTTAAGCCATGTGAACCTTTCCTCATTAGTCCTCAAAGTCATGAAAATCCGCCTTTCAATTCCTTCTTTGAATGCAATAGTGGCTGCAAAGTGTTCCTTGGTCCCTGGCACGGCACCACATTCTCTGACCAATTCTAGGCATTCCTCAATAGACGGTCCTAGGTCCAACTCCCTCCTTTGCATGAAGGACTCAGCAGAACTGGTGTGGCGTGCACCAATCTCAACTAGGTTCTCAATTTGTTCTGATAACCATTCGGTGCTGCCCCTCTTTGGTTTCTTTGCTGTTCCTCTCGTTGCACTGCCTCCTCTCTTGTTGCGGTTGCTAGTCGGAGTCAAATCTTCAGGCTCACTGCTGTCGTGGTTTGTATCTATGGGATCATCATCTTCGACATAGTCAGGATCCTCGTGAACAGAACCTTTAGGATGGGATGGTGGAACCCCACTGCCGACCGACCAATGGTCCTCGCCAGTGTTCGTTATGCCGTCGAACATAACACGTAGCTGCTCCTCATTTTCCAAGGGCTTATTCTTGAACTTTGTGCAGCCTTTGATTCTCTGGAAGACAAAACGAATTGGATTAGCAAGTTGAAAGGTACATAATTAGGAAAATCAGACCCAAAAGTAAAGGAATTCATAAGGTTTCGTACCTCGCTTATGCCCTTCCACCACGAATCAGGCATTTTTATGATCCTCTTGTTGTTATCCCAACCAATTCCAGACTGGTTCGTAAGTTGCTTCCACGTGCTGTAATCCTGCCGCAACCTGTCCCACTTGTTCTTAAATTGCTGTTTACTGTACTCCAAACCGGTACGGTCCTTAAACCTTTGCATCACATTGATGTAACCCGTTTTGTTGAGGTAAGTACTCGTTCGGTTACCCTTTGCAACCTCCTCGGCAAAGAGTTCACATACAATCCGAGTATTATATTCATTCCAATCTGCGCAGCTGTTTGACAAGTGCACAGATATAAAGGATAAACAAAACAGTGTAGCACACATGGTAACATCGAAGGTGCAACTGAAAACAGTGTAGTACGTAAAACATTCATGTAATAAATTCAATCAACAAGCTAGGTAAGACCAATTGAGAGCAGCAGCAACTAACAGGTACCTAAGAGCACACATGGCAAGGTCAGAGGTGCTAGTCAAAAATAGTCTAGTATTAAAGACAGTCTAATAACAAAAGCGACCAACCAGCTATCTAGTAGCAGGATCTGTCCCAACAAACAGTCAACTGGCCCACACATTGATGCAGGATCTGTCCCAAGAAAATTAAGTGCTTCATTAGAAGAAATTAGCTTCTGCAGTCAGTTCAGCTCCTAACTATCACTCAGCCTGAATCAGTAGAATCACAACTCAACAAAGAGGTGTTTAATGATGTGCCCCATCAGTCAAAAACTGTATTGCAGAATTGTAGAGCCTGGTTTGAAGAGCCTACTCAGCTACTGCCTACAAGTACTCTAGACCATCATATTCCACTCATTCCTACTCAGCTACCTCATAGTGTGAAGTGGCCAACAAGAATTGGAATACTTGGGTCATCTGATTTCAGGAGCTGGAGTGGAGACTGATCCGTGTCATAAATCTCTGCATTATCTGCTTGGCCTATTCCTAAAACCTTGAAGCAACTTAGATGTTTGGTGGGAGTGACAGGTAACTACAGGAGGATTATTCTGCAGTATGGGGTTATCAGGAGAAAACTAACTAGAACACTCAGTCAGCTAGTCAAAAAAGATACTAGGGTTCAGTGCACAATTGCAGAGCAACAGGTTTTTCAAATCACTGAAAAAGCTCTAGTGCAGGCACCAGTTGTAGCCTTCCTTGACATTTCCAAAACTTTCATAGCTGAGATAAATGCAAGTGATTTTGGTATAGGGACAGTGCTAATGCTGGAAGGCCACCCAATCTGATATCTCAGTAAATGCTTATGTGATAAGAACAAGGGCTTATGCACATATGAGAAGGAATGTATGGTTGTGTTACACTCAATTTACAAATCGGGATCTTATTTGCGGCATAAGCAGTTTGTTATAAGAACTGATCATAAGAGACTGCTATTCCTGACAGAGCAAAGGGCTACAACAAAACTCCAACAAAAGGCCATGCTGAAACTTATGGATGTAGATTACTGATCATAAGAGAATGCTAATATGGCCTTATCTGTCAATGGGCCTAGATGGTTACTAATACTTCAGGAAGGATATATGGAGTATTAGGATGGCAGAACAAAGTTAGCTGAATGAAGACTGTATTGAAGAAAGGACAAAGGCTTCTCTCTGCACGATGGCATTATAAGATGGATAGATAGATTGTAGGTGCGCAACAAAGCATATATGCATCCATCATTGGGGTCGACAATTTCACGGGATACAAATCTAATATAAGAAATAGGATATTAAGTAACTCCAAATGAATTGTGGGTGCATCTATATGTAACAGTCAATTTGTGCGGGATGAAGCAATGGTAACGTGAGTAGGGATTTAGTTCGGTGATTACCCTGCGTCCGTGACATCGACGTCGTCATCCGCCTGTGCTGACCGTGGAGCCCTTGGAGCTCGACCACCTCGACGGCGACGACTGGTGCCTCTGTTCGACGCTGGAGCTTCATCTCCTTCAGCAACCGGCGCGCTCCACGCAGCACCAGGGCCAGCAGGGCGAGGCCACGGCGGAGGCGTTGCAGCAGCCCATGACGGCGGTGAGAACGGTGGTCCGCTTTGCCTCCATTGTGCGTCAGCCACCGGGTTGCTGGACGAAGGGCCCATGCCGTAGACCATGCCTGCGGGAGCACCGTAGTATGGCGGCACAGCATACGGCATGCCTGGAAGGCCGCCGCCGAAGTACCCTCCAGGGGTACCAGCGAGCCCTCCAGGCGGGTACATACCCGGTGCGCCGCCTCCTCCGTACGCTCCGGCGAGGCCACCCACCATTCCAGACGGGGCCATTGCCGGTGCGGGGACTCCGTCGTAAGCTGCACCGCCTCCCGCGTAAGCTCCAGCGCCGCCGGGAGACATGGTTCCTGACGGCACCGCAGCAGCGGCCGTGCCTCCCGGCCATGGTCCCATGTCGGCGTAGACACCGTGAGCACCACCAGAAGAAGGAGGAGGACCGCGCGCACCGGCTGCCGAAGTGCCAGCCTCGCCGGAGCCGCCAAGGAGGTCGCCGAAAAGCTTCATTGGGGATAGGACCGGCGGGGTGCCAGTACCGCCTTCAGCGCCTCCTGCCTCCGCGGCTTCATCAGATCCGGGGACGCCGCCGCCGGATCTCTCGGCTCCCCCAAGAGAGAGCCGCCGCAGCCGCGCCGAACGACGGGGCGGCGTCGCCATGGTCGCCGGGGGAGCTGTGAGGCAGCCGGAGTGCGCGTCGTGGACCGCCGAGCGCTGCCCACCGAGGACCGCCGGCTGCGCTAGGGGAGTAGCGGCGGGGAAGTCGAACGCGCGACGCGGGGTGTGCGGTGGGGTACGCCGGCGCCGTCGCGGGAGCAGAGGAAGGAAGCGAAGCTGCGTGAAGTGGGTGGAAGTGTCGGCGGCCGACAGCAGAAGCGATTCGGCGTGAGAGGAGGCGGCTTCCGCATGTACCCGTTGGGCTCGTGAAGCCGGCCCAGGAGCCGAATCAAATGGGCTGATACAAAAAGGGATTTCGTCACGTCTTTTAAACCTGGCGATCGTCCGATTATCATGAACAGGCCTCGCACTCGCACTCGCACTCGAGGACCCGGACGCAAACCTGCCTGGCGAGTGAGTGGAGTAGGCGGTTGGCCGGGCCCCGCGCCCGGCGGAGCGGTCACCGGTCAGCAGTAGAGGCCCCGATGGAGTGCCATGTCCATGTCCCTGCCGCGGAGGCCGACCCGAGTGCCAAGTGACGGGATCACGGAGACGCGACGGGGCCAGGCCGGCACCACCTGCTCCAGGGAAACCGACGCGCGCTGCGTCTGCGACCCACGCGACCGGTTTGTTTTTGTTTTGTTTTGTTTTGTTTTTTTTGGGCGGCGGCAGACTGAATACTAGTAGAATACAGCCGCGCGCCTACCTGGCACATGCAGACATGCAGTGGCACGGATATGGGCGGGCTCAGCGCTTGGATCATGTGACCGGCGACAGTGAACAGCGATACGGCACATGGACATCTACGCCAGAAACGGCTGTTCCTGTGCCTACAGGCTATACAGAGAGATTGCCGAACCATGCTGGAGTGAGACAGAAATAATGGTGCGTGAGGCCACGATCTGTAGCTTAACATGCGCACGGCCTCGATGGTCCTACGGTGTCCCGGCGGATCGGGTGCGCGCCATGGAACTGGCACTGCAGCATGGCTGGGGCAGGCCTCCTCCAGTCCTCCTGGTGCTGGAGTGGAGTGTGAATTTTGCGTGCTTGGTGTGCACACCACGCTCACAGTTTAGAATCGCAGGCAACCTGATGTGTTCGAGTAGTAATTGCCGTTTGCTTGTATGGGCCTATTTAATTCGTGTGAAAGAGTGAAAAGTGTATGTATTGGGTTGCGTGTACAGAGAGAAAAAATAAACTGACACGGTTCTCGATGTAGAAAGAGAATGGAAAGTGACGTGAATTGAACACGCCCTATACCTGCTTAGGTGGAGTCCGGTTCAGAATCGCCGCCAACTTGATGTGCTCTGAGCAATCGCCATTTGCTTAAGAGTTTAAAAAACTGATCTTGCACTGTGTTGGCGTCTAGGGCATGTTTAGTTGGGTAGGTGAGATTGCGAACTTTACTGTAGCAATTCTAAATCGAAGATTAGGAGGACTAAACATGATCTAATTATAAAACTAAATACACGGATAGACGGGAAATCGCGAGACGAATCTATTAAGCCTAATTAATCCGTCATTAGAGATTGTTTACTGTAGCACGACGTTGTCTAATCATGGCCAAATTAGGCTCATTAGATTCGTCTCGCAAAGTTACCGGGGGTTATGGAATGGGTTTTGTCATTAACACACGTTTAATACTCCATGCATGTAAGATTCCCTTTGATAAATAGTGAAGTTTGATGAATAGTAAAATTTGAGGTGGGAACTAAACAGGGCCCTACTCCGATCTGTTGTTGGCCTTCAGAAAGTTCAGAAAACCTGTGTGGCAGTCAGCAGCCAGAAAAGGAGGTAGTTGGGTCAACCGTCAACAAGAACCGTCAAACAGTTTAACCGCGTGGAGAATGTGAGATTGGAATTCCTGCGAGGGAAGAGAGGCGAAAAGTCAGCTTTGGTTCGAGCGCAACAAGCACATGGCCCTCTCTCTCTCTCGTACGCCCCGTGTTAAAAATGGTCCAGTTGAACAGGATCCCTTCCAAATTCCCAATTCTTTGCAGCGGGTAAGTGAAAGAATCCCAATAGTTTTTGCCCGTTTGAAGTCAACAGAATGTTGGGTTCGGGCTACGTTCCAGGAAAGTCCGTATCCGTACGCTTTGTCACCAAGAAGAACCGTGTACGAAGGGAATGATCACATCAGACCCTATATGCATAGTGTTTATGTATTAGATCGTATGCATAGAGAGAAGAAATAAATTGACACGGTTTTCTGGGTAAAAACTTTTTGTGTTTAAACAGGGCCATATATGTATATGTGCCTCTGTTCAGAAAATGTAGTGAAAAAATGAAGAATCATTAGCTTTTCTCTGCCTCACGCTGTCATCTCCAACAGTCCGTGTCAACGGATGATGCGAGCTTCATGCGTCAGCAATCCTATCCGAAATTCCAAGAGTGAAAAGTGTATGTATTGGGTTGCGTGTACAGAGAGAAAAAATAAACTGACACGGTTCTCGATGTAGAAAGAGAATGGAAAGTGACGTGAATTGAACACGCCCTATACCTGCTCAGGTGGAGTCCGGTTCAGAATCGCCGCCAACTTGATGTGCTCTGAGCAATCGCCATTTGCTTAAGAGTTTAAAAAACTGATCTTGCACTGTGTTGGCGTCTAGGGCCTGTTTAGTTGGATAGGTGAGATTGCGAACTTTACTGTAGCAATTCTAAATCGAAGATTAGGAGGACTAAACATGATCTAATTATAAAACTAAATACACGGATAGACGGGAAATCGCGAGACGAATCTATTAAGCCTAATTAATCCGTCATTAGAGATTGTTTACTGTAGCACGACGTTGTCTAATCATGGCCAAATTAGGCTCATTAGATTCGTCTCGCAAAGTTACCAGAGGGTTATGAAATGGGTTTTGTCATTAACTCACGTCTAATACTCCATGCATGTAAGATTACTTTTGATAAATAGTGAAGTTTGATGAATAGTGAAATTTGGGGTGGGAACTAAACAGGGCTACTCCGATACCCTGTTCGGCTGGCTGGTTCAGAACCAGCCAGCAGTACTTCAGTCTCACATAAAATCAGCACCAGCCACCAGCCACCAGCCAGCCAGCAGTACTTTTCTCTCACAGAAAATCAGCACCAGCCACCAACCAGAATCAGCACCAGCCAGCCGAACGGGCTGAGGCCTTCAGAAAGTTCAGAAAACCTGTGTGGCAGTCAGCAGCCAAGAAGGACTAAGGGGGTGTTTAGTTCCCATCCCATTTTGAATTCTGAGGATACTATGCATTCTACGCGCTTTCTAATGTACTTTTTACTCTCTGTGCACGTGGACCGAGACCTGTCCATTCTGCAGAACGCGGCCATTCTGCAGAATGAGCCGGTTTCTAAACAGGCCCTAAAGGAGGTAGTTGTGTCAACCGTCAACAAGAACCGTCAAACAGTGTAACCGCGTGGAGAATGTGAGATTGGAATTCCTGCGAGGGAAGAGAGGCGAAAAGTCAGCTTTGGTTCGAGCGCAACAAGCACATGGCCCTCTCTCTCTCTCGTACGCCCCGTGTTAAAAATGGTCCAGTTGAACAGGATCCCTTCCAAATTCCCAATTCTTTGCAGCGGGTAAGTGAAAGAATCCCAATAGTTTTTGCCCGTTTGAAGTCAACAGAATGTTGGGTTCGGGCTACGTTCCAGGAAAGTCCGTATCCGTACGCTTTGTCACCAAGAAGAACCGTGTACGAAGGGAATGATCAGCTCAGACTCGATATGTATAGTATTTATGCATTAGATCGTATGCATAAAAAGAAGAAATGAATTGACACGGTTTTCTGGATAAAAACTTTTTGTGTTTAAAGAGGGCCATATATGTACATGTGCCTCTGTTCAGAAAATGTAGTGAAAAAATGAAGAATCATTAGCTTTTCTCTGCTTCACGCTGCCATCTCCAACAGTCCGTGTCAACGGATGATGCGAGCTTCATGCGTCAGCAATCCTATCCGAAATTCCAAGTCAGACAGAGGACGATAGATGGCCTGAGGTGATCGCCAACAGGTAGTCCACTACGGCTGCTCCATCAACTGACATGCTCTCCTCACCTGAACAGCTTGCTACTCTCATGCATTGTTTAGTTCTTCAAATTTCTCCAACTCTTTTGAAAAGTTACAACTTTTCAATTAAACACCTTTTTCAACTAATTTAAAAAGTTACAAAAGTAACGCATTGGAAAACGTGCCCCCTCTCTACTTTTACGCTTCCTAATGTAACTTTCAACTAAACACCCCCTTTAACTTACTTTTCAAACTTTGACACACGTTTCGCAATGCACCAAAGTTTGAAAAATTTTGCCAACTAAACAAAGCATCAGACCTGTCCCGGGATTGTAGAGCTGTACACCTATCGTGCCATGGAAGTGGAGCAGGTAGCCTTTGACCCGATGAATCCGCTCCTCCGAATCTAGGTATTGCTGCGCGTGTGGAATCAAAAGCTGCGTCTCATCCATTCAGGGCTTGTTTGGAAACTAGCGTATTGAAGGGTAATAGAAGAAATTAAAGGAGAAATTGGTTCATTTTTTTTCAATCTCCTTCATTCTATTCTAATACACCTCTATCTAAACAGTGCCTCATGTGGAATGATCAAGCTCTGCTACGAGTTTACATGGCCGTCGTGCCCTTAGCCGATTGATCGCTGATTCGCTGTATTCCCAGGACAGAACATTTTCTTGGTTCCTGTTGTATCGCTGCGTCTCTCTCCTCTCCGCTAGCAAAGTTGCAGTAAAAGGCCCATCTTCAGACCATGAGCTGATTTTTTTTTTCTCATGTTTTGGGTCTGGGTATCTCTTGGGCCGTCCAGGCCGTGAAAAGAAAATCTAAATTCGGCAACAAATTTCAGGGATCGCCTGGGAAATTCGAAAAAACACAACTGGAATAGGCCCTGCCCTCCTTAACTATGGACCAGGCCTCCAGCTCCTAATGGACCGTCTCAAAAAGAATGGGCTTTGTTTCCAGGAATAAGTCCATTCCACAACCCTCATATATTAGGGTCGTTCGATTTACAACCCTCAACCGCAAAACCATATATTTGGCACCCCCGAACTACTGAAACCGTCCGATTTACACCCTTTAGTGGTTTTAAGAGCGGTTTTTGCTGACGTGGCACCACGTCAGCTGTCCTGCGTGGCGCCACGTCAACGGCGAGGGGTTGAATTGGAATTCATTGATAGTTTGAGGGTGTCAAATAGACTTTGCAAAAAAATATTTTTAAGAAAATATGTGTAATTAAAATCTTAAAATCTCACTTACTCTTAAAAAATTCATAGAAAATTTATTTTAGCTCAGAAAAATAAGAAACCTATTTTATATTTTTTTATAAATTAATGCTCTATCTCTTAATGCCTAGATAGGGGTTGTTTAGAAATTTTGTGGTCTCATTTTGGTGTTTACTTGCTAGTAGCTCATCTTGTTGCCTATGATAACAAGTATGGTTAGCGTTTTATTTAGTAGCAAGAACTTTCCACGGTATGCATATTTAAATAAGCACTAACCAGACAAAAAGGTCGCTAAACTAGCTCGTTACAATAATGCTCTAATTACACTTATTTTCATTTTAGATTTAAAATTAGGTGATTTTTAATGAAATTCAACTTCATCCTAGCTCGTTTAGCTCGTTTGAAGTTGGGTCTCAAAAGACATAGGAGATCATAATAAATAAGAGTAACTTAATTAAAAAATCTTAAAAATAAGGAGATCATAATAACCCCTTGTGAAACCTATTTATCATCGAAGTGAGCTACCGATTTTCGTAGTATGGGCCATCTATGTCATCGAAGTCATTCTCAAGGCCTATTAAACTACTTAGAATAAATAACATGAACAACTTTTAGCGAAAAAATAAAAGTATAATTATAAGAGATTTAAATAACTTTAACTACACACTAAAAGTTATGATTTTCAATTTTCTATGAATTTTGAGTAAGCAAGATTTTAGGATTTTAATTACACATATTTCCTTAAAAATATTTTTTTTGGCAAAGTCTATTTGACACTCTCAAACTATCAAGAGGTCCAATTCACCCCCTTTGTTGTTGGTGTGGCGCCACGTAGGATGGCTGACGTGGTGCCATGTCTGCAAAAACCGCTTTCAAAACCATTGAGGGGTGTAAATCGGACGGTTTCAGTAGTTCGGGAGTGTCAAATACATGGTTTTACGGTTGAGGGTTGTAAATCGAACGACGCCGATAGATGAGCGCCGTGGAATGAACTTGAGAACTGTTGATGAAGAAAAAGGCTAGCCCAGCGAGACCGGGGCCCTGTCAGGCCATCATAAATTAGCCATAGGCCCACAGAGCCCGTTTGCAACCTTACCTGAAAACAAATCACGGCTGCTCTGTACTTTTGACTTCGTGTTCGGCAGCCGGCACAAAAAAAAAAAAAATTGTCCCGGATTACTGTCGCATGCATGAGGGCCTAAATGAAGTTTATTTACAAAATTTTTCACAGATGAGTGCAACTTTGCGCGACGAATCTACTGCACCTAATTAATCCATGATTTGCTATAGTAATACTACAGTAATCATCCTCTAATCGCGTGGTCAAAGGCCTCATTAGATTCATCTCGCGAATTTGATAGGGGTTGTGGAGGTAGTTTTGTAAACTGACTTTATTTAATATCCTTAATTAGTGGTCAAAGTAGCATTTAATACCCTGGACAATTTTTTTACCTCCCATCCGAACACGGCCACAGCTTAAAAAATCGACTAGACGATACTGCCACGCACGACGCACCGACATTCTTCGGCAGTCAGCATCGAGCTAGCCCATGGCATGCCTCCCTTGGCCCATCACCGATCAGAAGCGCTGCTCCACAAGCGTGCACCGCGACGTCGCTGTCCGGGGCACTATGCAGAGATCTATCGGCGCCGACGCACGGCGCACACGGCCCAGGCTGCCGAGAGGCGGGACCCGGAATAGAGCTAGCCGAGGCGTGAAGCATACGCGTCCGCCCGCCCGCACGTACGTCCGTGCGCCCGAAGCAAAAACATGCGGCGCGCCGTGGTTTCTTGGCGACGGACGACACGCCGTCGCCGGCGCGGAAACCGCCATCATACGGGGCGTTCTCGTGTCCCGCACTCCAGCTGCCTGCCTGCCCAGATCGAGCAGACGTTTGGGAACCCCGGCGCGGACCGAATTCAGTGGAGTGCGGCGATAGAATTATGCCCACATCGGGGTCTCAGATGGCCGGTCGACCACCCGAGGGAGGTTAGCTCCATGGGCACGCCAGGATGCGTGATACTACTAGTATAGTGATACTATACTAGTACACCGCCACTGGAGCGCCCATAAGCCGATCCATCACTGACCCCATCCAAGCTGAATTGCCGATGTGGTCATTAAAACGGCTGAAGCGATTAGCGCTAAGAGCCGTCTTGCGTAGCCGACAGCAGCCATTGCTGACAACTTGTTACTCAACAACAGCGCTCCAGCTATATCAGCTGCCCGGCGTGTGCAGCGTCGGTGTGGCTTGCTTCCCATGTTCTGCAACAGCAGTCCAACCAAGCAAGAGAAGCGAGCATTATATTTTTCAGAGTTCGTTGTCACCTCGCCAACGCTCGCCGCCTGGTGGGCCTCCCAGCATTACACCCAACTGATCGGGAAAAGCCGCAAAAGGCCCAGGCTGGTAGCCACCACCAATGGCTTAAAAACAAAACCTCCATACACTTAGCCAGGCCCTACTCCTATTTCTTCTCTTTACACTGATCACAATCGAGGAGTAGCAGTGGTCAGTGGCCTTGGCCTAGTACTGCAAAAGGGAATCCTCAGTACAATTAGCTGTCCTCTTAAGAACACGCATGTACTGACCGTACCCACTAAAGATCGAGTGGAGAGAAGATTAAGGGTCTGTGTAGTTCAGAAAGTTGCCGGAAAGCGTGTTTGTGAGAGGGGACACGGTTGTCAGTGTAAAAAGTTATCCTTTTTTTGCCAAAAGTTACTCATCTAAACAGGCCCTAAATAAAAAAAATGAAAAAGCTTAAACCATCTGGTAGATTTTTTTTCTCCCCCCTGGTTGCCAAAAGCAGCATCGTGGGCCCAGCAGGGTCCCCATGTGTGAAGGGCCGCGGAGTTTAATTACCTGGCTGTCTCGCTAGACTCTAGCTGTTGTTTGTTCGGTCCCCTCGTGGCGCGGCCAGATGCGAAGCCGACGACGACCGGTGGTGTGGTCTCGCCGTCTCGGAGCAAAGAAAGAAAAAAGAAAATGACTGCGCGGGCGGTGGCCACCATGGCGCCGTGGTGGCTGGTCCAACAGCTAGCACCAGCCCGGCAAACCGCTGGCGGAGCGGTGACCTGTCATGCACTCATGCTGCCGCCGAGATCGGAGATCCAGGGCACGGGCGGATACCTAGGAACGAGCCACCACCCATCTCCTTCCCTTTGTCGGCGCGGCGGTGCGTGCCCTGTTCACATTTTTCCAACTGTTGCACGCTGCCTCTCTTCGCTTGCACCCAACTGTAGCCCCGTGCTCTAGAAACGTAGTGTATTCTTGTAACATGGCAAGTACGAACAAGAGTATCATGGGACGGTGCATGAGCATTGGGCCAGTGACTGACGAGAGATAGGGCGGGGCCGACCGGTGCCGGCAGGTGAATGCCAGCCATGGGGTGAAGGTGACTGCGTAACTAGAATTTGCACCAGGCAAATTCGGTTACCGACAAATGGATTCGCGTCGCGGGCGCGCGTGCAAGCAAGTCAAGGCCGCGTTGGCCAAGTTGGTGCGTCTTTCGTTGCGCTGCGCACGTACGCGACCGCCAAACGGCAGCAAGGGGCTCGCTGGTTGGTGTACCGTCCTACTGTTAGATAGCAGTATACCGAGACAGCGAGACGTCCGAAACTGACGCGGCACTTGGTCGCCATGGTTGGTAAACTACACCAAGCAGCAAGCATATATAGTAGCAGGAGTCGAGCAGCAAAATCTGAGTGTCACAGTCGGCCGGTAGGCAAAAAATTGGCAGCCAAGAACGGCGGCCGGTCACAGTTCACAAATCGCAAGTGCGTGCTGAGGCGAGCGAGACCCTTCGTCAGCTGAACGCAATTGGTCGCAAAAGGACCGTGCAGAAAGGGGGTTTTGCTGGGCCAGACTGTCCGTCGTCCTGGGGATTTTGTTACGCAGCTATAGACAAGATCATGAGCGGATGAGAGCAACAAAGGCTCATACTCAAAGCCTCCGTTTGCCATGTTGCCGAACTATGATACCCACAAGCGATGCTAAGGGGGTGTTCAATTCTCCAAAAAAATTTTCACCAAAATTTTTTCCAAGGGAATCTTACATGCATGGAGTAGTAAACGTGTGTTAATGACAAAACCCATTCCATAACCCCTAGGTAACTTTTCGAGACGAATCTAATGAGCCTAATTAGGCCATGATTTGCAACAGTGATGCTACAGTAACCATTCGCTAAACATCCACTAATCATGGATTAATTACCATCATTAGATTCGTCTCGCGATTTTCAGGCGAGATCTATAATTAGTTTTATTATTAGTCTACATTTAGTACTCCTAAATGATAAGATTCTCTTGCAAAATTTTTCACCAAAATTTTTTTACCCACTGATGAGGTGGGATTCTGAAAGACGACACAAACGTCAGCGCGGCTTGGGGCTTATGAAAATGGATGGTAGCCCCGGCCATGTGACGTTAGCCGAGGCAAATAATGGGCGTCGGTTAGGTCATCAAACAACATGGTCAACTACTAAATATTTGTCATGATATCACAAATAGAATACTACTACTCTATACTGCAAAAAGAAAAGGAGAAACAAACGATATACTAGAAAAGGCGTATACATAGAACCGGGCCGGGCCAAAGGCTCATTGCATCGATTCCCTCCGGAGCGCCCCCCTGCTGGGCCCTACGCGACGCGCGAATACACAGTAGTCTACGTGTGGGGCGACGATGGCACGGCGCAATTGGACGGGTAATAATCTTCGATCGATTTCGAATAGACACTCGCTTGCCGTACGCGTCACAAAATATCTGGTACTCCTGCTCACCCCTCGATGGCGGGAAGGCGTACGAAAGCGTCGCCACGCAGCGGGGGTGGACCACGGCCGGGGACGACGCTTAAACATCCGGTGCTGGAAAATGGCGGGAGTTGAGCCGCAGCCAACCCACCGCGCCGCTGCTGGCCAGGCGCCGGGCATGACAGCGAGCCCGGACCGGCCGCGGTGGTGCCGTGGTGGCCCTTCCCAACTTACTTACCCAACACACCACCACCGGCGCCACCACCTCCGGGCTCCGGCCAGCCAGCCTTCCCACCCGCGGCACGCAGGCACAACGTGAGGGCCACATGGGGGCGTAGGCGTTGCCCAGTTGCTCGCTTCGCTTGCCCTGTGACGGCGATGCCCTCTCCTCCCCCCAGCGCGCGCACCCAACCCAATTCCCCAACCTGCTCGGCCGATGCGGTGCGTGCAGCCAACCCGCCTTTCCAGCGATCACGACGCCCCAACCCCTCCCCGCATCTCGATCGCCAGCAGCGGCAGCTGCTCCGTCCCGTCCGCACCAGTCTGCTCGGCGCCGGCGCGGGGCCTTTCGCGACCCACAACCGCGCCACCGCCCAGAGTTAGCAGGGGCACCGCCGTGCCCGCCACCCAGGCCGCCACCTCGCCGGGTCGGAACAGGGCGGAGGAGCGGCGAGGCACGGGGTGGGCATGTGAATTTCGATCCGGATTAGCGCCTCCGGCCCCTCTCGAAAGCAAATAAAGATGATACTATCCGTAGTACTCATGGGAGTTTAAAATTGTGAGTGGGGTACCGTGCGGTTTACCCTACCGGAAAAGGGACAGGATCATCGTAACACGGCCCGAGGCAAGAGAAAGATGGGCTGGCTGGCTCGCCATCGCCAGGCCACAGTGAGCTGAGCTCTCTCCTCCGGTGGAACCCGAGGCGAGCCGCTTTCTCTTGGAAACACGCCTTTCCCGCCGACCGATGGGTGTGCGATGCATGGTAAAAAATCCAAACAAAAGACGGCGCACCGAGCTAGAAAAACAATATCTAAAAATGTTTAAAAAAAGAAGCGACCGCTTTGACGGTTTGACCGGGGCCCACATACGCCAGCGACCCCGACCAGAGAGGGCGGGGGCCCACGCATAAGCAGCTCAACTGCGGAAGGCAACGAGAGGCGACGCATTGCATGACGGGCGGCGTTATGCATAGTATTTTTTTTCGAAGTTATATATAGTATTTTTGTGTTATGTATAGTGTTTATAAAAAAATATTATATATTTCGGGTGAAATAAACAGGCCCTAAGCGCAACCCATCAGCCACACAGCTTTTAACCTCCGCAGCCGCAGGCACGGAGTCGGCAGACGCCCGCATGCGTCCGAGCCGGCCATGGGAGCAGGCCGAGAGAGCTCGCTCTCTCTCTGCCCCTCTCTGGTCTCTGCTCTCCGCCATCGGTTGCGGGCCAACGGCCGGCGCCACCCGTTCTCTCCAGCTAAACCCGCGCTGGACCGCGGCGAATGAGCCAGCCGGGCGCGCCCGCCCGAGGCGTCGTTCTCAGAGAGGGATCCGGCGGAGGGAGACGGCCCCAGGGGATAGGGGAGGGAGATGCAGATCCCGTGCCCCACCCGCGCCCAGATTCTGAGGCGGTTAGGCACCGGACAAACGGTTGCCGCGG
Source organism: Alloteropsis semialata (assembly GCA_004135705.1). Taxonomy (NCBI): domain Eukaryota; kingdom Viridiplantae; phylum Streptophyta; class Magnoliopsida; order Poales; family Poaceae; genus Alloteropsis; species Alloteropsis semialata. The sequence continues at coordinate 60,174,231 of CM014272.1, read as the reverse complement.
GCACCTCACATGCCTAATCACCAACCACTGGAGAATAGAAGGCGGGGAACAGAGTTGATTAAGCCATGATGCACCACCGTATTAGGCAAATGAAATTCCATTACTATAATAATGTCCCATGATGCCATGGAGGCAAGTAGTCAAGTACACAAGGTTTACAATAATCTGCTGCTGCTGATGCCGCAGCAGCTAAGCAACTAACCACCGTACTCCTAATGACCCTTGGAACAAAAGTCAGGGGACACTTTAACTACTGCTAGTACTGGATTACAGGAGAAAACACCAATAAATCCTTTGAGCGTACTCTAAACATAACCAAAGCAAGCGCCCTTATTCATGGAGCCCACCGCAAGCTTCTTTTGCAAGTAAAAAAGGCTGCAAAAAAGAGGGAGGAGAGGAGGGCCTTAGCTGGGTTTGTGCTGGTAGCACCCAAAGCAAGCAAAGCCATGGATGGATTGATGGATGGGTGGGGGAAATGAGCTCTTGTTTCCTTTCTATCCTCCAAGATAAACGCCCAGCCATCCAATCCTTTCATGGCATTTCTCAGCATCGCCTTCTTCCTTTGCTCTTGCTCATCTTGCACCAGCCAAACACCTTCCCTCGAACCACTTATTATTATTCTTCCCCCAAACCACCAAACCGGGACGACATGGGTTTCTTCGCTGCTCGTCCATCTCCACCGCTTTCCGTCCACACCCGAAAAAAACCAATATATCATCGGATCCAAAATGAACAGACCTAACACTGATGCTAACGCTGCTATTGCCTTCCTAACTCTGCTGCTAACACACTACCTAACAAAAGGTACTCGAACTAATTTCTTTAATTATTAAGGATTGACTGGAGTGACGGATAGACGAAGGGTGTCGCCGGAATCTTGGTGGCACCCATCGTCTGCTCCGTGGCCGCGACTGAGCTCAAGAACTATGGCAGAGTGCCGGCGACGAGGCCACGGCTGCGGCAGCGCGCCGCTTCTGGCTCGCCAGCATGGCGTTGCTCCGACTAATCAAGGCATCTGCAAAGTGAAGAGCTCACATTAGCATTTCTTGCAATTCGAGAAGGCAAGGGACCATACTAGCGGTGCTGTAAGATGCTACCGTGATCGAGAACGAAGCCACCGGGGTACCGAGGCTGGGCGCCGAGGTCGTCGAGGTTGAGGTTCAGAGCTTGCACGACGCGGGCGGGGACAAGAACAGTCGAACAGCCTGGACGACGCAGACAGCACCGAGGGAGAAAGTTTAAACCAAGAACAGAAGAAAGGCTGAGGAATTCAGTGTGCAAGAACCGGACATGTTGGTACAACCAACGAACCTGTCTTTCTCTTGGGCTCGGCGGGGGCGCCGGCGGGGCGGGGGAGGAAGACGCCGGTGCCATTACGCTCGCGCTTGGCGCCGGGAGGGGTGAGGAACACGGCGCGCATTCCAACGGCAGGGGTCGGCGGCGCGTGGTTAGGCTGCTGCTTCTGAAGCGGGGGCCACGCCGCCGAGTTCAGACCCGGAGGCGCGTCGCCGCCGGAGGCGGGGTTCCCACCGGCGCCTTGGCGCGCGCTCCACGCCGCGGCCGCGGCCATCTGGCGGTCCCTCTGGAGCTTGAGCAGCTGCTGTTGCTTGAGGAGATGGAACTGCAAACCAACAGGAGAAACCGAAATGGAAAGCCGCGTCAGGAATGGGCTACAGGAACGGAACAAAGGGAACGATACAACCGAAGAATCTTTGGCGAGAACGCAACGCACCTGAGCGGCCTGCATCGGGCGCTGCGAGACCAAGTGCGCGAGCGGGTGGTAGTACCCACCGGCGGGGGCCTTGGCGGCGGGTGGAGCGACAGGGGGCGGCGGCGACGGCTTCCTCGCCGGCGCCACGAAGCCAACGTGGCCGTAGGTGTTGGTCCGCACCGGGATGCCGTTGGCAACCGCCCGCATGCGCGCAACCTGCCCGGCCGCCTCGTAGAGGAGCTCCCACGGGTCCGCCGGCTGCTGCTCCAGCGGCGACGACGGCGGCGAGGTCCCCTTGGAGGCCACGCCGTTGGGGCTCTCCTGGCCGGATTTCGGAAGCCCGCAAAGCGTCGACTGCGGCGACCCAACCGTCACTTCTCCCTGAGCCATAACTGTCAATAAGCAACTCCGGCGACGAACACAAAGAAAGAAAGGACCAAACAACCGCATGCATGCAAAGACCACGAGAACCAACCTTGGCGGGAGGCTTCCGTTCGCCGTCGTCACCGAGGAGCCCCGCGAGGCGGCGCGAGAGGCCGGCCAGGCTGTCCTCCTCGTCGCTCTCGCTCCTGGCGGCCACCGCCGCCTTCTCTTCCTCGGAGAAGAAGTCGTCGTCCAGGAACTCCTCGGGGAGCCAGAACTCATCCCCGAGGTCGGAAGACTCCGTCGACATTTCCTCCACCCTCGAACGCCGCCCAAAAGACCTAGAAATCCGCCGCCGGCCGTCGAGACCCAGCACCCCGCGCGCCTCGCCGCAAGCGACAACCACCGCCCGCCCGGAGCTCCTCTCTCCAGAGCAGAGTACAACGGCGAGAAGCGGCGTGGTTGTCAGCGAAAAGAGGGGGCACGGCGAGAAAGAGATGTGGGGGGATGCCGGGAGCGGAGGCGGGATGGAATGTCGATGGACGACGAGGATATTAAACGGCCGAGCCGGAGGGGCTGGGGGGGCTGTACTCTTTATAAAAGAGGACGCCGAGGAGAGAGAGCCGCGGCCGGAGAATCAATTCCGCCGGGAAATCATTTTCTTTCGGAACCAATCAATTTTTCGCCGGTGCAACTCGTGGGGCCGGCCGCCCCGGCGCGCGCCGTAGCCCCGCCCCCAAAATGCCTCCCTCCCTCTCCTGCGTTCACTGCGCCGATTTATCGCGCGTATTTTATTTATTTATTTACAGAGACCGGACGGCCGGTGCAGAGTAGGAGTAGAGAAGTTGGGGCAATTATTGTGGGGATGGGTGTGTATGTACGTACGAACGATTACGTAGATTTTGTGCTGGATTTTTCTGTATGTTTGCGTCATGTCAATGCCACTCCACCCACTCCGCCCAAGGTCAAATGGTGGGGGCGTGTTTTTTGGACTGTCAAATGGTGGTTCAACCAATTTTTTTGGAGCGAAAAGGTAACCACCCATGACCCACCCCTTGTGTATTGAGCTACAACCGCTGTATTTCGTGTGGGTGAAAAAGTTTTGATGTCATGTGGCCGCTGCAGGATCCATGTCAAAAAATTTGGTTGCTGCAGGGCATGGTAAAAAGTGGCAGTGCCTGTGTCACTGTGGAGTGTGCAGAGTTGGGTGGCGTCATACGGTCACGAGAGTTGCGTCCGACCGTATACGAGTTTTTCGTGGGCGTGGAGGCGTTTTAATTTTACAGCGCATTAAAGACGTGAGCGCTTTAAAGGCAGGGGGTACGAGGCGGAAAAGGGCGTGTGATGGGATTCCCGAGGACACTGTTGATAAGTGAAATATTATTGCTTGTCCCTGTCGCTCAGTTTCTTCCGTTGTTTGGGCTCTTTGGCTTCGGCAATCATCCCAACAGCACAGAAATCATGAACGCCGTATGTTCTGCCGTGTGCTAGCTTCTCCTTGGCTTGGAAAAGTGGATTCAACCATTTGAAAAGCACACGGCGTAATATACGCCGATGGGGTGAAGTGCATGACATAATATACGTCGTTCATGATTTTTGTGCAACTTTTGAGCAACGGCTAATCCAACTCTTTGGGCTATATATACCACCCTCATTTGGCCATTTCAAGGTGTTGGAGTCTAGAAGAATGTCATCCATAACCACAAGACATCTAAGCCACCATTTGTGCTACATTGATCATTCATAGTGAGTGAGAGAGCTAGGATAGGTCTATTGAGAGAGTTTGCAAGGTATTGAGCCCTGTGCTTGATTCTAGAGTGAACCAACCCATGTAATCTTGTTGTGCAGGCCCCTTGGAGTCTTGGTGACTTGCCGGCAAGTCTTCGACCCTCTAGCTTGGTGTGAAGCGGCATCGACGGCATTGTGCGGGTGACGAGGAGACCCCCTCCTTAGTGGAGAAGCTCCGTAGTGAAGACGGCGTCAAGGTCTCTAGAAGAGTAGGTTGATGAGAGCAATGCCTTTGTAGCTTGCTCGTCATCCTTCTTGGGGAGCCTTTGTGGCGAGTTCAAGGCCTTGACCGGAAAGCAACACTTTGCGACCGGGAGCGCATCCTTTGTGGAGCTCCAATGTGGAGTAGGCGTTAGCCAAACCACGGGATAAATCCGCATGTCAAGTTTGCATCTCTCTAACCCTCCTTTAAGCTTCCGCATTTCATTCTTGCAACTTGTGTGCCTTTACCTTTTTTAGAGTAGTATCTTGATAGGATTGGATCTAGGTTGCAGAACTCCTTTTGGTGGGTGCAAACACTAGAAAGAATCTTAGTTGCACACTAGATAGTATGGCTTAGTTTTATTTTTGTGCAATTACAGGCAAGTGGTAGGTTAAGTTTTTAAAAAGTCTAATTCACTCGCTCCCCCTATAGTTTATCACGAGCATCGATTCATTTCATTGAGCGGAATACAGATTGCAGTATCCAAGTGAGTTATTTACATCATGCAGTGCCAATTTAACTTTTCCAAATCCCAATAAGCTAAACTCCTAAACCTCCGACAAGGTGCTTTGTATAGTTTTTCTTAATCTTTCAAAAGCGTTCAAGACCATAAAAAAACCAGAGTTTGGAACAAGACTTTATGGATGAAATATGGAAAATAGTTTCGATATCATTACATCTCTATAATTTGTGACAGCATCAAGCAGTGATGGTCCACCGCATTTGTTCTCCAAATCTTGGTAGTGTGTTTCTCAGCACCATGTACTCACCGTATTGTGCAGCGGCGTCAGACTCATATCAGTTAATACCCCGCTGGCTTGTTTCTCTTTGCAATGTCTAGACTTTTCTCTTGTTCACTACATTAATAATCCCATGGCCGCCCATATATGAATAGGCTCTAACACACTGATAGGCGCGGCTTAGCTATATATTGGAGAGGTTAAGAAGTACTTGGGTGAAAACATTGAAGATCAAGGTAATTAATCAATACAAAATTCGTTATGAACCAGTTACTGCAAGTTTAGGCCTAGTGTGCACATTGTTAGGTGATTAGCTTAGAGGTGGTAGTGAGCTTCAGTTGTTACTCTTGGAACTCGTCTTGACCCTAGACGGTCTACTGTCGTTTTGTGCCTTGTAAACACCCTTAACCAAATTTGTGCAGTGGCTATGGGCATTTGTGATTAAGATAGTAGCAGTTTGTGGATAGGTGGGAGTGATTTACGCGGAGTCCTTACATGCTACTGAGAATCTCATCAATGTGAGGGATGACAGATAGGACAGGCAAGATAGTTCAATTCATTCGTTGAGGTCTTTGAGCTACACGCCTACAATTTAGGGGGTGTTTAGTTCCGGCGTTATGCATAGTATTTTTGCGTTATGCATAGTGTTTACAGAGAGAAAAAGTGCATTAGAAAGCACGTATTATGCAAAACATTATGGTGAACTAAACACCCCCTTAGTCCCGTCTCAATCCAGTCTCAATCCTCAATCATAAAATTGCACCCCTGGCACTACTAGGGATAAAAAATAGTTTTCATAGATATCCATGATTAATAAAACGGTAGGTTCCATAGCTCAGGACAATGGACAATTAATTAGAATGGTCAGCGAAAAGCTGCCGTGGAATTGATTAGTTTCCTGCCAATCAACATAACACATAGACTCAAATCCCATGAAAGATGCAAAAATTCAAAAGTATTAGTAAAACAACAAAAACTCTGAGATTGGGAAGAGAAATTTATTTGTTTGAGCTAATAATGTGCAATGACGAAATGACAGTCGACATGGTACACTACCGGAGAACCTCGCATCGGTACCGGGTGAGAACCCTCATCGGTAC
>CM014272.1:60149620-60166108 GCA_004135705.1 Alloteropsis semialata | reverse complement strand
GCCATACAGAGACTTTATTAACTTGCACACCATTTCCTCTTGACCTTCTGCTATGAACCCATCAGGCTGATCCATATAGATCTCCTCCTCTAACTCTCCATTTAGGAAAGCTGTCTTTACGTCCATCTGATGAACGAGAAGACCATGAGAGGCTGCCAGGGACAGTAGCACTCGAATTGTGGTCAACCGGGCAACTGGTGAGTAAGTGTCAAAGAAGTCTTCTCCTTCTTTCTGAGTATAGCCTTTAGCAACAAGCCTTGCCTTGTACTTTTCAATAGTACCATCAGGCCTTAGCTTCTTCTTGAACACCACTTACATCCCACAGGTTTGCACCCATAAGGACGTTCAACTACTTCCCAAGTTCCATTAGACATAATTGAATCCATCTCACTCCGTACCGCTTCCTTCCAATAGTCAGCGTCTGGAGAGGAATATGCCTCTTCAATGGTTTTGGGAGTGTCATCCACAAGGTACACAATGAAATCATCACCAAAATACTTTGTAGTCTTCTGTCTCTTGCTCCTCCTAAGAGCTTCATTGTCATCTTCCTCAGGATTTTCCACAAGTGTTTGTTCTGTGTGTTCCATCACAACGGCAGGTGTAGCTTCTATAGACAATTCTCTGCTAGATGTGCTTTCTTCCCTCTTCATAGGAAAGATGTCCTCAAAGAAAGTAGCATCTCTGGATTCCATTATTGTACCAACATTCACGTCTGGCACTCCAGATTTTACTATTAAGAATCTATATCCAACGCTATGCAGAGCATAACCAAGAAAGACACAATCCACAGTTTTAGGCCCGAGTTTACGTTTCTTGGTTATTGGCACATTGACCTTTGCTAAACATCCCCAAGTCCGTAAGTAGGAAAGCATGAGCCTTTTCTTCTCCCATTCCTCGAATGGAGTTTTCTCTTTATTCTTTGGAGGAACACGATTCAGGACATGACACGCTGTCAATATAGCCTCACCCCACCATTCCTTAGAGAGTCCCGCTGTGTCTAACATGGCGTTAACGAAATCAGTTAGAGTGCGGTTCTTTCTTTCGGCAACCCCATTTGACTGAGGTGAGTAGGGAGGCGTCCTCTCATGAATCATACCATGTTCCTCACAAAATTGAGTAAACAAGTGTGAGAAGTATTCTCCACCACGATCCGACCTTAAACGTTTGATCTTTCTCTCAAGTTGATTCTCCACTTCAGCTTTATAGATCTTAAAGTAGTGTAGTGCTTCATCTTTTGACTTAAGCAAGTAAATGTAACAGTATCTAGAAGAGTCATCTATTAATGTCATGAAATACTTTTTACCCCCTTTGTCAACACGCCATTCATCTCACTAAGATCAGAATGCACGAGCTCCAACGGTGCCAAGTTCCTCGCCTCCGCGGCCTTGTGAGGCTTGCGAGGTTGTTTTGATTCAACACACACAAGACACTTAGAACCTTTGACCGTGGTAAATTTCAGAATTAAATTTAAACTAGCCAAGCGCGACATACAACCAAAGTTAACATGACACAGCCGAGAGTGCCAAACATTCGACTCATCATCATTAACCACATGATTCACCACATTATTACAAGCATCTGATAAAGAAAGGTGGAACAAGCCTCCGCAATCATAGCCTTTTCCAACAAAAGTTCCATACTTAGAAAGTACACATTTATTGGATTCAAACACTAATTTATAACCATCTCTACACAATAGAGAGCCGCTAACTAGATTCTTCGTGATAGTAGGGACATGCTGCACGTTCCTTAGCTGCACGGTCTTTCCCGAACCAACACCAAGTACACGCGCATGTGATCCGTTCCCCGTTAACAAGGAGGTAGTTCTGCCGACCTGATAAGAAGAAAATAGACTGATGTCAGCACACACATGAATATTAGCTCCAGTATCAACCCACCAATCAGGTGACTGACAAACAGAAAGGACCATAGGTAAATAATTACCGTACCCCGAGGTTCCTCCGTTGTCATCGCTAATGACCATGTTGGCTGCCTTCGGCCTGTATTTGCTTTTCTCACAGTCTTTGGCATAGTGCCCTTCAAGACCGCAAGTATAGCACTTGCCCTTGCCCTTGCTCGGCTGGTTCTTCTTCTTCTTAAAAGTGGTTGTCTGATTAGCCTTGACTTCAGACTTGTTCTGGTTCTTCTTTTTCTGCTGGCCCTTGAAATTTCTCTGGACCAGGTTTGCACTAGAGGACCCAGCAATTCCTTTGCCGCGGTTGTCCTACGCTCTCGCCTTCTCCTCAATATCGAGAGACCCAATGAGCTCAGACACGCTGAACACTTGTCTCTTATGCTTCAGAGAGGTAGCAAAGTCCCTCCAAGAGAGCGGCAGTTTAGCAATCATGCTTCCAGCCACAAACTTGTCGAGCAACTCGCATTTAAAGCCCTCTAGCTCCTTAGCCAGTGACTGAAGCTCATGAGCCTGTTCCACTACTGAACGGTCATCGACCATCTTGTAGTCGCAAAACTGCTCCATGACATACAGCTCACTGCCAGCATCAGAAGCACCGAACTTGGCCTCAAGCGCATCCCACAGCGCCTTGCCACTGTCCAGTGACAGATAGCTGTCCACTAAGTGATCAGCAAGAACGCTAATTATGGCACCTCGAAACAGGTTATCGGCTACCTGGAAAGCTCTTTCCTCATCAGGAGAAAGATCCTTAGCCTTTCCCTATGTGACATAAAAGCAGTTCATGTAGGTCAACCAAAGTGACATTCTACTCTGCCATCTCTTGTAATGTGTTCCATCGAACACATGTGGTTTAAGCGCACTTGCAAAACTAGCAGTGTCGGATGTTTGGACCCGGCAGTCCACACAGGGTGCCCCACGTGGTTGATTTGTAACGAGAGACGATCGCAGACCTGAAATCGATGGTGACACAAGACGCAAGGTTTAGACAGGTTCGGGCCGCTATGAGCGTAATACCCTACGTCCTGTATCGGGGTGTGATTGTATTGATATTGGTGGTGGTTCTGGGGTGTCTCGTGTATGGGTGTAGATGCTTTGGAGGGGGTCCCTAGGGAGCCTTATATAGTCTGGCTGCCTTGGGTTACAAGTCGGTTGAGATCTAGTCCTACCCGGATTACAAGGATCGACTTCTATGTTTGTTACAGATATTCTTTCCTAAGAATCCGGCTAGTTTCTATCTCTGTCGGCGCGTATCCGAGCAGATCACGCCGTCTTGTTCCGTGACCCGCGCCAAGGAAATCCGGCTGGGCCGCCTGTCTAGAGCACTCGGACTGGGCCGTCCCCTGCTGGTTGGGCCAATCCAACTGCCTAGGGTACCCAGGGAGTCTATCTCCGACAAGCCCCCGAGCCTTGAAGCGATTCTGAAGGAATCGGTCCAAGGGTTAGTAGCCTCATCTTGAAGTCTTGAGCCAGGAGCCGTCTGCAACGGGCGCGCTGCAAAGCGCGGCCGTTGGCCGTAGCCCCCGAGCCTTGAAGCGATTCCGAAGGAATCGGTCCAAGGGTTAGTAGCCTTGTTCTTGATCAGCTTCATCGTAGTCGCCAGACAATCAACGGAGGCGCCGCGAGGTGCGTCCGTTGGCCGTAGCCCCCGAGCCTTAAGGTGATTCCGCAGGAATCAGCTCAAGGGTTAGCCAAAGAGCGTCTGACGTATTCGTCCCGGCGCCAGCCCCCGAGCGTGAGGGCCGGAGCACGCCGAGTGGTCGTCCCGGCGCCAGCCCCCGAGCGTGAGGGCCGGAGCACGCCGAGTGGTCGTCCCGGCGCCAGCCCCCGAGCGTGAGGGCCGGTGCACGCCGAGTAGTCGTCCCGGCGCCAGCCCCCGAGCGTGAGGGCCGGTGCACGCCGAGTAGTCGTCCCGGCGCCAGCCCCCGAGCGTGAGGGCCGAGTCGAAGGTCCGTCAAGTCTTCGTCTTCCTCGTCATGCGGTAGCGCCAGCCCGAGTGCTAGAAAGCACTCGGCTAGCGACCGTCGTGGAGCGTAGCGCCAGCCCGAGTGCTGCAAAGCACTCGGCTAGCGACCGTCGTGGAGTGTAGCGCCAGCCCGAGTGCTGCAAAGCACTCGGCTAGCGACCGTCGTGGAGCGTAGTACCAGCCCGAGTACTGACTGACTCGAGTACTCAGCTGGCGGCGATGCTGGAGTGGTCCAGCCCCCGAGCGTAACAGGCAAGCTCGGGATCCAAACCTGTGCCCTGCAATGAAGATACGAAGGATAGGTAGTATATGGTGTAGCAAACACTAATTCTGGAGAAAAACATTCGGCGCTGTATGTAATAGAATTTCTACTTCCAACTCTTTAAGTCTATTAATTTCCTCGGGTAGTTATCCTGTTACGTTTATGCACCTGATCCCCGATAGCCGTAGTCCATAGCGCAGGGAGCTGGGCCGCATGCACGCGTAGTAACGTAGGCGTACGGAAGAGTCGAGGTTTCACGGATTAAGGCGTGTGCTTCCCAAGTACTTTAGCGACTTGTACAAGAGTGGAAAAAGAAATAAACGATGGAGAAAAATGCAATATACGTCCGTTGGGTGTAGCCCGACTGCTCGTGTAGCGCTCGGGCTGTATAAGCAGTCGGGAACAAACCAAGGGTAGTCGGCGATGATCATGGAGACATGTATATGGAGATACGCGGTGATCGAAAAATATTATGAAAATATTAAAGTATGACTTAGCTTGATTTGTGTTTGGATCGGAGAATCGGCATGTTGTCCTTGCTTGTGGGCTGATAAGCCCTTGGGCATCATCTTGTCGTCACGTCTGAGTAGTCGACTGGTTGCCCCCGGCTGGTATGCCCTATCCGAGTGGTCGAGGCCGTCATCGGCGAGCGGCATAGCGAACGTCGTTTGGAGTGAAAGAGTCGGCGCTAGGTGGTCGAAGCTGTTGTCGGCGCATCGGCGGGCAGCATGGCGCAATTGTCGTTTGGGGTCGGCGAATGGGCCGGTCGGATCCATCCAGCGCCGCCGCCGAGTAGTACATGAAATCGCCATGGAACCGCAGCCGCAAATCCCGTCCACAGCCACGAATGATTCGCCAGCGGCAGGCTCGTGTTCAAGTACTCGCTCATGCATACATGCAAATAAACATGAATAAGAGAAAAGGAGATTAGAAAAAGAAATTAGATGCTCCATGCATGCATACGCACGTCCAGCACACAAGGAGCAAAGAAGATTGGAAAATTAATAAAGGCTATGCTCTTCCGAGTAGATTCTGCGCAGCGCGGGCGTGTTGAGAAATCGGCGACGTTGTCTCCGTCCCCATGGATGGTCGGCGGCGTGTAGTGGCCCGAGGTCGATGAGGTCATCGTTGTATCGATGTAGCCGCACCTGCTGCTAGCTTGCATGCCATGTATGGCACGCGACTTCCTTGCCTGCTTCTGGTAGGAGCGGACATGCATGTGTATGCATGCCTCCCGAACTGCTTGGTGACCTTCCCACGATCGGCCTTCCATGCATGCCATGTATGTGGAGAATATAGAAAGTATGGATTAGAAAAGGAAAAAATTCCAAACTATGGGTGCTGCACGTTGGAGAAACAGAGGAATTAAAGTAATCTTAATCTAGGAAGGAATCTCCCATGTGCTGTTCGGCATGTATCTTCCCTGTACGGCATGACCGAGTTCTTGCTTGCATCATGGAGCAACAGCCGCGACGATCCGATCCCGTTTGACAGGATTACGTGGAGAGCTAGAGACAGGCGCCGCCGAGTTGTTGGCAATAGAGCCGGGTCGCGGCAGCACGCAACGTGGTTGGCGGTGAGTTCGGCGTGCATGTAGTCCAGGACGCCGACGCCGACGAAAATTTGCTTGTAGATGAATCTTCCATCGACCTGCGGTTGATCTGGACGATCCCCCCTACCTGGCGCGCCAACTGTCGGATGTTTGGACCCGGCAGTCCACACAGGGTAGCCCACGTGGTTGATTTGTCGAGGGACAGATCGAGGATCAGAAGTCGATGGTAACACAAGACGCAAGGATTGAACAGGTTCGGGCCGTCGAGATGACGTAACACCCTACGTCCTGTGTTGGCGGCGATTGTATTGATATTGGTGGTGGTTCTGGGGTGTCTCGTGTATGGGTGTAGATGCTTTGGAGGGGGTCCCTAGGGAGCCTTATATAGTCTGGCTGCCTTGGGTTACAAGTCGGTTGAGATCTAGTCCTACCCGGATTACAAGGATCGACTTCTATGTTTGTTACAGATATTCTTTCCTAAGAATCCGGCTAGTTTCTATCTCTGTCGGCGCGTATCCGAGCAGATCACGCCGTCTTGTTCCGTGACCCGCGCCAAGGAAATCCGGCTGGGCCGCCTGTCTAGAGCACTCGGACTGGGCCGTCCCCTGCTGGTTGGGCCAATCCAACTGCTGGTTGGGCCAATCCAACTTGCAAAACTAGCAGTCGATAGCCTATCACAATTATAAGGTTTTTGTATTGATAGAAATATAGGCAGCATTCGACACATTTTAATTCCGAATAAAAGCATGTAAATCATAATGACAATTAGTAATCCAGTGAGAACATGATATGTGCATGTGTTCAAGTTCAATCTCATATTAAACAAGAACAAAATAAAGAACCACAGAAGGTTCAGAAAGTACCTTGAGACGGGGCCGCTGCCGGAGGCATTGGCTGCGCCGTTATCAACTGGATTAGTCATACTAATCGGTTGACCTTGTTCGGTGTAGCCGTACAAATTTGATGCAGTGACGAGTTGATGCAGTGCAGTCCCTCGAACGGCACCGGGAAGTAGTGGATGTAGTCGTACAGGCCACCAGGAAGAAGACGATGCAGACGAACTTGAGCAGTCGCGTGAAGACGCTCCCCAAAAACCTTATCGCTTGGCTATCCCGAGCAGGATCTCAAGCCAGTCGAGGTTCCGGAGGCTCTGCTCTCGCTAGAACCATGCGCGCAGTGCTAGCGATGGGGAGGCAAGCGTTGCAGCAGAAACAATGAGGGAGAAGGGAGAGGTCTCCTAAACAGGAATACCTGAGGGGTTGTGTTGGTGTATGTCTCTGGGTAGGGGAGGGCCTCCTTTTATAGGCGCTGCCTGACGGAGGGGGATGCACCTGGACGCCTCTGCAGGAAAGGCAAGAATCCCGCGGAGCAAATAAGGCACGTCCCTGTGAGCGTTTAAGGTAGGTAATTGATTCTGCCATAATCTCGTTGATTTGCAAAACCAATCACAGCACCGCAACACCTCACGTCCGTCCCGACAAGGCCACGGCCACGGCCCGGCGAGGTGAGCGAGCGCGCGCGCGTGTGGCATCCCGGTTACCCTTTGCCAACTTCACATTGGGTATACCACGTGTCCACCTAATAAGTTGGTTGAGATCCTCTTAACTACCAATATGGTAGTAACCACTTTTAACTCCCTTTGCATTAATCGTGGGCCTTGAATATTTTAGATTTAATTAGAATATAAAAGGGCCAAGCCCAAATAAATCCAACAGAACTAACCCATAAAAAAGTCATTGAAAAACATCACCTCTCAGATCATAAGAAAACTACAAATTTAAACAACTCACAACCATGCAGCCCAGTTATCCTATTCGTAAAATCTCATGAAACTAAAAAGACATATATCTTTGGGTGAACACAAGCTATATGACAGTACAGTTGTACAGTACACATTCACAGGGGCCGAAATTTTACCCATTTTCTGAAAAAAAATCTCTTTGGGATTTTGCATGTAAAGTATCTTTGGTCAATATATGCATTTCGGTTTGGTGTGTGTATAATATCATGGTCGTGTACCTGTGTAGACCACCACGCCATGTTCACATGGACCCCTCTCTTTAGCATGTTCAATAATTAAGAAGCAAATTATATAGATATTAGATAATTAAACATCTCAACCTTGGGTGTTATTAATTCACTTATATTCCATTCCTCTCCTGCTCTTTCTTCAGAACTTATTTTAAAAGGACTCATAAACTTTATACCTTTAGATTGCATACTTTCAATAACATTATTGATATTTACCTTATATCTTGTTCCACTTCTATTAGTCAACCTTCCTATAAATTCTATGCTCACTAACAAATTTGTACCTTTAAAATCTTCATAACCTTTAGTTTGAAAACCTAATGCCATTTTTTCTATGAATTCTTTTACAGGCATGATTAAATCTGGAGCTATATATGTTATCAACATATTCTCATTCATATCTCCTTCTAGGAATCATAATGCTGCTTTATTTATTGAATCCCATCTTTTATCTAACAAAGTCATTAAAACTTTTGTTCCTAATTTCTTTCTTGTCATTCCTTTAATTCCAATGATATACATCCCTTGATGAATATATTTATAACCTGAATATTTTAGGTTATTCTCAAATTGCTTACTAACAATTTTTAATTCTACAGGTTGTGTCAAAACACTTAACTCTACCTCTCTAGATATTCTATATAGACCATTCTTATTTTCAAACCAACCCATTTGATATATTTGTTGTGGTTTTAGGCTTCTCAAGGTATTCTTCTGATAAATTACAAGATCTCTTTCTACATCAATAACTTCCTCTAGATTTTCTATATCATCATATTTTCCTCTTATTTTGTCTATTATGGTTAATGGCTTTGCATCTTTATTTATTGATTGGAGCTTTCTGTCTTCTCTGTTTGGACTTTTAGGTATTTCCATCTTTCTGAGTTTATAGCCTTAGTACATGCAGTTGTTTCTGGTGATGCTAATATTAATTGTTTCCTACTATCTGGATTATTACTTAAAGAATCTAGATTTTTATATAACAAGCCAATATCTTTCTTGATATAATCACTATTTTTACTTATTCTTTGCTGCTCTGATTTACCTTCTTCTAATACTTGTAGTACTATATTTATTTTATTGCTTATAACTGAATATTGTTCTTCAAGCTGCTTATGATTCTTATATAACCTTTCAAATTTTATCTCTAGATCGTCTTGTCTTTTACCCCAATTTATATAAAAATTATGAATTAAGTCTACAGCTAGATTCAACTGGCTTTGTGAAGTATGCCAACTATGTTCTTCAGAATGATTCAATCTACACCTTATATCTTTATTATCTTTAGTATTGATAACTTTACCAGTATTAACTTCTAAATTCAAATATTTAAGCTTTTCAATGATTGCTATTGGAGCAATTAACCAAAATATTTACCAGAATATAAAAAATATTCAGAGATATTATTAAATTATTCAAAGATATTATTAAATTATTCAGGGATATTATTCACGGTTAACCACGGCTCTGGTACCACTATTCATGATTTTTATTCACCACTCAAGGATAAATATCAATAATTGTAGTGGCACAACTGTTTAAATTATTCAGCTATTCACAGTATATAAAGTCAACAATATTAATAATTATTGAATATTAAAAATTATTCCCACTATTCACCAATATATATATATATATCTCTCGACTATTCAGGATTAATTATTATTCACTACTCACCGTGCTACTGCAGAACACGGCTCAGTGACTATTCAAATTCAGCGGTCTTTTGAATAGTGCAAGAGCACTCAATCGAATAGTGCAAGGGCACTCAAGAGATAGTGGCTCAGGCACTCAACTTTGATTAGGGAAAGGGTAATTACTTTCTCAGCTATGATTAGGGAAAGAGTGATTAATTAGCGTGCATGCAGGCACTCACAAATATCCGTCGCTTTCGAGAGCACTATTTGGCACTGCTGTGGCACTATTCTGGGCACTATGAGCTGATGCGCTCGCGGATTTTATCTCAGGACCTTTGGGCGAGGCTGGCGAGGCCAAAACAATTCAGCCGGCGTGCGTGCAGACGGTTGTGCTGATCCTACTCGGTACTCACCATACTTATCGCGGGTCTTGTGGCAACAAGGCGGCAAACGCGGATCCCTTCCCAGGCTATCCCCAAGTCACGGGCACACGAGGCGAGGCTCTATCGTCTCCCCAGGCAGTTCCACCCGAAGGGAACACTTCTCTACGGCAACAGGGCTCTCTCAGGCGCCACAACTCCGGGCTAAGGCGAGAGCAAACACACGCAGAGGTTTCTCCTATAGGGTCCCTAGCACAGAGTCTCTCCCCACATGGACGGACCAGGGCAAGGCAGGGAAGTTCACAGCAAAGGCTACTCCATTTACACAGACGGGCTTACATACGGCTTTCCCTTTCGGGAAACCCCAAGCACTCACACACGCACGGGGTGATTACCTTACAGGCGCAGGAAGTCTGGCGGCCTTCCTTTTATTCACTAATTACAAAGTGGGTGATTACTACTACTGCTGGTGGTGGTGGTGGTTGAGCTCGCGCTCTCTGGTGGTGTTGGCTCCTCTGGCGATCGATCGATCGATGCCGAATGCTGAGCCGGGCTTCTCCTTTTATAGATGGGTTGCCTTCGCGTCGAAGCCTTCGCTTATCTTGATTTGCTGTTGCCTTGACGGCCAGCGCACACGGTTTTTATGCACCACTCAGGGATAAATATCAATAATTGTAGTGGCACAACTGTTTAAATTATTCAGCTATTCACGGTATATAAAGTCAACAATATTAATAATTATTGAATATTAAAAATTATTCCCACTATTCACCAATATATATATATCTCTCGACTATTCAGGATTAATTATTATTCACTACTCACCGTGCTACTGCAGAACACGGCTCAGTGACTATTCAAATTCAGCGGTCTTTTGAATAGTGCAAGAGCACTCAATCGAATAGTGCAAGGGCACTCAAGAGATAGTGGCTCAGGCACTCAACTTTGATTAGGGAAAGGGTAATTACTTTCTCAACTATGATTAGGGAAAGAGTGATTAATTAGCGTGCATGCAGGCACTCACAAATATCCGTCGCTTTCGCGAGCACTATTTGGCACTGCTGTGGCACTATTCTGGGCACTATGAGCTGATGCGCGCGCGGATTTTATCTCAGGACCTTTGGGCGGGGCTGGCGAGGCCAAAACAATTCAGCCGGCGTGCGTGCAGACGGTTGTGCTGATCCTACTCGGTACTCACCATACTTATCGCGGGTCTTGTGGCAACGAGGCGGCAAACGCGGATCCCTTCCCAGGCTATCCCCAAGTCACGGGCACACGAGGCGAGGCTCTATCGTCTCCCCAGGCAGTTCCACCTGAAGGGAACACTTCTCTACGGCAACAGGGCTCTCTCAGGCGCCACAACCACCAGAGAGCCCTGTTGCCGTAGAGAAGTGTTCCCTTCGGGTGGAACTGCCTGGGGAGACGATAGAGCCTCGCCTCGTGTGCCCGTGACTTGGGGATAGCCTGGGAAGGGATCCGCGTTTGCCGCCTCGTTGCCACAAGACCCGCGATAAGTATGGTGAGTACCGAGTAGGATCAGCACAACCGTCTGCACGCACGCCGGCTGAATTGTTTTGGCCTCGCCAGCCCTGCCCAAAGGTCCTGAGTTAAAATCCCCGCGCGCATCAGCTCATAGTGCCCAGAATAGTGCCACAGCAGTGCCAAATAGTGCTCGCGAAAGCGACGGATATTTGTGAGTGCCTGCATGCACGCTAATTAATCACTCTTTCCCTAATCATAGTTGAGAAAGTAATTACCCTTTCCCTAATCAAAGTTGAGTGCCTGAGCCACTATCTCTTGAGTGCCCTTGCACTATTCGATCAACACATCTTCCTCCTTTGGAGACCGAAGAAAATCTTCTCTACGAGCACCTAGTCTTGTTTTCTTTGCTTGGAGATTGCTCTCTTCTCTTTTTGGAGTAATTGGATTTTCTTCTTCTGCCTTCTTATAAGGGATCTTTTTTTATTTTCATATATTTCATATATGATATATTTTAGGCTATTTGGCCAAAGGATTTATGACCAATCATCATCATCATATTCTTGTCTTGACTCATATTCTGTATCTTCTGTCTCGTCAGGTTGCCATATATCAAGCCATGGCAATAATTCTCTGTATTCTTTTCTCAACTGAGATTCTTTACCATAGTCTGGTTTTATTAATCTTCCAGTATTTCTTGTTATTATATTATGATTTCCATGGCAAAGAAATATTCTTATTATCTTATTTTGAAATATCATATAATATTCAGGATCAAATTTGATATTGCCTTCTATTTCCTTGGATTCATTGAATATTCTCCAATTATCATGGTTTGTATTTTTGGAGATTAATTCTTCATTTTACTGGGATAATTGAAAAGGCCAAGTATTGGGGAATGTATAATTCTCTTTTGTAATGAAGATATCATGAGTGGCTGGTCTCACTGGATATGAAAATTTTAGTGGATTGGAATAGAATAGTATTCTGTATTTCCCTCAAAGATATGCAAATTTTTTACATGCTTCTTTGAGGGCTTTTCCAAGGTCAGAATGGATGATTTCTGCTAAGGAACCATATATGGAGTGAACTAATCCATGATCTATGAGACATTGGAGAGAGATATTTTCAGTGGTATGTGTTTGCAAGCTTCTGAAATGTTTTAGATATATGCTGGCTTTCAAAATCAAGTATTTATGACGAGGTTTAATGATTAGCTTATCATCGAGGTGTATGAGTGGAAATGCATGAGCCGTGATGGCTATGCCATGATGCTTTTCTCTTTCTTTACAAATATTCATAAAATATTTTTGGATATCAGTGAACTGTTGATATTTCTTATCATAATATTTTTCCCATATTAATTCTTTGATATCTTGGCTGAAGCAAGACAATGTCTGCTCAGTCTTGAAACTTATTCTAGGAATAAGAAGTTTATAATTAGAACTGATAGGATGAGTATCTTGTATATTTTCTTGTGATTCATTTGATATTAACTTATATTTATCAAGATTCACTGGCGTATCATCTTCCTTCTCGCATTTAGAGGGCATATCTTTGTAAGAACATTCTCCTGTCTTCATATCTGTAACACGAAAAACTATGTTAGTTGAAATATTATTTTTACCTTTATTAATTCTTTCAGGAATTAAATCCCTATTTTCTATTATTTCATCATTATTGTTTATTGTCGGTATAATTTGATCTTTTAACTCCATATTTTCAATGATATTTTCTTCTTTAATATTGTCAGTATTGCGTTTTAACTCTTCTAGCTCTTCTTCTAGCTTATTTATTCTATTTTCTAAAACTCTGACTCTGCTAGATAGAATATTATCATCAAATTCAAACTCTATTTCTCTTCTTATTTTCTGCTTATTTTTATCTATGCATGAAAAATATGCTTGTTTTAAACATATACCACATGTAGCTCTATTGTCTTGACTTGGGTAATATATGCCAAAAGCGCATTTTATATTATAATCTCCTTTACCTTGAATCCAATCATGTTCACATTCTGTTTGATTCATCATTTCTATTTTTAATCCTGCAAATTCATCTATTAGGTCTAATTCATCTTCACTTGATTCATATTCTTTTCCTTCTACAGCTTAGACTTCATCTGTTTCTATGATTGAGTATATTGATTCATCATCTTTTATTTCATCATCACAAACTAATATATTTTCATTTACACTATCAATTATAAGAACTCTTTCCTGTTCTTCATATTTGCTAGAATATCTTTTCTGATCTTTATTTGGGCAAGTTTTACTTAAATGATCAGGTGAATTGCATATGAAACATCTACATGTTTTATCATAAGTTTTTCTAGGATTGTATCTTCTTACATTTCTTTGATGTAAAAATAGAGCTTTATTGTCTGATCTTCTTAGAAAATATCGTTTCCTTGTTCTTAAATTATTATTATATTTATTTTCTCTTCTAAAAGGCCTATGATGTTTTCTATTTCGTGGTCTTTCTTCTCCATATGTTAGTGGAATTTGGACTATCTTATTGCAAAAATTGTAATCAGAATGCTTCATAGATCTTTGAGCTTGTATACTTGTGCATATCTTCTTTAACTGTTTAAAAACAAAAGTGATAGCTTGAGATATATTAATTACAGTACCTTCTGTTTCTTTTTTGTATTCTTCATAAATCATTGATCCTAAAGGATCAGGCAGTTTATTAAAATATCTATCAATTAAACCTTTACTATAACCTTGCTTAGCTGTGGTGGCATTGTATAAATAATGTTGTGAAAATTCTTTTATTCCTTTCCAATTTGTAAGTGTTAATTTTTCTATCTCTCTTAATCTTTCATTTTGCAATGTAGTACAACCTAATTCAGGATCTTCTGCTATAATAATTTGTGATATGATATTAGCAAAGTTGTATGGATTATTACCAGCTCTTTTTAATTCTTCATATTGACCAAGATTATTGTCTACCCATTGTTCCCATAACATTTTTGCTGATTCTCCTAAAAATGTTTCCAAATATGTTATCATATCTTCAACTTTATTTCCAATATTATGTTGATTCTGCATATATTTTTGGACTATCAAACCTTTCCATATACTTATAATATTTGGCCAGTCAATTGGATCATGGGCAGATAGGTTTAATATTGCCCCATCACCCTTGTAGTTTTGAAATTTTACTGATTTTTCAAATTCTCTTCTTCTAGAACCCATATATTTATATTGTCCAGGGATATAATTATATGGATAATCTTCTTTTTCTGGAGGCCATTGACCATAAGCTCTTGATGGTCTTTCAAATTCTCCTTCATTTCTTACTGAACTGTCACCATACTCTCTTTTTCTTTTTGCTTTTCCTAATTCTATATCCATTGCTTCTATAGCAGTGTTTAAGTTGTATAGACTTTTATTTTCTATGGATTCGGTAGAATCACTGCATTGTTCTGATTTATTTATTTCTTCTATAGTACCATCCTCTTCTTCAAAGCTTTCTAGTAACAACTTATTATTTATTTCCCACTGTTCTTCCTCACTTATATCTTCTTCATCTTTCTTGATATCAATATTACTTTCTCTAATATATTTGGGACTATTGCTTTCTTTCTTTATGGAAATATATGATTCTGCCATCTTGCTTTGCATATTTGTATTCTGAGTGATAGCTTCTTCTTTGTTTTTCTTTATTTTTCTTAGACTATATAATTCTCTATGGAAATAAGTTTCTTTTTCTCTAATTTTATGCCAATCACATTTCCAATTGTCTTCATATTCTAAGTGTATATTTTTTAATTTATCTTCATAATATTTTATCTCAGCATCTATGTCTGGTGTTTCCATAAATTCTGAAACACTATGTCTCCTATTTTCATTTGTACTGGATTCTGATATTGATGAATCTAAATCATCTAATGTTCTTGCAGTATAGTTTATGAACCTGATACTAGTATTGCCTTTGTTATTCTGATAGCTTATATAATCATCTGGCTGCTTTAAAACCTTGGGTGTTATTAATTCACTTATATTCCATTCCTCTCCAGCTCTTTCTTCAGAACTTATTTTAAAAGGACTCATAAACTTTATACCTTTAGATTGCATACTTTCAATAATATTATTGACATTTACCTTATATCTTGTTCCACTTCTATTAGTCAACCTTCCTATAAATTCTATGCTCACTAATAAATTTGTACCTTTAAAATCTTCATAACCTTTAGTTTGAAAACCTAATGCCATTTTTTCTATGAATTCTTTTACAGGCATGATTAAATCTGGAGCTATATATGTTATCAACATATTTTCATTCATATCTCCCTCTTGGAATCCTAATGCTGCTTTATTTATTGAATCCCATCTTTTATCTAACAAAGTCATTAAAACTTTTGTTCCTAATTTCTTTCTTGTCATTCCTTTAATTCCAATGATATACATCCCTTGATGAATATATTTATAACCTGAATATTTTAGGTTATTCTCAAATTGCTTACTAACAATTTTTAATTCTACAGGTTGTGTCAAAACACTTAACTCTACCTCTCTAGATATTCTATATAGACCATTTTTATTTTCAAACCAACCCATTTGATATATTTGTTGTGGTTTTAAGCTTCTCAAGGTATTCTTCTGATAAATTTCAAGATCTCTTTCTACATCAATGACTTCCTCTAGATTTTCTATATCATCATATTTTCCTCTTATTTTGTCTATTATGGTTAATGGCTTTGCATCTTTATTTATTGATTGGAGCTTTCTGTCTCCTCTGTTTGGACTTTTAGGTATTTCCATCTTTCTGAGTTTATAGCCTTAGTACATGCAGTTGTTTCTGGTGATGCTAATATTAATTGTTTCCTACTATCTGGATTATTACTTAAAGAATCTAGATTTTTATATAACAAGCCGATATCTTTCTTGATATAATCACTATTTTTACTTATTCTTTGCTGTTCTCATTTACCTTCTTCTAATACTTGTAGTACTATATTTATTTTATTGCTTATAACTGAATATTGTTCTTCAAGCTGCTTATGATTCTTATATAACCTTTCAAATTTTATCTCTAGATCGTCTTGTCTTTTACACCAATTTATATAAAAATTATGAATTAAGTCTACAGCTAGATTCAACTGGCTTTGTGAAGTATGCCAACTATGTTCTTCAGAATGATTCAATCTACACCTTATATCTTTATTATCTTTAGTATTGATAACTTTACCAATATTAACTTCTAAATTCAAATATTTAAGCTTTTCAATGATTGCTATTGGAGCAATTAACCAAAATATTAA
>CM014272.1:60109462-60148620 GCA_004135705.1 Alloteropsis semialata | reverse complement strand
AAGAGGCCCGACCCAGCCCTGCAGGAGCTGGGGGCGGACCAGAACATGGACGCCGACCCCTATCCGGAGCCGGACGACTGCCTGATGATCTTCGGCGGCACGGAGGCGTCCGTAAGCAAAGGGCGAGCCAAGGCGGAGCGCCGAGAGGTGTACGCCGCCGAGCCGGCCACTCCGGCCTTCCTCAAGTGGTCGGAGGCGCCCATCACCTTCGATCGAACCGACCATCCGCAGTTCGTCCCGAGGCCGGGCAAGTACCCCCTCGTGGTTGATCCGGTCATAGGTCGGAAGCGCCTCACCAAGGTGCTGATGGACGGCGGGAGCGGGTTAAACATCCTCTACGCCGACACGCTCGACTCCATGGGGATTGACCGCGGGCGCGTTCGCCCGACCGGGGCGCCCTTCCACGGGGTAGTCCCCGGTAAACAGGCCGTCCCCCTTGGGCAGATCGATCTGCCCGTCACGTTTGGGTCCCCGACCAACTTTCGGACGGAGACCCTCACATTCGAGGTGGTAGGGTTTCACGGCGCCTATCACGCCATTTTGGGCCGCCCATGCTACGCGAAGTTCATGGCCGTTCCCAACTACACTTACCTCAAGCTCAAGATGCCGGGGCCGAAGGGGGTGATCACGGTGGGGTCGTCATTCCAACGGGCCCATCAGTGCGAGGTGGAGAGCTGCGAGCTGGCGTCGGCCATCATCGCATCGACGGAGGAGTTGGATCCGATCAAGGCGCGCCTCGTCGAAGAGGCACCGGACTTCACCCAAGGCCTGGCGTCGTTCGAGCCGCTTGAGAGGCACCAAGGAGGTCCAACTGGACCCCGACCACCCGAGCGCAAAGGTGGCGCGGATCGGGACCAAGCTGTCCCCGAAATAGGAAGGCGCGCTCGTCGACTTCCTCCGCGCGAACGCTGACGTGTTTGCGTGGAAGCCCTCGGACATGCCGGGCATTCCGAGGGAAGTCGCCGAGCACTCCCTGGACATCCGAGCCGGGTCCCGACCCGTAAAGCAGCGCCTACGGCGCTTTGATGATGAGAAGCGCAAGGCAATCGGCGAGGAAATCGCGAAGCTCCTGGTGGCCGGCTTCATCAAGGAAGTGTACCATCCCGAGTGGTTAGCTAACCCCGTCCTTGTGCGAAAGAAGAACGGGAAATGGAGAATGTGTGTCGATTATACTGCTCTTAACAAAGCGTGCCCAAAGGATTCCTTTCCATTGCCGCGCATAGATCAGATAGTCGACTCGACCTCAGGGTGCGAAACCCTGTGCTTCCTCGATGCGTATTCCGGATACCACCAAATCGCGATGAAGGAGTCCGACCAGCTCGCAACCTCCTTCATCACCCCGTTCGGATCGTACTGTTACGTGACGATGCCGTTCGGGCTCAAAAACGCCGGCGCCACCTACCAAAGGTGTATGCTTAGGTGTTTCGACGAACTCGTCGGACCGACCGTTGAGGCGTACGTGGACGACATCGTTGTCAAGTCCCGACAGGCCGACCGACTCGTGGCCGACCTGGAAAGCACGTTCGCCAAGCTTAGGGCGAACAGTGTTAAGCTCAACCCCGAGAAATGCGTCTTTGGGGTACCCAGGGGGATGCTCTTAGGTTTCATCGTGTCCCGCCGAGGGATAGAAGCCAACCCCGATAAGATCAACGCCATAACCCGGATGGGCCCGATTCAGAACCTGAAGGGGGTTCAGCGGGTCACGGGGTGTCTGGCCGCCTTGAGCCGGTTTATCTCGCGCCTCGGCGAAAAAGTCCTCCCGCTGTACCGCCTCTTGAAGAAATCCGAGCGGTTCATCTGGACAGATGAGGCCGAGACCGCGCTAAACCACATCAAGGCAATCTTGACAAATCCCCCGATCCTGGTCTCGCCGAACGACGGCGAGCCTCTTCTCCTCTACATCGCTGCCACCACACAGGTGGTGAGTGCGGCGTTGGTGGTGGAACGCGAAGAAGAGGGGCACGCCCTCAAAATGCAGCGCCCGGTATACTTCGTGAGCGAGGTGCTCGCCGACACCAAGACGAGGTATCCGCAGATCCAGAAGTTGCTGTACGCCGTTCTCATCTCCAAGAGAAAGCTCCGCCACTACTTTGACTCGCACCCGGTCACAGTGGTGAGTTCTTTCCCTCTCGGTGAGATTATAAATAGCCCGGACTCGACGGGTCGGATTTCGAAATGGGCTATGGAGCTGATGGGTCAGGGCATTACCTATGCCCCGCGCACGGCCATCAAGTCCCAAACCCTCGCCGACTTCGTCGCGGAGTGGACCGAGGTCCAACT
Source organism: Alloteropsis semialata (assembly GCA_004135705.1). Classification (NCBI taxonomy): domain Eukaryota; kingdom Viridiplantae; phylum Streptophyta; class Magnoliopsida; order Poales; family Poaceae; genus Alloteropsis; species Alloteropsis semialata. Next base: position 60,146,340 of record CM014272.1, on the reverse strand, counting down.
GCCCACGGCCCCTGTTGATCAGGAGTACTGGGTCATGTACTTCGACGGATCGCTGACTCGGACAGGGGCAGGGGTCGGTTTAGTTTTCGTTTCGCCTCTCGGAGTGCGAATGAAATACGTAATCCGGCTACACTTCCCGGCTTCCAACAACGCTGCCGAGTACGAGGCTTTGATCAACGGCCTGAGAATAGCTATCGAGTTAGGAATCCGGCGCCTCGAGATTCGAGGCGATTCCCAGCTCGTGGTCGATCAGGTCATGAAAGAGTCGAGCTGCGAAAGCGAGACCATGGCCGCGTACTGTAAGGAAGTACGCAAGCTCGAGGACAAATTCGATGGCCTCGAGCTCCGGCACATCAAAAGGCGGTTCAACGAGGCCGCCGACGCCCTGGCCAAGAAAGCCTCCGGCCGGGAACCCGTCCCGACCGGAATCTTCGCCAGTGACCAACAACACCCTTCGATAAAGCTCCCCTGCCCTGAGCAGACCGGACCGCGCGACCCCAGTCCCGTGGAACGGGGCGCCCCGGGCTCGGGGGCTGGCGAGAGCGGAACCAAGGCTGCGGAAGGGTCGGGGGCCGGCACCGAGCCGGACGACCGGGCTCTATCCGACCTGCTCGCCCTCGCGGCCGCAACGCTGACCGAGGCCCCGGGACCGAACCCCGGCACCGTGGATTGGCGGCAGCCATTCCTCGACTACTTGCTGCGCGAACAGCTCCCGACGGGTAAGACCGAGGCCCGCCGAATCGCACGGCGCGCCAAATCTTACGCCATCCTGCAGGGCGAGCTGTACCGACGAAGCCCCACAGGAATCCTACAACGGTGTATTCCCGCCGACCAGGGGGAAGGGCTGTTGAGGGACATCCACGAGGGCGTGTGCGGCCACCACGCCGCTCCTCGCAGCCTTGTCGGAAATGCGTTCCGGCAAGGATTCTACTGGCCGACGGCGGTAAGGGATGCCACTAAGATCGTGCGCACCTGCGAAGGGTGCCAGTTCTTCGCAAGGCAAACACACCTTCCTGCACAGGCTCTGCAGACAATCCCCATCACTTGGCCGTTCGCGGTCTGGGGTTTGGACATGGTCGGGCCCCTCAAAAAGGCGCCCGGGGGCTTCGACCATTTGCTTGTCGCCGTTGACAAGTTCACTAAGTGGATAGAAGTCCGGCCGATCGCGACGATCCGATCGGAAGAAGCCGTCAAATTCTTCCTCGACATCGTTCATCGCTTCGGCGTTCCCAATTCGATCATCACAGACAACGGAACTCAGTTCACCGGGAAGAAATTCCTGCGTTTCTGTGACGAATACCACATACGGGTTGATTGGGCTGCCGTCGGGCACCCACGCACAAACGGGCAAGTAGAGCGCGCGAATGGGTTGATCCTACGAGGGCTCAAACCTCGACTGTTCGAGCGCTTGAAAAAGTTCGGAGGGCGATGGGTCGAAGAGCTCCCAGCGGTGGTTTGGAGCCTGCGCACGACGGCGAGTCGCGCGACGGGTTTCACCCCTTTCTTCATGGTGTACGGGTCGGAGGCCGTGCTCCCGACCGACCTCGACTACGGGTCCCCGCGTGTCCGCGCCTACGACGACAAAGGCAACCAAACCTCTCTCGAGGACGCGGCCGACCAGTTAGAAGAGGCCAGGGAAGTCGCATTGGCCCACTCGGCAAAATACCAGCAGTCCCTACGGCGCTACCACGCTCGGCGCATTAGGGGCCGAGCTTTCCAGGTCGGCGATCTGGTGCTACGTCTCGTTCAGAGTAACAAGGACAGGCACAAACTCTCGTCGCCCTGGGAAGGCCCATTCATCATCTCCCAAGTCCTCCGACCCGGCTCGTACAAGCTGAAGAACGAACAAGGAGAGGAGTACGCCAACGCCTGGAACATCGAACAGCTACGTCGTTTCTATCCCTGATTGTTCTAGGCTACTTTCCTTATTCGTTAGCTTTTTCATTTTCGTTTCAATGAGCGACGCCCGACCCTTGCCCACCGGCCAAGGGTCGGACGTCACTCGGGGGCTAACCTGCGTCCCCCGGGTCCTTGACCCTCGGCATATTCGTGTACTCAACACTAAGCAAAAAGGGATCACCGGATAACAAAGTGGCGTGCGCTCGCCGGTCGGAATGCCAAAAGGACAACGGCCCCAGAGGCAACGGTTCAAAAGGCTCACCGGCGAACCCATTTTAGTCCGGACGCGCCCCGACGGCTTAATCAAGAAAGACGCGGAAGGCCGAGTGTCAACGAACGCAGACGCTTAGATTCATTACATAATATGAGTTTAACCGTCTGAAAAACTAAAAGAAAAACAAAAACTAATCAAGGCGCCTTCCACGGCCCTTCTTCCCTTGCAGTCTTGGTGGCGAGCACGGACGACAGCGGCGACACCTCCTCCTCGAGCGCGACCGCCTCCTCATACGTTGTGCCGGGAGCGAACCCGTCGGCGAGGTACTCCAGGCCAATCTCGGAATAGTGGGAGCGAGCAACGGCGAAGGCGCGGCGCACCCCAAGGAAAAGCCCATCGCTGGCCATGGCTCGGGCCCGAGCCGGAATGCGCTCGACCTCGACGATCAGCGAGCTTGGCCCCCGATCCGACCGTACCCGGAGCTCGCCGAGCACAGTGCCGACCGCCACCCGAAGCGCGTCGTGGTCGTCCCCCTCCTTCTGCAGCAGCCCTTCGAGATTGCGCGCCTCGGATTCGAGGCGCTCGATCGTGGCGCGATCCGCCGCCGCTGCTTCAGCAAGGGAGGCACACTGCGCCTCGGCCTCCTCGCACGCACGCCGTCCAGCATTGAGGGCGTGCCTCGCCGCCTCGAGGTCGCGGGCCTGCCCCTCGACGAGCCTCCTGGCCTCGTCCCGCTCCTCCACCGCCCGATCCATCTGAGTGGTGGTCTCCGCAAGGACGTCGGCGACCCGGTCCCGGTCGGCCCGAAGACGTTCCACCTCGCGGGCCAGGCCTACCCGGACTTGCTCCCGAGCCGCCGAGTCCCTCTCCCAAGAGGCCAGGACGTCGTTCTTGCGCTGGTCGGCCTCATCGGCGTGCTGACACGCCTCGGCAACCCGCCGCCGCAGGGACTCGATCTCCTGGTTCGCCGCGGCCAGCTGCCCCTCGAACTCGCCTCGCGCATCGGCACGGGCGGTGGCGGCTTCTTGGCGGGCGACCGCCAGCTGCTCCCTCAGGGCGTCCCGCTCGGCAGTAACCGAGGACAGTCGGCCCCACGAGTCCTTCTCCCGACGCAGGAAGAGGGACTTGTCCCGGCTGCGGGCCATCAAAGACTGCCAAAAAACAAGTCGGATTCAGAAACCACTTGCGAAAAGAAGAAAGAGGAAAAGCGGACGAGGAAAAACTTACCTCCCCGCAGGGAATGGCGACATCGCGGAGGGCCCCCAGAGCGGAGTTGAGCGACCGAACCGCCAGCTCGACCCCGGCACGAATCCGGGAGGCCTCGTCCCTCTCCTCGGCGTCGTCCAAAGAGAAGACAACGTCTCCCGAGGCGCGGTTGGTCCAGGTGAGATGGGGGCCCCCGAACTCCAAGGGGTCGTCCTCTTGCCGGACAACCTCGCGCCCCTCCGGGGCGTCGGCGGTGGGGCGGGTCCCCTGACCCGAACCCGACCCCGCGGCGTCCTCCGTTCTCGCCGCGGGAGGAGTAGACGCCGTCGCCTCGCCCGAACCGGGCGGCACGTCGGTCAAAGCGGCGGTAGCACCGGGCTCGGGAAGGACCTCCTCCTCCTCCTCCTCCTCGCGGCCGGCGGCGCTCGGGGACGCGGCCGGTGTCGGGTCCCTCTGAGCCTCCTCCTCTCCGACCACTCCCGTCTGGTGGATCTCCTCCTCTTCGCGGTCGGCGGCGCTCGGGGACACCGCCGGTATTGGGTCCCTCCGGACCTCTTCCTCTTCCTCCTCCGCTCCCGCCTCGAGCAAAGGCCCGACCCTTCGGGTCGGGGGGATGGAACTCTCCCGGTCACCGCCAGGACCTTCCTGGTCACGGCTACGACCGGAGGGCACCCTCTCCCCTTCCTCGGACGCACTCCCATCCGGCGCTCCCGACTCGGGCGGTGCCTCGCCCTCCACCCCGGCCGGATTGTCCGCGGGCGGACAGTACAGCCCGACGAGGGCCGCCGGGATCGCCCCCGCCGAGTGCGCGAACACGTCGCCCGACACCTCGGTGAGCTGCTGCTCGGGAAGAAGGGGGGCGAGCGTCCTTTCCACCCGGGGGTCGCCCAGGTTAACCCCTCGACCCGTCGCCGTCTCGACGGGCCGGCGCGCGAGCCGCTTGATCGGCGCCAGCGACAGAGGGGTCGCTCGACTCCCCCTCCTGCAAACAAAAGGGCCTTCGCACACTCCCCTTGACATAATCGAAAAAAGATTGACGAGGAAAAGGGGAAAAACTCACCGGCTCGACACGGGGATGTCGCGGGACGGTCGCTTGACGGGCGGAGCCGTCTCCGGCCCCGAGCCCTCCTCCCGCGGCCGTTTGCCCCGGTCGGCCCTCGGCGGAATCTGCCCTCGGGTCGGGGGAGGAATCGGCGCGGGTCTGCCGTCGTGTGACGGCCCCGTGACCTCCGGTGTCTCCTGATCGGCCGAGGGCCCGCGCTGAGGGGTCGGACCACTCCACCCGGATCCTGTGGAGGAATCCGAGGTATACTCAAAGCCCCCCTCAAAGGAGCCTTGGTCCTCCCTCCACAGCCCGTCCTGCCGAGCCTGCCGACGCCGCTCGCGGTACGCCGCCTCGGCCTTCTCGCGGGCCAGCCGCTTCCTCTTCTTTTTCGCCTCCTCCTCCTTCTTCTTCAGGCGGTCGGCCTCCGCGCGCGCACGGTTCGCGGCCCGAACGACCGCGTCCTCGGGAAGTGGGGGCCGGGAAACCCTGAACGACAGGGGGCGCTGAAGAAGAAGAGGGTCAGATGAATCTCCAGATTCGAAAAAAGGACGGCGAAGAAAAAAGAAAAACCCAAGAAAAATCCCAACAACTAACCTCGATAAGGGGCGCACCCGTGGGGAGCATGATAGGGTGATTCGGCAGCGGGTACCCCGCGGACGAACGCTGGACTGCTTCGCGAAGTCGGACGACCATCTCCTCGACAGTTGGCGCGCCGATCGCCATCACGCACCCGGTCCAGTCCGCCGCCAGGGTCATCTGGTCCAACCGCAGAGGGCGGGCCATCAGGGGGAGAACGCGGCGCGAATGGTACGCCGCGATGATCCCGGGGCCGGTAACCCCGCGCTCGCGAAGCTGGGCGACCGCGTCCCGAAGTCCGGTCACATGAGGCCGCTCGTCCTCAGGCACGCCCCAATGCCAGCTGTTCGGCCGCCCCTCGATGAGCCTTCCCGTGAAGGCCGGGAAGGGGGCGGCCGGGTCGCTCCGTAGGTAGAACCACCTCGGCTGCCACCCCTTGTTGCTGGAAATCCATGGGAGCGAGGGGTAGCAGTCACCCTGTCCGGTGCGCAGCCGCACCCCGGCGCAGCCGTGTGGCCTCGGCCGCCCCTCCGCCTTCACTTCCTCGACGTGGAAGTAGGACCTCCACAGGTTGAAGTGGGGCTCGATGCCGAGGAATCCCTCGCACATGGCGACGAAAACCGCCATGTGGAGCAATCCGTTGGGGTTGAGGTGGTGCAGCTCAATCCCGTAGTAGTGCAGCAGCCCGCGGAGGAAGTTGTGGGGAGGAAATCCCAAGCCCCGCTCGTGGAAGGGCACGAAAGACACCACGTATCCGTCGGGCGGAGCGGGGATCTCCTCGTTTCCCGGCGCCATCCACTCCACGGCGTCGGTCCGCCGGCACAGGAGTCCGCGCCCCGCCAGGCGCTCGAGCTCTCCCTCCGTCACGGATGAGCGGGACCAGGCCATGACTGGTGGACGAGCGGAAGGGGAAGAAAGGCGGCGGCGATTTGGGAGCAGATGGGCGAAAGGTGAAGAAAAGCTCTCTCTCTCTCTTGCAGGCAGCGGCGGCGGTTCGATGGCAAGCGAGCGGAGGAAGGAGGAAGCCCGGGGCCCCCCTCTCCGCCTTAAATGGGCAGGTGAGGGAGCAGGCGCGACGCCTCGGGTCTCCCCCATGCGCCTCAGCCCGCGGAAGCCACGCGGCCCACGATGCGCGTCCACGCCCCCCACGTCGCCCACGTCCCGAGATACGCGCCCAGTCTCTTCCTCTCTCTCAACCCTTTCGCATTCCAGGTCCCGCCTCTCCTTTATTTATTTCGCGTCCGTTCCTATTTCCTTTCTCCTGCGCTTTTCTTTTGTCTTTCAGGGAAAACAAAATAAGCCTGGGCCGTTCTTAGGCTCAAGGGACGCGACGCGAAATCGAAAAACAGCCCAAGAGTTCGAAGGCCGGCCCTAGGGTCCGACGGCCGCTCTGAGGCGCCCGAGCGAAGGGGCAGAGATGGGCGGGCCCCTAGCGGCCATAGCCTCGGCACACGGGTGCCAAGGACGCCCGGACCTGCGTTCGAGCCTAAGATTCCTGACCCCATGTATCTCCCCGAAGAGAGGCGACGAGCCCCTGCGGTCGGTCGAACGATCGCGGGAACTAAGGGAGGTCGGGAATCTGGGGATTATCCGAGGTCGATCACCAGCTGATCCAACGGTCCTCTCCCGGAGGAGGACCGAGGCCTCGCTCGATCTAGCCCGTTAGTAGCTCACCGGGAGCCGTGTTTCGGCCTACGCGGTAAAACACGAGGCGTGCCCTTACCTTCCGTCCCGCGGAGGGAATGCGTGAAGGGAAAACGATAAAAAGACGAAACGGCTTCCCGCCCGACCGACTCGGGGGCGCTTGGGGAAGCCGAAATCGCAAAAGAGGCCGACTGCGCGGCCGCAGAAAGATGCCCCGAGCCAACCCAATTCCTTTATTTCTCAAATAAGGGCAAAAAGTACATGTGGCCAAAGGCCATGAAGTAACACAAACGGGTTTCGTCACCCTCGGTGACGAAATCAAGTAGCGAAGGAGGCAGGAGATCTGATACAACAAGAGGGGCCGAACTGCGAACGTCGCAGTCCTTCTTGTAGCATCTCCCCGCCCGCCGACGCCACGAGGGGAACCCGGCAGAGGGTCCCGCCGCGGGGCCGCGACAATGGAGTGTCACCACCGACTCTCTCCGTCATCCTGGGGCCGATGGTCGCCGGTATCGGCATCACATCGGCGCAAGGGAAAGGAGAGGAAGCGCGCAGGTGGCTGTATACGACCACTGCAACTGCCCTGGCGAGGCAAGTCGAGGAGTGGCTTCAGCTCGCTACGGCACACGATGCGTCCGGGTGCCTAACGGACATGGCGCTCCCGCTCCTGCACTCCCCCTCGAGCCCGTTCCGCCGCCACCGAGGCAGCACCAACGGACGGGAGGAGTCGTCGGAGTCGGAGCTGTCCTTCACTGGCGACGCCGAGCAGCACTCCTCCACGCCGGAACTCCCCGAGGTCGCAGTCATTCTTGTGGCATCAGGCAACTAATCTCCCGGTCCCCGGACCAGGAGGACGCCCTCGAGGCGGTTCACCAACTAAAAATCCCATGCTAACAAGAGAAAAAGAAGAAGCAGGATAGTTGCGTGCCCAGGAAGACGCTCCGGCCGACCCTATTTATAGCCCGGAGATACCTGAGTCAGCACTCAGGCCGGATAAGAGAGCGCGCCGCGTGGCCCTCCATGCAGAGCGACAGAGCCTCACCAGCGAACAGTGAGCTCAGAAAGGACGACGCGACGGCTCAGAGGGGAGCCAGTGCCTCTGAAAAAAGCGGACCATGCTCCGGTCCATCGGACAACGCACGGCGTCATCCCGTAGGAACCGCACAGAGATGGTAAACCCAACTTCAGCCTACAGGCGAACCACTGTTCCCCTATAGGCTCGGGGGCTACACCCACCGGGTGCGCTCGCGCGCCCCGGTGGGAAAAGGACAAGCCTTACTCCAGCCCCTAGGCGAATCAACCATTCCCCTACGGGCTCGGGGGCTACACCCGGTGGGTGCGCTCGCGCGCACCCCCGAGCAACACGTGAACCGGCATCAAGAGAGAGCCCGCACGGAGAACCACCCGTTCTCCGAGCAGGCTCGGGGGCTACTGTCGGATATCAATATCCGACCCCCTCACCGACGGGTGGGACCACGCAGTTTCAGGAAAAAGATAGGCATAAGAAAGCCCGAAGAACATCAGATTAGGGGAAGATCGGTTTTCCCCTGACTCGGCCGACCCCCGTCCGCCTTGGCCGACCCGCGTCCGCCTCGGCCGACCCGCGTCCGCCTCGGCCGACCCGCGTCCGCCTCGGCCGACCCTCGTCCGACTACCTCGAACGCCCGAGTAGTTCTCCGATTCCCCCGACAGGTTCTCCGCCTCCGAGTGGTCTCCGACTCCTCGGGTGAAACTACCCGGCCACGCCCCGTCCCGTCCGGCGCCGTACCCACTTGGTACCTGCCGCGTCAGAACATCATGGGCGTCTGTCCTGCGCCACGGCAGCCACAGTGGCGCCCGTCTCATCCCAACAGGAGCGCTACAGTCTGGAGAGGAATGCATGCGCTACACCCGGCGTCCAAGTACGACCCCAGGCGTCCACCGACGACACCTGGAGCCCAGGCAGGACACCTGGAGCGCCCGAGGACCTCGAGCAAGTCAACCACGACCCGGGAACCACTCGGGAAGCTTACCCGGGAAGACATCGACCCCAACCGCCTGGATGTACGACTCCGGTTCCGGCGGGACGACCCACTCCGTCAACACCTGCTCCCTGTACGGATCGACGAACGACGCAGCTGGAAGCCCTCGGGAGCAGTAACTCCCCTTGTAATTTTCTCCTTTTTACCCCCCGCTCCCTTCTCCCCTTGAGGCTATAAAAGGGGACAAGGGGACATCAGCAGGGGGATCTTCTTCCGGACACGGGAGGATCTTCCTTTCGAACACTAGGGGACTCCTTTTCGGAGACCGGTAGAACAGGCTCACCCACATCGCTCAGGGACTTGGGATCTTCTCCCTCTCCCGACTAGTTTGTACATCCCCACTACGGACTAGGACGACGAAGAAGAACACACGACACACACGCACCAGAACACCCACGCTTAGACGCACCCAGAGACTTGGGAGCCCCTCCCTCTCTCGACCGCTTGTAACCCCTACTACGAGCAACGCGAGTAACACGAGCAGCCCCGAACTGGACGTAGGGTATTACTCTCCGGAGGCCCGAACCAGTATAATCCCTTGTGTCCTCTCGCGAACCATCCAGAGCCCAAACGCGCAATACACTAATTTACTCGTCGGTTATTTCGCACACCGACACTTTGGTTCAAGAAAGCCGAAGTAAAGATGCTAGGCCAAAATCTGATCGTCCTAACATGCATATGTTAAACAATGATTTAGTGGACGATGAGAATGGAGAAGTATGTGCTGCTGAATTTACATGGCCAAGCAAGTCTCAATCATATAGTTGCCCTTCACTTAAGCCGATCCACAAAAATCGGCAAGAAGAAGTGAAATTTACTTTTGATGTGTCCAAATGTGACAGGATATTTGATGAGTTGCATAAAAACGGATACATCAGATGTGCATATACTTTAGCACCACTTGATGAGTTGAAGCGACGTGCATATTGTAAATTTCATAATTCTTTCTCACATGCAACTAATGATTGTAATGTATTTCGTAGGCGAATTCAATCGGCCCTTAATGAAGGCCATTTGACTTTGCACGAAATGAAGGTTGATTTTGATCCTTTTCCTAAGAATTTCTCTGTCAATACCATTTTATTACAGAATCCTAAAGTGTTGATCCGGCCAAATCAAGCCGATACAACAAAAGGAAAAAATGTAATCATTGGTGAAGCACGACCAGAACAGAAAAGGAGCAAGAAGATATAGCAGAAAAAAAACCCTCAAGTTGCAAAAAAGAATTCGACACTCGGGGGGCAAACCAAGAGCAGATGTGCTGGTTCTGTTAGAACCGATGAAACCGGTTCCTCAAACCGGTATAACCGGTTTACACCTGGAAGCTCTGATGATTCAAAGAAGAAAGCAGGGCCGACTTTTGAAGAGCTTTTTGAAAAGTACAAGAAGAAGGGAGCTGCACAAAAACAAAAGAGTCGATCACATAGCACTGGAGATGCAAATTTAGCACCAAGACATCAAGGTAGACAAAAATTTTATCAACACCAAGGTAATTATACTGCTGCACCATATTATTTTGGTGGATCATATATACCGCTGTCTTGGTCATATCCTTGTTATTATGCTCCTAGTGACTATGGTAGTATGTACATGCCACCACATATTATTTCTTATCCAAATTATGGTGTCTTGCAACAACCGATTGCTTACAATGGTGATCCGGTTAGAAAAGATGCATGTACTGATCCTAAGCAGTGTGAGAACAGTAGCAAATCAGATTCTAAATATATGCAGCCGAGGTGGTGTCCCTCAGGCTTAACTCGCACTCAAAAGAGAAAATTACAAAGAATGCGCAGCAATCAATGGAGCCAGAAGTTGAACAAAAATCAGCGGCATCTACAAGGATGGTGTGGAGACCAAAACAAGTTGCTTCAACTTCAACATAGGCGAGACGCATGACATGGCCGATACTTTATATGTTTAGCATCGTCCAGAAGAACAATTTTGATCTTAGAAATGTTTTCTAGTGCACAAGTTTACTAGAAAACAGGGGGGCATATGTTAGTGATCAAAATTGGCAAAGAATAGTTCTGCAGGGAAACCGGTGGAACCGGATATATAAACCGGTGGAACCGGTTTGGGTCACTGTGACGCGTATGACAAGACAAACCGGTGGAACCGGATCTGGAAACCGGTGGAACCGGTTTTCCCCGAATTGTAATAGGTTTGGACTCTTTTTGTAGATCCGGCTTGTTTTTGGACTTTCTTTGCGGGGCAAGACCTCCCCACCCTATAAATATAAAGGGTTGCGGCCGATTGAGTATCATCCAATCGATCAAACACAATTTATCTTTTATTTGTCTTTACTTTTTGCCTTTACTTTATGTTTCTCAAACCCTAGCTTCTCCAAACCTTAATTGCTGTTCTTCCTTCGTCTCCACGACGATTGAGGGCGTTCTAGGTGGCCTGACCGATCCTAGAACAACCCAAGGTGCGCACATCCTGACGGGGTCCCTCCCGGGCGTGCGTTCGTTGGTGATCGCTGCAAACCCTAGAAAAACCGGTTGGACCGGTTTCCTAAACCGGTAGTACCGGTTCTGCGCAGGCAGGTCTAGGTGCTGCGATCTCGTGCGTGTAAGTGTTTGGCGCGGCGCGTTTTAGCCTCAACACCAATTTTCGGACTTTTGTTTCTATAAAATCTGGACTTTGCCAGGTCATTTTCGCGACTCGGGACTGGACAGCCTGTCAGAGCCACTGACATGACAAAACAGTTCGTCTGGGCTTTGGACTGGGCCCGTTGTCGCGTTTATCATTGTTGCAGCAACGCGTGCTGGGGTAGCGTACAGCAACGGTGGAAGAAGAAGAACCCAATCCGATCCGAGTCCCCTCCTCCGTTGCTGTATTGGATAAGACCGTCGCGGGCGACCCGGCCCCACCTATCGCGTCTGGAGGCGAGCGTGGGTCCCGTCCCGCCTGAACCCTAGCGGGCCGGAGTCCCGGATTCCTGTGAATCTCCTCGCGCCCGGGACGGCACGGCGCCGGAGATTCTCGCGGCGCCCGCGCCCACGTCACTGTCCCGCGGGCCCGCTCCCCCCTCCCCGTCCACTATAACGGCGGCCCTGTCGCGTGTTGGGGGCAGCGCGGCCACCGTGGACGCCACGGCGGAGTCGTCGTGTACATCCTCGCCTTTTCTCTTGTCATCGTGGCCCTGTGAGCCGTCGTGTTCAACCGAGTCGAGTGGGTGCTTGGCTCACAATTTTACCCGGTCGTGTGGCCGCGATCCTGCTCGTGCTCGTCCCAAGCTCATGCTAAGAGCCGTGTGGTGGAGTGACCAGGGACGAGTTGCGCACGTTAGCCATCGGAAAACGACCCGACTGTCGCCGGACACCTCTTCAAGTTGCCCATGAACAAGTGGCCACAAAAATATACGTGCTAGTAGCACCCATGCGTGCACTGCACTGTCGCTAAAATTTTATCCATTCCAAAATTATCCTGTAGAGCCGTGTTACCCGGACGCCCTTCGAGTCTTCGACTGCGTCGACAGCGGCGATGATGGTGAGGCTGGGTGAGCGCGGACATTGAGTCCAATCATCCACGCGCTGCCGTGTCGGGCGCGCACTGGCCCGCTGCTGGTCACACGCTAGTGACGCGCCGGGAGAGAGAGAGAGAGCGACCGCGCCCGTTTCCTTTCTTTTTTTTTCCCTTTCTTTAGGCCAAGAGCGACGTTTGTTGTCGTACTTGTCAGTACAGGTTTTTTGTGCGACATGAGCGCCACGATGTCGTCCCGAGTTTTGCCCCCCAAAAAAATCCGAACGCCGCATTGGATCCTCGCCATGCGTTGCAAGGGAGAGCGGAGGGAGCCTAATCTTTTCGAAAAAAGAAGGCGGCAGGCCCGTGGTTTCGAGTGGCCGGCCGAGGGGAGGACGAGGTCGTAGGGCCCCCCGGAGGCCGGAGCGTTCGACAGGGCCGAGCGATTTGAGCGACCGCAGTCCGCAAAAGATACGGCAGCGCTAATGTGGAAGCTTTTGTATTGTTTCGGGTTGGAACGGCACGGCCGCGCTGTCCACCCTGAAGCAAGCTCCAAACGGGGAGTGGAATGTGCAAACAAAGACCCCTCTCGAAAGTTTGAAAACACCGGGAGGGGTTTTGGGGGTGGGCGTCGTCGTCGCCTTGTCTCCAGGCCGGCCTGCACGCCCCCGCTGCACGCGGCACGGCGGCTTCCCTTTCCTGGCTCTGCCGGCTCTGCCTGCCCCGTCCTTGCTGCTGCCCTTCCCTTCACAGTTCACACCGGCGCATGCGCGGCAACGCAGGTCAGAAAACGCAGCGCCGCCAGAGGGCTAGAAATATGTGCAGCCACGTCCATTTCGTTTTCATTTTCCTTTTTTTTTTAAGAACAAGATGACAGGATAGATTAACGAGTACTACTAAGTACATTCATCAGTACAGAACTACAGGGCCGCTTTTGGTTAGGGGTGTAAAAAATTTGCCGCGTAATAAATGCAGCTGTGACTACTAATTAGAGGTATTAAATAAAGTCAGTTTACAAAACTACCTCCACAACCCCGTGTAAATCGCGAGACGAATCTAATGTTGGCTTTGACCGCACGATTAGAGCATGAGTACTGTAGCATTACTGTAGCAAATCATGGATTAATTAGGCTCGTTAGATTCGTCTCGAAAAGTTGCACTCATGTGTAAAAAGTTTTTGTAAATAGACTTTATTTAGTACTTCATGCATGCAAGATTTCTTGAGGGGAAAAATTTTTTCTGTAGAAACCAAACGCGGGGAAAACTCTTTTACTGGCGGTACCGAAATGGAATGGCATTTGAATTTCCTCGCAGCGGCGGTGACGTGACGCTTGCATTTGGCTCTTTTCGTTTTTGTTTCGGCAGCACAAGAAACCGTACTGTAACTGTACTGCCTGCGTCCGTCGGCCGTCGGCAATACCGAATGAGCTGGCGGGAAAAGGCCATTGCCAGCCGAGCGCCGAGTGGGCAGAGCTGACGTGCGTCGTCTCGGTCTCTGCGGCGGTGATCCCTGCGCGCGCGCGCGCGGCTGCCGGTCTCGCGGCCAGCTGTCCGCGGTCAAACGCAGCTTGGCGCCTCGCGCCTCGCTTTCCCGCCATTCGAGGAGAGGGGCCGGGGGCTTTCCCGCGCAAATGGAGGCCCTTGCCTTGCTTGCGGCCGCAGGCGCAGGGGCCCGATGGTCATTCTGTTGCTGCTCACCATCAATGGCAGTTAGGGCACGGGCAGTATAGACGTACGTACTATACTACATCGTATCTAGTACTGTTCTACTACTGTTTTGGAATGGTGTCTGTGTATGTGCATGAATGCGCAGCCAAAGCAGGAGGAATACGTGATAAAAGGGGTAGAAATTAGGGAATCAAAACCAGCAAAGTGTTAAAAAAACAACAGCATTAAGCGAACAGAAATTGTAACGAGAAATCCATGGACTAATCCAGTACCGTATGGCATCAGAATTAGCAACAGGGAGTTCGCAGAAGAAAAGTAACCAGAAGAATGGCCGAAAGCCCGAAACAGATACCTATACTCGTCCATGGTACTCATCATATGCTATCGTCGTACCGCCAAGAATGAAATAAAATCGCACTGGAACCACAAACTCGCTTGAGTTTTTAGCGGTCCCTGACAATGTATTTATGGATCCAAAAGTCTCGCGTGATAGTAGCTAGCCAATACATTTTCGGCCTATTCGTACAGTACAGCTACAACGTGCCAACTATTTTCTATTTGTTGCTTGAAACACTTTGAGTGCATACCGAAATAACTCGTACCAATTTCAAAACATGCTCGTATCCTGCTCAAACTTTCTCAAGTACTTGTTCAGATAATGACAAAAATTGCTAGAAAAGGTCAACGATCTTCGCAATATATTTCATAACAAACTTGCCAGGTTCTGCTTTTTTTTTTAACAGAGAGAGGCTTCATTCATTACTCACGAGGACAATAATGAAGCGCTCTCTGTTCGCCCAAATTTTTTTTTACTAGAACTTGACTCTCGTGGCACACGATAGCAGCATGACTACACAAGGAATATGGGTTATGGGAGGGGTTTAGATTTTAGAGTTTCTGGCACTCCAGCTCACTCCAATTTTGCAAAGTTTGAGTGATAGTAAACTTGAACTATTCCCCTGGTTCAAGAATAGATTTCTTTGTTTGTGAGCGCCATAGTTTGAGGCCCAATAGCGGTGTGTCGGTTCCACATCCATTATCGAGGAAGGAGAACATCCGAGTGTTTTTGGTTTTGTTCCTGTGCGTTCCCAATAAGGTTGGACAACTGGCTCGGTTCAGTCAGGCTCGTTAGCTCAACGAGCCAACTCGGCTTTGCCCAATAACAAAATGAGAAAAGAAAACAGCTTGGCTTGGTTTGTTAACAACTTAAATCAGGCTCGACCCAATGACAAAATGAGGAAAAAAAAAGTTTGGCTCAGTTTGTTAACAACTTAAATCAGCTTGTTAGGCTCGCGAGCATGACCTAAGTTTTGGTTTACCAACACGAAACACATAAGAAAAAGTGCATATCATAATATTCTAAACTTCTAGATAACTAGACTTAATGAGTTGTGTAGTTAAATGGGCGAGGACTTGGGACTAGAAGAGTAGAGCTCCAATCGGATTGGAACTTGTTCGATTGTGCCTTTTTGTTCAATTGGCTCATGAAAGACCAGAGGGTTTACAGCCCCCCGACGGGCCCGACAGGTTTTGGCCCGCATGCTTAATGGGATGGACTTAGACAGAGCAAATGAAGCACAGAAGAATTATCTTGGCCCGAGTCCAGCCCACACTATTTAAATTAATTATTTTCAAAAATAGTTTTGTTGCACATGAATAATTGCGTACTCATATCGCTCATTCAAAAAATAAAGTAAAAAAATGTTGCGGCGCCATGTACCGATCTTGAAAAGAAGTAAAATGAATGGTTGGAGAAAGAGGAATATACTCTCCCGTTCCATAATATTACACCTATCTTGAAATATATATTAACATCTACAACACCAACTAAAAAGCAGTATCAAAATATATTACATGGTGGATTACTTGATAGAGCTAATTTAATGTTGCAGGTGTTGGTTTACTTTTCTATATATACTTAAAAATGTCTTACAAGAAATTAAATTTAGATGTCTTATTATGAACCAGAAAGGTTCTTGTCTTGTTTTCTGAAATTCAAAAAGTGATTGTCAGAAAATCAAAATCCTCCTCCACGACAGATCGGCAACCAAAATCGCCACCGCTGGCTTGGCCGTCACACGCCATGTCTTGATTCATCCAGCCATCCAAAAGCGAACGTCAACTGTTGACACTTCTAGGCTCGCAATCCCCGCCACAATGTCACGTCCATGGCGTACCCCGCGACGTTCCTGCAAGACTTGCACGCCCCGCTCACAAGTCACGGTCCTAGGATTGAAGCTGGTACGCTACCCACTTGTCGGTGGCGCAATCGAGAATGTACGCAAGAGACCGTGGCATAGCATCGCAGATGTTATACCGAGTCATGGCCTGGCCAAGCCCTAATAACCCTGTTTGGATCCAACCAGCTACCTGGTTGGATCTAAACAGCTAGCTGGTTGGATCCAAACAGCGTTTAACCTCATCGCATGCGTGGCCGATTGTTCGATGAGAGCAAGGCTAATGGTTGTGCCGGTTACGGGCTGCAACGAGCGTGCGGTGATGGTGAGCCCTAGTTGTTTTTAATGTCCAGCAGCAAACGCGCCCAATTGGAGCTGTCAAAGGGTGTATGTAGCTAACAGGCATGCAGGCTTACAGCTAAAGATGAAGAAGACTGCTCGTAATGCCTGGTGGAGACAATTAACGGTCCTTCTATTGCTGCTTGGGGTTGGGGGCTCGGGCTGGTGCTTCAGATGCAATTGGTGTTGCAGTGTTGGTCTCTGCCAGTGCAAAAATCAACGGCTTGGACTGCGTGGTTTTTTCGACATTCGACCTCATTTTCTCTGCATGGGAATAGGAAAACATCTCACTGTTCTGGATATTCGTTTTCTCTTCGAATGTTTTAAAACAATCGTGTCCGTTTTGCCCCCAAAAGAACTTAATTTGATTCAATGGACCATTCGTTCTCTCTTCGAATGTTCTTTTTCTTTATTCTTACTCCCTCCATCCATTTTTATAAGGCGCCATATGACATGGCACGCTCTCCCAAATTATACTTTGACCATTAATTCAGAATATATTATATTATTTATGATTATAAACTTATAATTATTGGAGAGTACGTTTTATTACAAATCCAACCATATCAAGTTTACATCATAAAAATAAAAAAAATATTGATTAAATTGTTGGTCAAAGATAATAAGATTTGAATCTTGATATGCGCGTACGCCTTATAAACATGGACGGAGGGAGTATTGTATATTTTTGTTTTTAAGCTGAACTTTGAATTTTGAGTTGATGGTTGATGAATACCATCATAAATTGTGTTAGTTTTTTTTTTGAAACAGTTTCCTGACGGCCATTTGAATTTTGAGTTTCTCCTTCATATGACATTTTTTTTTTGGAAATGTCATCTATTCAGTTCTATTGCAACTTGGAAATGCCAACCCACTACCTAGTTTTGTTGCAACCTGCAAATGTCAACCCTCTACTTAGTTCTCGAACTTTGTCTCTATTGAAGTTATTAGATTGTCCAAAAAATATAATCCTAGTACTTTCTGGGTATTGTATTCCATCAAAAGAATTTTGTTGCATCGCGAGATTTGTTATTTACAAAAAAATGAACATGATGAATTAGTTTTTTTTATATAGACGCATCCAATGTACAGAAATTTTCTTGATTTTGTACGATAAAATAACAGAACTTGTCAGATGGAGAAAAGAAGATGCATCTCTGTTGCATGTACCTTTTTTTATGGAGCTAAACGAATCAATACGAGGGTAAAACCCAATAATCCAGACACGTTGAAAAGAAAAAAAAAATCCGTTCATAGTGGTGGGAGCCCACGCCGGTAACGAGAGGGAAATGGCCCCGGGAAGCGGGAGGTAGGCAAGATCTCGCATTGAAGACGGTCGGTGAGGTGAGCAAACAGGTGCACGCTAACGAACGTCACTTGTACTGGACGATCCGAGTGCGCGCCACTGCTAGCAACGACTTGTTTGAGGGCGCACGAGGAGCCCCGCCCCCACGCCCTTGGTCGAGCAGTAGAATCCGGCAGGATCGATCCTGGCTAGATTTGCTTCACGCCACGGATGTCGATCCGGCGCATTGATTCATGTGGCCTCGTGACGAGACGAACGAGCCGGGCCAAGACGACGACGCACGGACGCAGCCAAGCTAAGCCATAGGCCCATAGCCCATAGGTTAATTAGGGCCCGTTTGGATCCTACGGACTAAAGTTTAGTCCTGTCACATCGGATGTCTTGTTACTAATTAAGAGTATTAAACGTAGACTAATTACAAAATTAATTGCACAGATGGAGGCTAATTGGTGAGACGCATCTATTAAGTCTAATTAGTCCATGATTTGACAATACGGTGCTCAGTAACCATTTGCTAATGATAGCTTAATTAGGCTTAATAGATTCGTCTCGTGATAAAGCCCAGGATTCTGTGATTAGTGTTATAATTAGGTTATGTTTAGTTCATCTTAATTACCATCACAATATTCGATGTGACATAGACTAAACTTAATCCCAAGCATCCAAACACGGCCTTAGCCTCATCGATGGCGCGCTCTCTAGCTAGCCTAGCCCACTAGACCGCGTCACTGCCCGCTGCTGCCGTAGCGTCCACCGTCCAGGCTTTGTGCGCTACGATCCGGACCCTGGTGCAGTGCAGGCCCGTTTCCTTTACGGCGTGTTCCTGTGCTCTCGTCATCTGCTGTGCTGATCATCGGTGTCGGGCCGGGCGGGCGGCCGGCATCGATGAACGAGCACGGTTCGGCTTGAATGCCGGTTCGGTACAGTTCCACTTGCTGGTCGCCGCTGCCACCCAGGCAGGCGCGCACGACGAATGGCGCTCGATCTCGCGCGCGCCCTCGAGATCGAGCCCCCGCATGGTGACCGCGCCCTTTCGCTGTCGTTAACGCAGCTCGTCTGTCGCCATCATCCGTGCACGCGCGTGATGGAGCGGCGGCCGGATGCATGATGGAGCGGCGGCGGCGAGCCGAAAGACGGAGCGGGATTTGATCCGGGCGCGTGACGGCCCGCCGCGGATCTCGTGGCTGAGCTGAGCTTTGCCTGCCGCTACGGATCGCGCGATGGCGACCGCCAGGGACGACGAGCCGCGCACCACGGCCGCCCGTCGCCATTGGGCGCCGGAGGCGCGTGCGTGCGTGCCCACCCGGCGCCACGCGCCCACGCCAACACATGCGCTCGTGCGTGCGTGCGCGGCCTTGTAACACCGTACCGGACGTCCGCGTCGCGTCACGTCACGGCGGAAAGCCCGATCGGGGCACGCACCGAAGCCATCATCACTCCGGCGGGAAAGGGGATTTGTATGGCTCTCGACCCCGACGTAACCCCGGGCAAACACCGATGCGTGCCATCGAGCTCCCTTTTTCGGGAAACTTGGGGAGAACTTTCGCTCGTAACCACTAGATCAAAGGCAAGGCCGGCGGTGGCGGCGACGCCGTGACTCGGATCGGGGTATGACTAGTGTAGTACTAGCTCTGAATCTCCCGGTAGGGCGCCTGACCTGTCGACGAGGTGAACGAACGGCCCCCGGTCGAAAGGTCCTTTCGTTCCTTGCTTTGTGCGTGTGCCTGAGCCTGACTGGCCGGGCTGATCGGTTCGTGGTGACTCGAAAGCTGGTGCAGTTCTGGTTGTCGTACCGGTACCTGACTCGAAAGCTCGTACCGTCGCATCAAATCCGCGGACTGTGGCTGAGATGAGTTTGCCCTTCCGGCACGATGCTCGCATCGGTTTTGTGCTTCTCGAAAGGAAGGGATCAGAAGCGGTAACTGATCCGAAGCTCAGAGGACGGTTACGAAAAGTGCCCGGCTCATTGCTCGGTTTCGCTCCACCACTGAAGTGTGCAATGCAATGCAAGTCACCATCTCTCCATCCGGTGAGAGCGACCGGGGCACGAAAGAGGCCCCGTCGTGGTCACGCGAACACGCGTCGCCGGCGTCACCCCGCACCAGCAAAGCAACCCGGGGGCTGGGGGTGGCCCGCTGCGTCGGTTTCCTCCGCGGTTGCAACTCCGGGGAAAGGTTTGCCGCTTGCCCGTCGCGTTTGCGTCTGGGGAGGCGGGTGAACTCGGCAGTTCACGAGGGCCATTCCGCATCGACTTTTTCCGTAACCACCTTGCTTGACTAGTTGACTGAGGCCTGTTTAGTTTGAAAAGAAAGTTTGCGAAAGAAAGTTTTCAATTCTAAATTGAAGATTAGGAGGACTAAACATGATCTAATTATAAAACTAAATACACGGATGGACGGAAAATCGCGAGACGAATCTATTAAGCCTAATTAATCTGTCATTAGAGATTATTTACTGTAGCACGACATTTTCTAATCATGGCCTAATTAGGCTCATTAGATTCGTCTCGCAAAGTTACCGGGGGTTATGGAATGAGTTTTGTCATTAACACACGTTTAATACACCATGTATGTAAGATTCTCTTTGATAAATAGTGAAGTTTCAAAGTTTCAAAAGTTTTATGATGATCTAAACAGGCCATGAATGGAGCTGCTCCGTGTTCGGATGGGTGGGGACAAAAAATTGTCCCCAAGGAATCTTGCATGCATGGAGTATTAAATGAAGTCTATTTACAAAACCTTTTCACAGATGAGTGCAACTTTGCGCGAGGAATCTAACGAGCCTAATTAATCCATGATTTGCTACAGTAATGCTACAGTAATTATCCTCTAATTGTGCGGTCAAAGGCCTCATTAGATTCGTCTCGCGAATTTGCCAGGAGGTTGTGAAGATAGTTTTGTAAATTGACTTTATTTAATACCCCTAATTAGTGGTCAAAGTAGGAATCAAAAAATTAATGCCTACATCTGAACACGGAGGCACTGGCGTTTCAGGGGGAAAAAGAGGAAGCAGTGGAAGCTGGAGAGAGATCTCATTGTAACTGGATACTGCATGTATCGTGCAACCGGGATAACCTTTTGAATATTGAGCTCCACGGGATAGTGAAAGCTGTTCCAGGGACCAGGTTCTAGTAGCAGTACATAATCCCTAAGAAACCTATCACAAAAACGCCGTTGGCATATACGGAGTGAAGGAAAGACTGAAACGACAATGCTTTCAATTTATAAAATTACATAATTGCCATTTCAATTAGGCAGCCAAGCAACACGGGATAATAAGGAAACACACACCCAAAAGAACAAATGAACAATGATACAGAGAAATGGAAAGTATCAGGAAACCCTGCGTCGTGCCGGCATCATGTCCGCGGACTCTGGCTGAGTTACCACGGCTCTTTCCTTAAGTCTGCACCGCTTCACGAGGAGCCCTACCAAACACATGTGTTCAAAATGGCTTCATTGGTGAAGCCAGTGTGAAGCCAGAGAAAAATAAACGGAGAGCCCGAAGCTGAAAATCTTATGTTTGAACTGTCGGGGCTTGGGGCAGCCCGAGGCAGTTCAAGAGCTACGTAGGCTGTGTGAGCTACAGCAGCCCACGGTGGTGTTTTTGTCAGAGACGAGACTA
Organism: Alloteropsis semialata; assembly: GCA_004135705.1. Lineage (NCBI taxonomy): Eukaryota > Viridiplantae > Streptophyta > Magnoliopsida > Poales > Poaceae > Alloteropsis > Alloteropsis semialata. The sequence goes on along the minus strand of CM014272.1, from coordinate 60,125,153 downwards.
TTCTCTGATAAAGTGGATGGATTGCAACGCTCCCTGTGTTTTCCCAATGGCATAGGCGTGGGGAGCTATGGGAGAGGTGGTGGTCTGGCTATGCTGTGGACGAAGGATGTGGATGTGAAACTTCATTCCTATGACAAAATGCACACTGATATTGCTGTCTTGGACCCAAGTTCACAGGAGGAGAAATGGAGATTTACAGGCTTCTATGGGGAGCCACGGAAAGAATTGCGATATCGGAGTTGGGATCGCTTAAGGCTGCTCAAGAGCCACTCGACGCTTCCCTGGTTGTGTGCTGGGGACTTCAACGAGGTGCTTAATGCGGCTGAACAGATTGGGGGCCAGGTGCGCCCAGAACGCCAAATAGAGGGTTTTAGGGATGCTATCAGTTTGTGGTTTTACGGACCTTGATTATATTGGGTTCCCATATACTTGTGATAACCGGCAACAGGATGGTCATAACATCACGGCAACGTATCAGGTGCAAACCAACCTCCCTGTGCAAACTATGCAAACCTCAATCTGGACCACATGATCTTGATCCAAGGGGGCGCGTAGAGAGAGGTGGGAGGGGGATTTGCAAAAGTGATCTTGCTGTGATTAAGGGTGGGCGGTGATTTTGCAAATCCCCCCTCCCACCTCTCTCTACGTGCCCCCTTGGATCAAGATCATGTGGTCCAGATTGAGGTTTGCATAGTTTGCACGGGAAGGTTGGTTTGCACCTGATATGTTGCCTAACATCAAAGTCCGCTTAGACCGTGGCCTTGCAACAGATACATTCCTAACCTTGTTTCAAGATGTGAAGCTCTGGCATGTGCAAACAACAGAATCAGATCATTGCGCGTTGCTGATTGATTGCATAGAGGCTCGGCAAAGGAGATGAAGACGGAAAAGCTTTCAGTATGAGAACATGTGGCGACGCGATCCAACTTATATGGACACGGTGAAACGATCCTGGGTGGTGGGTGAGGGCACGCCGACGCTAGCTGATGTCCAACGACAGCTGGGGTTGGTGCAGAGCTCATTGCAGGAGTGGGAGCAGACGACTTTTGGGTCTGTGCGTCAGGAACTGAGGCGCCTGAGGCAGGAACTTGAGCAGGTGCGAGAAAATTCTTTAGGCTTGGGACCGCCGCGGCGGGAAAGGCAAATTATGTCTCGACTGGCGGAGATGCTCTCGCGGGAGGAGTGCATGGAGAAGCAAAGGTCGATGGTGGATTGGTTGAGGGATGGGGATAGGAACACGTCCCTCTTCTAAGCAAAATCAAGGGAACGTGCACGATGCAATCGTATTAATTCCCTGAGGAAAGATGATGGTTCATGGGCGCATGAACAAGGGGAGATTGAGACCATTGCGGTGAACTTCTACCAAACCTTGTTCACGGCCCAGGAAGAGCTGGACCCGGATGCCATTCTGGAGCATGTACCGCAGAAAGTATCGGCGCAGGCAAACAATTCCCTCACAAGGCCCTATACTGAGGACGAGGTGCACCGAGCTCTCTTCATGATGGGAGCTAATAAGGCACCGGGGTCTGACGAACTCACGGCGGATCAAGGAGCGGTCGGAAAGAACGGATGAGCGATGGGGGTTTTTGGTAGATTGGAATTTAGGAATTCCGGAAAGATTGAAAGATTGGATTAGAACTCATCGATAAAAGATTTGAAAACTCGTTAAACCGTGATTTAGAATTTTTGATTTTTTGGGATGTTACACTAATAGATTGTGGACTTTTCTAGACGAGATTAGTTCTGAAGAGCAAAGCGCATTTGTCCCTGGGAGACTGATCACGGACAATGTGTTGATTGCCTATGAATGCATTTACTACCTTAGAAGGAAGAAAGGAAAAACGGGTGCTTGTGCGATTAAGCTTGACATGGCAAAGGCATATAACCGTGTTGAGTGGGCTTATCTAGAAGGAATAATGCTAAAATTGGGCCTTCATACAGACTTCGTTTCTCTGGTGATGAGATGTGTAACATCTGTTTCTTTTAGCATTAAAGTTAATGGTGTTTTGTCAGACTGTTTCAGACCTACAAGAGGGATTCGACAGGGAGATCCGATTTCACCATACTTGTTTTTGTTATGCTCGGAGGGGCTCTCAAGTCTCCTGAAGGGGATCGGCCCAGTGCATATCTCGAGGGGAGTTCGAGTGGGGATCCACGCACCCTGGGTATCGCACCTTCTCTTTGCGGATGATTGCTTGGTTTTTTCAGAAGCTTCTCAGAGAGGGGCTGATCGACTAAAGAAAATTCTGGAAATTTACAGTAAAGGTTCTGGACAATTGGTTAATAGAGAAAAATCAGCTATCTTCTTTAACGACAATTGTCAAGATGAAATGAAAGAAGTGATGCGGGATCTGTTAGATATACATAAAGAGGCTCTTGCTGAACGGTACCTGGGTCTTCCTACAACTGTTGGCAAATCAATTACTGAAGCCTTTGAGTACATACCGGCCCGAGTAAAAGGAGCAATCGGGAGCTGGAGTGGTAGACAGGCAAGTTGTGCAGGCAGGGAAACTCTACTGAAATCAGTAGCGCAGGCGGTGCCAACTTATTCCATGAGCTGCTTCTTACTTCCGGTTGATACTTGCAAAAAAACGAGACAAGCGATTGCCAATTATTGGTGAGGGAGCTCGGCTGACAACAAACACATTCATTGGATGAAATGGGATCATCTAACAAAGCCAAAGTGTAATGATGGAATGGGCTTCCATGATCTGAGAAGGTTTAATGTGGCGATGCTTGGTAAACAAGGATGGAGACTACTAACAAGACCTGAGGCGTTGTGTACCAGAGTCCTGAAAGGACGATACTTTCATGATTCTGATTTTATGGAGTGCACTCGGAGAAAGAAAGCGAGCTGCACTTGGAGGGCTATTCTGGCAGGGCGGGATGCTTTGACACCCGGACTGATTAGGAGAATTGGAGATGGTAAATCAACAAATATTTGGGAACATAGATGGACCCCACAACATTTTGGGGGTAAACCTATAACCCCACAGGATGGATAGGAGTTGACTCATGTGGATCAACTTCTCACTGCTAGTGGTTGGTGGAATGAGGAGAAGGTAAGAGAAAACTTCATCAGTGTTGATGTAGACTCAATCTTGAGAATTCCAGTACGAGGACGGGCGGATGATGTTTGGGCCTGGGAACCGGAGAAGTATGGAACTTATTATGTCAAGTCTGCATACAAGTTGCTGGATATCTTGAGTAGACAGCAAGAGAATTTGAATACATCCGATCAGTCAAGTGATGATACGTGGAAATGAATTTGGAAGCTTGATATCCCACCGAAAGTCAGGGTGTTTTGGTGGAGAGTTATACACGAATTTCTGCCAGCAAAACATGTGTTGTACAAACGCCATGTCGAACAAGAGATGCACTGTAACACGTGTGGAGCTCCGGCCGAAACAATTAAGCATGTTCTTATGGATTGCACTGTCGCTAGAATTTTCTAGGAACAAGCTAAATATCTGACATGTGTTAAGATACCTAATCTACATCCTGTAACCTGGGCAAGAGATTTGCTTACATTGGGAATGGCAAGGGATCGAGCAGTCATCCTCTGCGGTATGTGGTCGTTATGGACATTGCGGAATAAACGGCAGCACGATAAAGCGGAATGGCCAATTCAGAAGGCAGTGTTCTGGGCTAGAGACACGACATTTGATCTATGGGAGATCTTACACCCGCAGCAACAAAAGGCGATACCTAGCAGAGCACCTCGATGGCAGAAACCAGGAACTGGCTGGATGAAGGATAATGTGGATGCGGCCTTCTCTGCAGAATCCAGACTTGGAGGAACCGGAGCTATGCTGCGTGATGATGCCGGGGTCTTTCTTGGAGCTCTAGCTATTCCGTATGTGCAGGGTATGGATGCAACGACGATGGAGGCCTGGGCATGCAGAGATGGCATGAGTTTGGCTCATCGATGCGATATTACGAAGTTGTGCCTCGAAACTGACTGTCTAGAGCTGGTGCGGCTGTGGAGAGATAGAGAGATACAGAGATTAGTGATTGCTCCTGTCCTTATGGAGATGCATGAGCTTAATCTGCTTTTTTTCTAGTTTCACGCTTGTGCATGTTAGCAGAGCTTGTAATCGTGTAGCCCATGAGTTTGCCAGGCAGGCTATTGGCTTGGCTGAGACGGTGGAGTGGCGTCAAGCCCCGTCCAGCATCCTTAGCCTGTTGGAGGCTGATTGTAACCAGGTTGCCTGATATGAATGAAAGCTCCATGTCTCAAAAAAAAAAAATGGCTCCCCGGCGAGCAGTTTTTTCATTGCTTCTTTTTTTCACCAGATTTTTTTCCTGGAACATTCTTTTTGTTATGGAACAATTGTTTTGGGGGATATATTTTATTTTGCCTCACTGATTTTGTTTCATAGTTAGGCCACCTTGTGTTGTTGGGCTAGTGACATATTATTTGCTAAAAATAGGACACTTAGGGCGTGTTTGTTCCGCTTCTTCAACCACGCTTAGATTCTAAGATAAGCAAAAATTTTCTTGATTCTCGATTCTCGATTATTTTAGTTCAATATCTAAAATGGATTATTAGAGAATCGAGAATAATAAAAAATAATCAAGGTGTTTGGGTGGGATTCTCGCTTTTGATCGATAAGCTGATTATAAGCGGAAACAAACATGCCCTTACACATAGGATCTCCCGCGTGCTATGAACCAATACTCGTCATCAGCTATATGATATGACTAACTATTCATCAATCTGTATGTTTCATTAATCGATTTTTTTATATAAAATCACATTAGCAAACACAATACTCGTATGTACAATAAAGTCAAACAAACATGGGTACAATAGACATGCAACATCTCCCATTCATTCGTGGAAAGCACGAAAATTCAGTTTTGCCAAATACTTTTCCAAAGTAGTTTCAGCTTAGAACAAGTGTTTTTCCTTGTAAAATAATGGCCGGATAATTTCCAAAATAAAAAATAGTTTCAGCTCCAAATTGAAGACCAGGAGCAGCCAGGACCGTTTGGGCGGCAGCCAAGCCCATTAGAGGCCCATCCAGTACGATCTCTCCTGTTTCTGCTGCGGCAGGTTGGGCAACCTCGATCAAAACTTCTTCGTGCATCAGGGGCTCCCTGCTTGTCCACGAAGATGGGGATGGTTGCTCCATGGAGCGAACCGGATTGGTTCCATCGATCCACATGACTTATGATGGAGCACCGGTCCATCCATTTGTTGTATTAGGCTTCGCTCCGATGGATCCCATTGATCAATCCATCCTGGACTACTATACTGCGGCAGCATGCAGCCCTGGCTCAGCACCAACCACGTAGTGCCGTTTTAGTCTGATTTAGATTTTAGAGACTGCTACAAATCACGAAACATCAACAAAGGTCAGCTCATGAGTCGCGACGCAGCTGGCCTATGAACGTTGAGCAAGAAGACCCTAGTCTCTGCAGTTCCCTGCTGTCCTGCTCGCGGAGTCGAGCCCGGCGGCGTCCCGCCTCCGCATGGTGGCGTGCTGCCGTAGCGCGAGCAGCGTGGCAAGAAAGGTACCCGAATGCGTTGGCGACGACGAGGAAGCCGTTGAGCAGGCTTGCTGCGGCGACGGCGCCACCGCGCACGACCACGCCCGGCACAAGCAGGAGGTGCGGGAGCTCGTCGAGCACACATAGGAACGCCCGGACGTGCGCCAGCGACAGCAAGGCCCGGGTCGGACGTCCAGAAACAGGTCGTTGTGTCGTCTACGTGCGCCCGTTGTGCCCCGCTAAACGGGCGCTGAATAGAGGATCGATCCGCTCGAACCTAAGATCCTCGTGGTTCCGATGCATTGCTCCACCACCGTTTTCGTGGCTTAGACTAGAAACCTTGGGCGCGACGTTGTCGCGCTATTTTTGGGTAGCCAGCCAGGGGAACATAGAGGTATTATTAGAACTCAGTTTGTAAAAGTATGTATTTTAACTGAAACTGGATACTGTGTCTTACTTCCCGATATTATTACTTACCTGTTGATGAGCATATGATGGGCTGGTTTGCGGGCAGAATTTCGAACACAGCATTCTGTTTCATACACTAACCATATTATCATACATCTTGAGGTGTATTGCCATCAAGGGCACACTATATAGTTTCTAGAAATGTTGCAACAGTACAGTTTTCAAACCAGAACCTGACTTGTGATCAGTATTTCAGTTTGGCAGATTCGGTGATTATCTGGAACATAAAAGCAGTTCTAACTGACGAGTTCATGAGCCATGTTTTTTTTCGTTGTTCTAAACATATGGACAGAAACTAAATTCTACTGATTGGTATTTTGGTGTGTAGTGTGAAGTGGCCAGACTAAAGTAATATATGTTTTTAATATACATGATCAAGTATTCAAGTTAATATAAGGGTAAGTGTAGATGCCAATTCATTACTCGATGATATAATAATGGCACTACAAATCCTAAGATACTTCTAGTAGCACTCTCAAACACCAGAACAAGGTTCTGTGACGTTGAATCTCAATAGGTATACATTTGCAGCTACAGACTTGGTGTTGTTCTCATTGTTTAAAATAGCGGGCTAAGATTTTTAGCGGCCGGTCTCTGAAAAGGCTAAGACAAGCTATAGCGGGCTATAGCCTAGCTAACTTCATTTAGTGGTTTGTAATATATTAGAAAAAATATAGTGAATAATTAAGCACATAAGTATGGGATGAGTAAAATTTCATGATCTCAAAACAAGTTAAGGGTTTCATGACTTTTTTACGTTAAAAATCAAATACTTCGTAGACAAACAAAAAGTTTTACATTTTAAATATGATAAATTCTATCTGCAAAATAGTAGTATACAAACACAAATGTTCAGTAGACCCCATTTAACGGGCTAAAAGACCTTCATTTAGCGGCTATAGCGGGCTAAATGTGGCTATTAGCGGGGCTAAACCGTTTAGCGCTAAAAGGTGTATATCCTAGCCTTATCCCTCCCCAGAGGCTATAGCGGGCTATAGCGAAGGCTATAGTCGGCTATTTAGAACTATGGTTGTTCTAAACATCTGTACGGAAACTAATTAAATCTGATTTTTCGTGGAGATACAACATACAAAAGGGAAATAAACAGGATGAAACCATGAAATAGTTGCATTTGTTTCCCACCTTTGTAGAATGAGCACAACAGGGTTGACTAATTGAGCAGGAATCAAATTTCTACAATTAGACCAAGATGCTTGGTAACCTTGCAGTTGTCTTGTGGTACCAACCTACCAGAGCCTCCTGAAGTCTTGATAGAGCTAGAAAGCAACAGCTTTATTGCTTCCAATGTCAATTTACTGCTCTCCGAACAAATACACTTGAGGGCGAGCAGTGCCGCTCAATTGCACAGGCGTTGCCACTGCCACCAATAGCCAATTTCACGGGCCTTAGTGCGCCTGGTGAGAAGGCTGAGCACCTGGACTGCGTAGGCCATAGGCTGTCGAAGTGTGAAGTCCACAAGCGAGGGCAGCACCATGCCGGTGCCCACCGCAAGGCAGTGGCTCCCCATGATTATGGGCAACGGCTGCAAGGCTGAAGCCCTGAAGGGCATGGGCCTTGACCGCGTGCCCTCTCTCCATTGCATTTAAGCTCTCGGTTGCGTTGTCATCGTTGGGAATGTCGCGAATCAGCTAAGCACCTATGCGATGGAGCCATGGGGGAGGAACTGCGAGTGCGGGCTAATGCTTGTTCTCCTACTAGGCCAAAGCGCGGCGCGATGAACAGCGGCTGTTGGAGGTATGTGAACGCGGCCGTCAGGAGGAGAAGCAGCACAACATCAAAGGCTGCGAGAGGCCAACGCGACATGGCCGCGAGCTGCCGCATCGTCAGGATTCTTCTGGAGCACTCCGGCTAATTCAGGTAAAGTTGAGAACGACGACTCCCGTCCATAGTAGATTGGACGGCTGAGATTTCACGACAACTTTTAACCTACGGTAATGACAGCATAATGACGTGGAGCTACAAAATGTGTGATCTCCTGCCGGGTTTCGTTCTTTAGAGAAGATAAGGGGCCCATTAGGGGCGTTTTTTTAGCCGGTTTGACGATCCGCCGGAAGACGCTTGTCTCTGAGGTATTCAAGCCACGATCTCCGCTCCGGCGAGGCCCGTCGCGCGGTCGCGGTCACGCGAACTCGCGTCAAGCCGCACCAGCGGCTCGGCGGGGGTCGGGGGTGGCACGCTGCGCGGTTTCCTCGGCGGGGTGCAACTCCGGGAGAAAAAGTTGGCTGTTTGCCCGTTGCGTTTGCGTTTGGTGAGACAGGCGAATCGGGCGGTTCACGAGGACCATTCCGCGTCGACTTTTTCCGTAACTACCTCGCTTGAATGAATGGAATAAGCTAGACAGCTACTAGGAGGCAGTGGAAGCTGAAGAAGTGAGGAGTGTTACCCACCCGTCCTGAAGAAGTGAAGAGCGTACCCACCCGTCGCGCTCTCGCAATCATCCGCCAATCGCCACAGAGGCCGTTACGTGACGTTACGCGTGCTTACTTGTTTGCCTTGAACTGTCAATATTAGCACTAATTCTCCGCTGGTATCCTCTCGAACTTTTTGTTGGCCATGTGTAGCAGCATCAGTGAACAAATGGACCTTCATATAGAGTTATAGACGTAGCAGAAATTAATACACAGATACTTTGGGGACTCCGTATATGAATCCTAGAGGGTGTTTAGTTCCAGTGAATTGGTGAAAAGTGGTGAAAAATTTTACATTGGGAAGCGTGTCCTGTGGGAGGGGGGCACAGTTGTCAGTGTGAAAACTTTTTGATAACTTTGGAAAGTTAGGGGAATTAAACAAGGCCCTAGCTGCTTTCAATTACAAAGGCCGCACACGCGCACGCTCTGCAACTGGTACACACTGCTGGGTTGACAGCGAAACCTTTGTTACCTAATCACCAACTCTAGTAATTCTCTCCAAATGCAGTCGCTAGAAAAACGTGCAGTGCAGGCAGGAAGTTGAGGTTGGTGCTACTTCGCTTCCGGCGACCTAACACTGACGACCGGTTGGAACCGGTGGACGCGAGCTCGAACGATTGGCGACATTCAGAGACCACCAGCGCCCCGCCGCCGACAGCGACGCCGGCGTTCTCACCAACCATCATACTGCACGTACGCCAAAATTCCAGCACCACAAATGCACAACAGACGGAATGCGGGGCGAAGGAGAGGAGCACAGTTTATTCAAGGAGATCTGTACACGTTCTGCTATGACCGTGCAGCTTGAGCTCGTTGCAAGAGCAGCAGAACTTTTTTGCCGCCGCTGCTGCTGCACAACCTGCAGCTACACAAAAGAGCAGCAGTGCTTGCTGCTGCTGGACCGTCCGCAGCTACAGTTTGGTGATGCCATGAGCCAACAAACCATGGAAAGGATGCTAGGTTGCTAACTAACTTCACTGGTACGCTTACAACGCTGGCAATCGACAATCATAACTACAGGGACATGTACACCGTATGCACAAGGTGGCTGGAGGCTGGCTGGGGAGCTATTTACATGGAGCCGGCGAGGAATTTACGCGTGAGCTTCATTCCGCTCTTTCCGGTTAAGGAGACCTGCAATACCCAGTACACCATCAGTAACTGTTGCAGAACATGAACATTTTACTAGCACACCTCAATTGGAGGAGATCCCTCAGAGCATGGAGCATGACAGGACTGAAGAGAACAAATCACAGTGTATCACCTACCAAGAGAATATCCTCATCGGTTCCAAAGGATTTGCGGGCCTCATCTAAGCTCTTCATTGTCACCCTTTCGCGCTTCCTGAAAGGATCAACGGACAGCCTTATGTTTCTGACTGAAACGGAGCTGCTGTGTTCCACAATCATGCACAAATATAAATAGAGGCAGAGATGAAGCCAAAACAGATGGAAATTTCTCAGGGTAGATGAAATTGTCATTTCAAAAGTTGAATCTTGTACTTCTGTATCTCAGAACAGCATGAGCTACTTCTAGTCATACAGAGTACATTAGCTATTCTCATGCTTGGAATGTAAGTTTGTCAATTAGCAGAGGAAAAACAACCATATCTGAACTTTTGGAAAACACACATGATTTTTATCAAACATACAAAGTTGCATATATAAACTGAAACTCGTAATCATGGAATATTACAAAGTGAATATCACGCACCTGGAACTGGCAGGATCCCTTATCTCAAATTCACAATCATCGGCATCGTACCCACATATTATGACATAATGCCCTGCAAAGTATAAATAAATTCACACAACAATACTGGTAAATTTATAATATGATGACAAGAAAGAACATGGTGCTTTTAATTCAAATGGACAAACAATAAAAACCATGAACACCAAAATGCATGTCCTCGACCTCACAAAAACCTGGAAAGTTGCAAAGTAAATGTTCCAAGAGGAGCATAAAGCTACTTACCCATGTAATCTGAATCCTCATTGATCTGTTGCACATCATGTACATCATTCATCCAAGACGAACTGCATTCCAAATTCCAGTTATCATTATATTTTGTCAGAGTCGCAACTTCCAAATCATTCTAGGATCACTTGTTTTCTCAGTTGAACTCCAAATGGTTTGGCATTTAAAAATGAAAGCTAAACAATAAATATTTGCTTAATTTTACTCCCTTGTATGCCACGGAAATGACATTGAAGGGATTAAGAAAATTTAACTCAGTGGCCTTGAACAGATATATTTAAGCAGCAGCAGACCTAGGATTGAAGTTTATCCAGAGTGGCATATTAAAAAACTTACAAAAAAAGTGAGTTGTGAAATTGAAAAAAAAAATGAAGAAAAAGAGTGAATAAAATGAGCTATATCATCTTAGTAACTACAGCAAAATAATAGCACTTACTTTAGCTTTGATTTGTCCACTAATGCAATAGCAATGCAGTGCCCAGATAACAGTAGAAAAGCAATATCATACGCGCTGATGGATCTGCACTGAGAAAAGCCATAAATTGGAAAGAAAAGAATAAGTGCTGTGAGAAGTATATTCAATGCAGAGTTTTCATGTTGTCAGCTGCTGTAGCATACTTGAATACTTATTCCAGCATCAAGTGCCTTTCCAAATAGTTCATCAACTCGATCGATGTCTTCTTGCAATTGCTCCTGTCAGCATTTACCATTTTGGAAACATTACTGATGTGAACTTCAGAAGAATGTGCACTAGAAGTTGGTTAGAACTTAGAATACGTACCCTATAAAAGGTCTCAGCAGAGTATTGTGGATTTGCTCCAAGAGTGACAGTAAAGAAAGAAAAACTAACTGAAAACTTATTTAACAGATACGCCAAGTCGACTGTCCAAATGCTGCAAACAAAAAAGCGTTAGCAGTGTTCATGAAGGTTTACTGTTCTTTTAACAGGTAGAAATATTTATAAAATTCAGTCAGCTAATCGACAGCATGTCATATGAGTCCACGATCCTGAGTGAGTACTATTTTGCACCTTGATTTGCCATGCCCATGCTTAGTGGTTACTAAATTCAAAGCAGCAAAAGAAAAAAAATCTCCTCTGCATATCCTTTTGTACAGCAATCACAGCTTTACTCTTAAAAAATCATATAGCTCATGTTATACAGTAGCAACTAGTGAGAATCCTCAAAACAAAAACAGATACATATTATATGACAGCAGAGTAACAGAAAATCATTTCCATATTTTAAAATGCAGCCCTTGTTCATTAACTATGGTACTATATGTATTTTAAATGAAGAAAACATTATGTGTGTACGCCTTCATGACTACTCTGGATCATATATTCCATTGCAATCATCCAACACCCATTGTTTAGCTTTGTGCTGATCCTCTTTGAATGAACTGTGCGTAGAACCAAGTGCCATGCTAATTAAACAGATAGGCGTAGGCATCTGTTTAGTGCTTAAAACTGTCATATTCCAGTAATATAAAGAGAACCTTGTGGTGCGGCAGAGCCTCCCGAGATCGGCAATGCTGTTGCAGCAATGAATCCCCAGCGTCCTGAGCACCATCAGCACGCAAGCGAGGCCGCAGTCCCAGGTGAAGGCCTGCTGCACATGCGGAACCTAAGCCCAGAAAAGGAACATGCCCAATAATGAGGAGAGCACATGTGTACAGGAACACATAGTCAGGCGACCAATTGGGCGAGAGAGGTGAGAGGCGCTCACATCGACGTAGTACGATCGGCGTGCTAGAGGAATCTGCCCGTCGGCGGACGGCGAGTCCGGCTCCTGCCCGCTGCCGTCGTCGCCCGCCATCTTGAAGAGCTTCTCGGAGATGACGCAGAGGGGCCACATGACATCGTCAACCGCCCGCGCGAAAGAAGCTCGATCGAGCGGCGGCTCCCGGCTCCCAGACCGGGCGAGGACCAGGATCGGGCCACCACGGCCGCCGGACGACTAAACCTGGCAGAGACCTCCTCCCTGTCCGAGGCCGGAGGGGGGCAGGGAATAAGAGGGAGAGAGAGCTGCAGGTGAGCACAGCACAGCCTGGATGCGAGCGGAGCCGCGGTGGCGGAACGGATGATTGGGCGCGGCCGGCTCAGCTGCGGCCGGGCTGGAGACGGTGATTAAAACGGGCGAGGGCCTCGCCAGGGGGGCAGGGGAGGCGACCGGCGCGAGCGGCGCCTTTAAGGGCACCCACGCGGCCGCGGGGGCGCGGGGGCGGGGGCGGGAGCGGGGGCGGTGGGGCCTTCCAGAAACTGCTCTGCTGCCTGCGTGCGTGGTGGTGGCGGTGCTATTTTTTTTGTGCTCCGCTGTGCCGCCGGTAGAAAGGAGAAGGGGCGGGAGGCGCTGGAGCTGGAGGGAAGCGAAGCGCGGGGGCCGATCGAGGAGCGGAGCCGGTGTGTTCTGATGATGGTCAGTAGTATGATCTTGAAAGAAAAGCTACTATAGCTCCTGCTGTCCAGCAGGAGATGAGGCTTCGGCATTCAGCTGTGAAGCTCACCTTCGAGGTGAGCGAGCTGGATTGTGTCGGCCATGACGTCGTGTTGGCCACGCTGGCGCAGGTGCCGTTCCTCCTGTGCTAGCCGGAGCTCACGCGCGGACGCCGGTCCGAGGTAATGGTTTACAACATTAATGATACTGAGAAGTGAATGCTTAATCGAATATATGCAGCTATAAGAATTAGTAGCATACCCACACGAGCTATTGGCATGCACAAACAGTAAAGTCACAGGCAGGAAAACACAATTAAATCCAGAAGAAACATGTTCACCACAACAATGATAAAGCGCTCACACAAAACTCATTACTGACTAAATGACAGCCTCAGCTTCTCCTTCGCACCCAAACCCTGCTAATCTTGGCTTCTTGCACTCTCTTTCACCTTCATTAGGGACTTGATGGTGTCCAGCAGTTGCAGGTTTATTGTCATCATCCATCGGCTAAATAGTAATTGATGTAATAAAGTTTAGCCAGAAGAACTAATTAGAAGTGAGCAAAATAAATGCAATCTAATAACTTGTGAGCAATGGCTCTAGTATCATATGGAATTCAACTAAACTGCTATTACCTTCAGTATCTCCTCAACTTCCCTATTCTCATCCTCCTCAACTTCATCCACATCATCATCATCATCATCAACACCCTCATCTTCAGCTTCATCATCATCAAATTCGACCACCACATTGTCATACTCATCTTCATCTTCCTCGCCCGCTTCCTTGAGGAGTACTCCAACGGCATTAGGCTTCTTGAATGATTGCAGATTCTGAATACATATTACAAGATTGTATGTTAGTATTTTTATTGCAGGTTTAGTTTGAGAATAAATGAGTGCAATAACTAGCCATGTTTGTTTACCACCTAGATTATATAATCTAGCTTATGGACCAAGGATATTATGGTAAAAGATTAGACCACCAAATAATCTAAAATAAGCGATCCATGTGTAACTTATTTGAGATTATTTGGGTGGTCCATGGTAGCCTTTTACCATACTGCACTTGACTCATAAGCTAGATTATATAATCTAGTGGGAAACAAACACCTATAAAAGCAAAGCACTGCGTTTCAAATGAGTAAATGACTGATAACAACAATTAATTTTCCCTTGCCTCGGTGCTGAGACTTGTCCAGCTGCTACCGGATTGGGATGGTATTGGAGGGGATCAATTGTTTGGATAAACCCGATCCCTTTCAAGGCTCGAGGTTAAAAATGAAGTGATGGTCTAAGACTGGAATCGGGTGAACCCCGAACTCTAACCATTACCCTCGCCACCCACGCGTCGAACGATGAATCAGATCGGATAAACCAAAGCTTAAAGGAACATAATCTAGAATCTGGAGAGGAAAGCATTTGAACGAACCTTACTTAAGGCTTCAACCTGTTCCTTAAAAGAGCAATGACGAAAGGAAGACAACATATCAAGGACGCCAGGAATGTCGTAGTCGCGGATGCAGCTAACAACCTTATCAGACGCTGGCTTCCCCCGTCCGACAAACGGACGGATCGAGCCCGTGGCACCGCCGCTGCTTTCGCCTGGTCGGCTGCCTGCCATGGTTACCTACAGATCGACGGCGGGGTGGCGACGTCGCGTCAGATCGGCAGAAGCGGATGCGTCGGCGGCGGCAGGGACCGGGAAGAAAGGGTTTTGAGGGTTTGCGTGTAGTTGAATTCGGCGGCAGCCGGCAGCGACCGGGAGTATTTATTTGTTTGTTGCCAACTTCCGATGCATTCCATCCTTGCATAATGCATTGTGGGCTCGTTTCTACCTTTTGGTTTTGTGTTTATGATGCTTTTTTTTTCTAAATGGGCCTTTTGTGCATCTCTTTTGTGGGCTTCTTTCGACATGGCTTTCCTGGACCGGCTGGTATGGACTGTGGAGTTTTCTCTCTTTTTTCCCTTCTGGTGTATCGGTGTTGTTTTTATATTTACATAAAAATTTGTTGTAACCGGTTCGAATGGCCCCAGCAAGACATGAGGCTTTCAGGCACAACAATCCAATAGCTTTTTTTAGGAAGCAACAATCCAATAGCTCTTTTTTAGGAAGCAACAATCCAGTAGCTAGAGGAAACTCATCCCTGTTGATATTTGGGCCATGATTGATCCATCATTAGTAAAACAAGAAATAAAAGATCATTATATTTTTTGGAACTGGAAATAAAAAAACATGCGATGGCCAGCAGAATATATAAAATGTCCTTGTAAAAAAAACATATAAAAAGGGTGATGATCAGCTTCCACGAGAAAAGAGAAAGGGAAAACAAGAAGAAGATCATCAAAATCTCGCATATGTGAAGCACGCCCCATTTAATCAGCTTCCACGAGAAAAGAGAAAGGGAAAACAAGAAGAAGATCATCAAAATCTCGCATATGTGAAGCACGCCCCATTTATATTGTAATAATATACAAAATATCTGTAACAAACGCCAGATGCTAGTAGCTAGAATTATTGAGTAACAATTTCGTGCGTGCCCGAGCATGACACGCACGGCGTGTGCACCGCGTAGATGACTAGATGCATGTATCTTACCTTATCCCGAAGATCCATTCAACTGTTTGTGTGCCTGGCCTTGAGGCCTCGACCTTCTAGAAGATTATAAAGAAATCGGCTTCCAACTTTCCATCATACAAGCAATCGATTAATCAAATTCCTTGTTAATAATTAATATTCCAGTCAAAGTCTTGCGGCGCGTTAATTTGTCGGTGTAACCATATATAAATATAGCGGGAATATTCTGCAATCAGGAGATGAAGGGGGGTGTTTAGTTCAGCTCATTTTGTAAAATTTTGCATAACGCACGCTTTTCAATGCA
>CM014272.1:60084754-60097408 GCA_004135705.1 Alloteropsis semialata | reverse complement strand
CACATCCACCGCGCCCAACGCCGCCCCCTCACTCCCACACCGCGCGCTGCCGCCACCAGGACCACCGCCGCCGCGTCCTCGTCCGCCTGCCGCCCGTGGAGCTGCCATCCCGCGCCGCTCAAGCCCGAGGTGAGGGCAGGGTTGGCTTCCCCTCACTCCCCTCTCGCTCCCCGGCCCCTCCCTGGCCGCCGGCGTGGCCAGGAGCCGCCGGCCATCGCCGGCCGAGCCGACCCGAGCCGCCGCCGAAACCCCCCTGCTCGGCCTGATGAAGAAAGGAAGAAGGGGATAGATTTCCCCTTTTCCACAAAACCCCCTGCCCTTATATCTATTCCTATAAGAGTCCTTTTCCCTTTAGAATCAATTCCAAGAAAGCCCTTAATCTTTTTGATTAATTCCAAATATGCCCCTGCATGTTCCCAAAACCCCCAAGTACTTTCTCTATTCACAAATCAACCCTTCCACCATATATACTTATTTACAGAAAGGTCCTTGGTTCTTTTAAACTTATCAATTAGGTCCTAAACCCCCCGTTTAAAGCACTAATCATCCCTGATCTCATCATTTTATGCGCCAAACTCCGCCAGAATTCCACCAAACTCGAACATGTCTTCCTTTCATCTATTCCGGCCGAGCTATACACAAATCATCCCAAAATAATCCTCCTTCCTATTTTATTTTATCGTTTCCTATTTCGAGCTCATCGGTAAAGGTTTGATTGTTTTCTTTTATGTGTTTTGTTGTGTGTGCCGTAGACGACGGTATAATCGAGGAGGAGCCACCGGAATACGCAGGAGAGTACCGCGAGCCCGAATCCGACGACCCGTACCGCGAGCAGGAACTCCTGGAAGCTTTTGACGGCAAGTCCAATCCCATCCTTTGATGCATGTTTATCCCAGTTTTATAAACACAATCTATTGGCCTTTGATAATTGCATTGTCGTTATTGAAAACCCGGTTGGATAGCCACTCCTTGATTGTTATAACCATTCCTTGAAAACCTAGTTATCACTAAATATGATTTGCTCTGTTTGGTTGATAACCCTTGCTTAGAATGCTTAGGACTTGTTCTAATTACTTAATCAATCATGACAATTACTGGTTTTATAAAGAAGAAAAGTGTGAGTGTGTTGAGTAAAGAGTTGGGTTTTGGGTTTTGAAAATAGAGAAAGTGTTGGATAAAATGGATAGGTATTTCTTTGTGAAATACCATTTGGTGGCTTGTACCTTTGTGGTTAAGCAAGTTGGGAGATATCCATTTTGTCCGGTTTTAAACCGAGGTGATGTGTTCATCTTGCCTAACCCATTTATCTCGTACAACCACTCGACTCTTGTATGGTGCAAGGGCTTAGTCTAAATCCCACTAGCCGTGCTGTTAGTTGTCTGGTGGCAGGTGTGCAGCGAGAAAACCAAGTGCCGTCTTAGTGACATGGTTGCCGACTTGGTGTCATAAACCCCTTGGTTATTTCTCGTGATGGCTAGGCAGTTTTGGCTATGGTGGGTAATGGCTTCGATAGGATCCGCGCTGGCACTAAGGTGTTCGTGTTGCGGTACCCTACTTGTGGTGAAAGTGTACACCTCTGCAGAGTTTCCAAACTATTCGAATAGCCGTGCCCACGGTCATGGGCGAGTTATGGCTTGGTCACAATACCGAAGGTTTTGGGGTGGGTTGGAGTGTGTGTTTTGGAAATGTGTTCGGCTTTGTGCCAAGAGCTACGGCGGATGGGAAATCCGGTAGCATTTAAAATTTGGATCCTTTGTGGATCAACCCCCACTTACTTAGTTGTGTTACTTAAGCTTGCTTTATCAAACTTTCCTTGATAAACCATTGCATGAGTAAAATTAGCTTTATTGCAAATTAAACCTTAGCCTTATTCCTTGAAATATCCTGTGCATACTTCTGTGTTAACCCCTCCGTGGGTGTGGTTGGACTTGTTGAGTACTTTTGTACTCACCCTTGTTGTTGTCAATCCAGAAGAAGACCCGGACTTTGTCGTTGAGGACGCCGAGTAGGTGGTCGTGCCCGCACCCGACTTTGCCTGTGGAGTTTGGCCCCGCCCGAGATGCTTTCGCTGTCGCATAACTCTGATCCTTTTGTTGAACCGGTCTGGTTCATCATTTGGCTCATAGCCGTAGTTTACCTTCTGGTTGTCTTAGCTTGTATCAAGTTTCCTCCCCATCGGGGAGTGTAAGGTTCTGAACTATCTGTTGAATAAATGTGTATCAGCCTCTTGGGACTGATAATTGTATCACATTTAGTCTCTGCTTAGGCAGGGGCGCTTCAGCGGCATACCATGCTGCGTACAAAGTGTTACAAATGAATGATAAAGCCACTTTGTTATTGAAACCCAATTTTTCTCTGCTACTCTACCTATTTTTTTGTGGTGGAACTAAATTCTGACAGATCTACCCCTTCCGGACCATATCTAACTTTCCCTGATCTATAGTACAATTGGAACCGTAAGGGTTCAGACATGCCTAAAACCAAACCAGGACAATAAGAAGATTAATACGAGTTTGTACTCATAAAAAGATTTATGCATAATACTCTAATATAAACTCATATATAAAATCTAATATGGATAAAACTCTACTATAAACTCTAATATAAACTCTAATGTAAAGTCATTACTCTAATATCAAAGCATATAAACTCTAATTTAAACTCTTAAATAAAATCTAATATGCATAAAACTCTAATAGAAAAGGATATAAACTCTAAAATACATAATTACAGTTTATATAAAGTTCTAGTGTAAACTCTAATATGAGTACATCTGATATAAAAAGATATATTAATAAAAATCTAATATCAGTAACTACCTCTAATACTAATTTCACTAAATATAAGGTAACTCAAACTAATCTCACTAAATCTAATATCAGTAACTACCTCTAATACTAATTTCAGTAACTAAGTCTAATATCAGTAACTCAAAAATAATACTACGATTTAATAATGTGTAAACTAAATACTAAAATAACTACAAAGTCATACATCTATGAAATTGAAGTTACAATTACGAGTTCGGATTTTACCTGAAACCGACGCGCAGAACCGGCATAGCTTCGCCGCTGATTCTTCCTCTCCCTCACCCTCCTCTCTAACCCTAGTTTTTCTTTTTTCTATTTTAGAATGAAATTTCCAACTGATTTTGGGCTCATATAGGCGGCAGCGACCTAACCGCCATATGATACGGCGGTAGGGGGCTGCCGCCGTGGATCCGACGGCGGGAAGCCTTCCCGCCGGATCAAACGGCGCGGGAAGGCCCTACCTCCCCCTACCGCCAAATGATCCGGCGGTTAGGTGGGTCGGGCTCAGGTGCCGACACCTACCACCGAATCATTTGGCGGTTAGGTTGGGTTTACGACGCACATATATATTTTTTAATTAAACAGTTAATTCATATGGCGGTCTTTGTAACCGCCATATGAATTGGCGGTTACAAGACTTTGCCGCCGTTTCATACGGCGACAGCCATATGAAACGACGGTTGGGTGACAGATTTCGAAAATCTGTCACCCAAGCGTTGTTTTTGTAAAATCGTAAAAAAAAATTAAAAAAATTCCGAGAGAGAGAGTGGCTGGGGAACTAGTTGGGCCTGCATTTTCGGCCTAGCACCACCAGCCGGGTCCAGCCTGAGAAGTGACTGATGTCACCTTTGCTACACACTAGCTCTTTTTTAACTTAGAAAAACAGCTCTTCTTAAAAGAATTTTCTACCCCATAGCTCATCTTCGACTATAGACAATAACTTGCTTATTTCAAAAATAAAAACTTGCAATGGAAAATCAGCAAACATCGCTGCTGTCACGTGACAGCATAGAAAGAACAAGACTTGCCTCGGTGCCTGCTCCGGCTCCGCCCACCACTGTGCAAAACCCCGCAGCTTTGCAGTTTGCACGCACCGGTGCCACTGCCGGGGCGCGTTATCTTCTGCTCCCAGCCATGTGGTTGTGCAGTGCTGTAGCTAAAATTCCGACTGACACCTTGCCCTCCGTCACGTCACGTGGCTACCTAAAGTCGATAGTCCACGACTCCACGTGCCTATGTTCATCCCGTTGCTGCTAGTAGTAAAAATGCAAAATGCTACTGCTGTAGTAGCAGTGGACGAAAAAGAACTTGTTTGTGACAATACAATCGCCTAACTGGCGTCATTGTTAATCTCATAACAGTCCCATAGACAGAGATGAAAAAAACACGGGAAAAAGAATGAGAAGACACGTACGTATAAGAATAAAGAAAACATAAAAAATGAGGAATACAGACTAATAACAGATCTCTAGAAATCTTCAAAAAAATTACAAGTACATTAATCGCCAAACATTGAGGCAGTAGCCGGGGATCATTCCCACAGATGAAATGTCTGTAGAATTTCAAGTAGACATTGCTCTGACCTAGTGTTGATGTGATGTTGATGACCGCAATAGGTTTAGGGCATCTCCAATGTATAGAACCACCCATGATTCTATAAATAGGTCCCACAATGATTTGATGTCACATGTTGTTTTACCTCCAATGTATAGAACCAGGGGCAAATCTATAAATGAGACCCATAATCCTTCACTCCTCTTTCTCTCTCTCTTTCTTCTATGGAACCAAGTTCTATGCATGAACCGGGTTCTATATAGAATCAGCCTCACAGTGTATAGAACCCGGTTCCATAAGAGAGAGAAAGCTATGGAATCGGCCTATGACCTCCCATTGGAGAGAGGAGAGCCGCATTATATAACCTGGATGTGGACGAGATGCTAAGAATGATTTTTGGTTGGTTGCATGATATAGTGATCTATATGAAGACGTTTGGTTGTTTACATGAAAAGAGGCAAGATTGACTAGTGGGCACGAAGCAGATGCAACCAACCAAAAATTTGGGACTTGGGTGTAAGCATAAGTTTTTCATGTAAACAGACAAGCTCAGTTGCGTAATACATAAGCAGATGCAACGCAACTGGCATCTGCTTACAAAAATTTTGAACTATATAATACATAAGTTTTTTGAACTACAGATAAGTTTTAATACAAAATTTGGGACTTGGGTGTAAGCATCTGCTTGTTAATGCGGGGCAAACACTTTTCTCTAAGATTATACAGATCCACCGGTGCCATTGGTGCTCGTGTGAGCAACCAGGTCTGTATCTAGATGCGAGCAGCCAAGCTATGCAGAGCCCACGCAAAATATAGTTAGTTAATACTTCTTCTGTTTCAAATTACAATTTATTTTATTTTTTTAGATACATAATTTTTACTATGTATCTAGACATGTCGTATACCTAGATACATAGTAAAATCTATAAACCTAGAAAAGTCAAAACGAATTTTGATTTAGAACGAAGGGAGTAGCAAAACATCCAATATTAGCATATAGATCCAATTTAATTGATATAAAACCACTGATTTAAAAAAACTAATGGTCTTGATTAATCCACCTTGATTATGATTAATAAGCAGCAAAATTCACAAGTAAAACAATACAAGCAATAGTAGTATGATTAGGGATGGCACCCGCGGATTCGGGTGCGGGTTTAGTGAAAACCCGCCCGCAGCCAAACCCACGGGATAGAAAAAAACCCGCCCACGAGAAACCCGCGGGTGGATTTGTACACCCGCACCCGCACCCGTCGGGTTTCGGGTGGGTTTCGGGTGCCCGCGGGTCTGGGAGCATCACATGCACAAATGATGAATTTGAACATGGTTTAAGTGATTTCACAGTTTTATTTTTACACATAATTTTCAACTATCTAGTAGTATAAAAATTCTAATTTTCATAGTCTCCGAATAAACATATAATCAAATAGAGGTCTCCAAATCAACAAATAAAATTTCACAGACAACGATACATTTAAGTTTTACAATGCAGTCAATAGGGAGGACAACAACATGGTCTCCAAATCAACAAATAATCAAATAGATAAACTATTACAACTAACATTCAAATTAATGTATGAGAGATCTTATATTGCTTCCATTTGTATTTAGATACAACCACAATCAATAATCTGTAGTGCTTTTTACAGTATATGCGGGCGGGTGCGGGTGTACCCGCGGGTGAAATTTCAGACCCGCACCCGCACCCGCGAATCTCGGGTTCGGGTGCGGGTGCACCCGCGGGTGGAATTTTGAACCCGCACCCACACCCGTCGGGTCCAAAACCCACGGGTACCCGCACCCGCGGGTTGAATTGCCATCTCTAAGTATGATCTCAAAATGAATCTTGTGAAAAAGTGACTAAATAGACAGTTAATTTCACAATTAAAATAATGCAAATTTAAGATTTGGAATGCGTTTTTTTAAGTTTAGGCATCCGAATGACACCCATTATAAGTTTGGAGATCTAAAAATTTATTTATGATTTTAGAGACCTGGACGACATGTGGAGACAAGTTAAATGTATTTTGAGAATTTACAAACCTAGATAACACTTTTTGATACATGTATTGTACTCATATTTCATCTAAAAACCAAACATAATAGAATACGTGATTACAATGAAAAGCACTGTCGAAAACAAGAAGGGAGAATTCACATTTTCAGAGAAAACGCGGCACACAGTGGATGATATGGAATATAGAAAACATATGCTTATTGATCACTTCACAAAAAGAATTTGGCAACAGCGAAAAGTTCATAATCTGCCAACCCAAGCAGAAATTGCAACTAGGTTGTTGGGGGCGACTCTGTCCTATCGGATTCAGAAAAGTGTTCAGGGTTAGGGGTGGCCCCAGCCCATCCTATCCAACTCTTTTTGACAACTACTCTTTTATATATTGTATCACTATTTTTTTCAATTTCTTTTTTACCAGGACTGGCAGAACCTAGTTGATGAGACAACAAAGTACAAGTTTGCTATATAAGTTATGTATGAAAATTTTTATATGACAGTTCTTGATAACTTATGTATTTAAAGTTAACCGAAGTTTACTAAACTTATGTATGAAAGTTTAGCATAAAAATTTCCATGGTGTCCGCAATATTATTTAGCATAATTTTCTAAAACTTGGTCATTTAAATTTGTATGAAATAATTTTTCTACTTTTTATTTGAATCTAACCACAAAGTAGAATTTTGTTATATACTTATGCGTGAAGATTTTTGTATGACAAGTTATGTACTGAAAGTTTCATTTAACGTGTAAAAGTTGTTTATGAAAGTTTGTTATAAAACTTATGGATGAAAACTTTTTGTTACCTAGTTGTAGAAAAATTTTGTATCAAAACTTATCGGTAGTACAAAAAACTTATATATTACGTAGTTGTAGGAAACTTTTGTATTCAAACTTATGTAAAATTTGAAAAACTTGTGTAAGTAAGTTTTGCACCAATTTTTCTTTTATTTGTATTATCTTGTAGTTTTGAAAGTTACTTTTATTTTTTTCCGGCCCTTTTCTTCCCCTTCTTTCCAAATGTTTTAGTTTCGGGAAAAGAAAAACAACTAGAGACTAGTTGCGTGTGAAAAGAAAATAAGGAAGGGCGCGAAAAATGAATGAATAGAGTGCAGAATAAAAAAAAAGTACGAAAAAATAACAAGGACGCGGTAAAGCTACAAGCGAGAATCGACCGGTGGGAGCCGGTGGACCGTAAACTAGATGGCCGGCGAGACTCTCGTCTCTTGACTCTTGAGACGAGAACGACACGTCGCAACCGCCGCTGCTGCCATCCAAATCCTGAAATCAGCTCGTTCGCGCAGGCAACTACTACTACTCGTTGAATGTAGACGATAGATATGTCTCGTCCAACCCAACCCCACCAACCGGTCTGCCGCGCGCCCACGCCAGCCGATCCGGGGCGCGCGCTGCCGAGACACCGTGCAAAGATTCCGCTTACACGTCGCACCAAACGCTGGAGGGCACGCTCCCCCACGACGCGTTACCCCTCGCCCCGCCACAGACGCCGCCGGTCCCGCTCGAAACGTGCCCCGCGCCGCAAGCCACTGAGCCCCGACGCCCCAGCCCAGTGCCTGTCCGGGTCCGGACCAGGTGTGACCGTGTGAGGTGTCCCGCTGGCTTGTGGCCGCGCCGCACCCCGCACGGCTCCTGTCGCGCTTCGCTTCGGCCGGAACGCCGACGCGGACCCACCCACCTGCTCCTTTTTATGCTCCTCGCTCGCTCGCATCGCCGCAGAGCTTCCCGATCGAGTCCCGGGGTCCTGTCCTGTCCTGTCCTGCCTGCCCTCCCCCTTCCCCCATCGCGTCTACTCGGCGAGCGAGAAGGTCGGCCTAGCGAGCGAGAAACCACAGCAGCCCAGCGGGGAAGAGCAAGAGGTTTTTTGCTGGATCCGATGGCCGCCGCCGCGGCGGACGGGGAGCGCAGGATCGGGGTGGCGATGGACTACTCGGAGAGCGCCAAGAAGGCGCTGGACTGGGCCATCCACAACCTGCTCCGCCACGGGGACACCCTCGTCGTCCTCCACGTCCTGCACCACGGCGGGGAGGAGACCAAGCACGCGCTCTGGGCCAGCTCCGGATCCCGTAAGCACCCACTCTCGCGGCTCCCCCGCGCCGCCCTCCCCTCGTCACCGAGATCTTAAATCCGCGGCGATGTTCTGCTCTCCTCTCCTCTCCTGGCCCGCCTAGCCTGAATTGACGGCGATCTGCTCGCGTGTTTCGATCCCCTGCAGCGCTGATCCCTCTCTCCGAGTTCCGGGAGCCCGAGGTGATGAAGAGCTACGGCGTCAAGGCCGACGCCGAGGTGCTCGACATGATCGACACGGCGGCGCGCCAGAAGCAGGTGGGCCGATAGATGCTCCTGCTTCGCCTTCCTTCCTAGGCGTGGCAGTCAGTACCGCGTTGTGTTCTGAGCAAGCGGGTGGGGATAACTGCTGACCCTTGTCCATTTCCCGTGCTGATCAGCTCAAGGTGGTGGCCAAGCTGTACTGGGGCGACGCCAGGGAGAAGCTCTGCGACGCCGTCGAGGACCTCAGGATCGACTCCCTCGTCATGGGTAGCCGCGGCCTCGGCCCGATCCAGAGGTATAATAGTCTTAATTCACTGCTACTGTTTGTTGGAATGTTGGTTTTGCCTCGTCAACAACAAGAGTCGAATGTGCTGTCCTGTTTGATCACGGAGTCCCTAGAGTCGAATGTGCTGTCCTGTCTGATCACAGAGTCCCCAGCTTCTCAGCAATCTTTGCTTACGGAATGTGCTGTCCTGTTTGATCATGGAGTCCCTAGTTTCTCAGCAATCTTGTTTACCGAATGTGCTGCCCTGTTTGATCACCCCAGCTCGGCAGTTTCTTAGTAATCTTGTTTAGATAAGCGACGTCAATGGTGTGTCCGGAATAAACGGTTGTACTTTATATGAAGCATTGCTCGATTGATAGAGACAGGCCACGTGCCACCGCCGCTGCCAAGTCAGTATGTTGCGCAGTAGTTCATTACATCGTGCTGGGATGTCATTTCGACGATAAGGCTTATCTAAATTTCAGATTCTGTCTTGTATCGTTGAACCCAGCGATATCGAGCTATGAGTAGTTTTCTTAATCAGGGAGGCAACAAACTGATGCCTTGCGGCCTTTTAAATTCGCAAGAGGCGCTGTGTTAGTCTATCCCCGAGACATCCTCAACGTGATTGACATTTTTTTTATGGAGCCATGTGAAACTGCAGTCGATATTTAAATGTTTCTACAATAGTTTGAGCATTGGAAGGCGGTTCAACCAGTGCTGTTCAAGTACATATATGTTTATCACAAGTGGGTGATTATTATATAGATGCTCTGGAACTATGACTTTAGCTCAATCTCTTATTCTGGACATTCATATAATACCTTGCCGTGAAAATATGTCTACTATTTTCTAAGGATGATCTATATTGAGCATAAAACACAGCAAAATGTTTTTGTATATCGCAGTTTGTAAAATAAAGTACTTGAATTTAGATATGGATAGTAAAGTTATTAAATCCTTTCTGTTTTATTTCTTAATTTTAAGAAACATGACCATTCCTGCCTTACTACTGATTGTATACTTGAATTGAAAAGGGGACCTATGCAGATTAGATTATCTGCACAAATATGGCCTTCCAGTACCAGTACCCAATTGAATATACAAAGCTCAATGTTTAGATGCTACAGGTCAGAAGGACACAAATGATTCACCATGGCCACTGCCTTCTTCTTCTTTTTGAAAAAGCATGGCCATATTTCTTCCCGCACCTTTACTGCATTTGTTATATCTGACACCCTGCATGTTATTTTGCATTACTTATCATGCAAACTTATAAAATGCTTATTGCACCGAGAACTTGATGCATGCAGATATTGCCCTAAAAAATGTTACTCCCTCTGTTTCAAATTGTAAGTCATTCCAACTTTCTTGGAAAGTCAAACCATCTCAAGTTTGACCAAGTTTTTACAATAAAATACAAACATTTATCATACCGAATAAGTATCATTAGATTTTTGGTAACATATATTTTCATAGTAAATTTGTTCAATACAATAAATCTTTGTGGTTCTCTCTATAATTTTGGTCAAACTTCAAATAGTTTGACTCTCCAAGAATCTTGGAATGACTTATAATTTGGAACGAAGGGAGCAGTTTTTTTCCCGGCCATCTAATCTGACGATTACTGCAGGATCCTCCTGGGAAGTGTGACAAACTACGTGCTGTCGACTGCATCATGCCCTGTGACAGTCGTCAAGGGAAAGTAAAGACCAGGCCAGCGCCTACCAGTGAATGTGATCGAGGATGCAGCATGCAGTTTGTGTGGGCTAAGCACTAGCTATGTGTCGATGTTGTTACTGCATTTGAATAAAGTATGGGTCTACTTTATTTGTGATGTTGCAGCTCACAAATGCTCTGGCCGTGTGTCTGATGTGCTCACTTGTCTGCATCCCCTTCTCCGTTTCAGACCTAATTCGATTATTCATATATTTTTTATGGCCGTGCCGTTTGATCTGGCTTATTATTGGTTGGTTCGATGATACTTTGATAAATTTCCCTCTATTTTTGAGATTATGCACTTTTCTTTCATCTTGAACTCATATCCCCCTAGTGGCAGCCAATATCCATCCAACACACGAGAGAGTTGTGTTCAACCAAACCAAAGCTCAAAGGGGCGTGCATTCGAGACTAGCTTAAGCTACAGTGCATACACTCCTTTTCCCCGAACCCCCGCGGACTACCATGGATCGTGACTAAACACTAACCCCAAAACCCTGAACCTATGGATCGTGCCCTGCTGCCCACACCAACCATGACCGGTGGCCGCTAGCTGGTTGTGGCATGCACAGTATTAACACTCCTCATGGAAACCGATCACCACCCCACAATGTCGCCGTATATGTGGCAATGGACAATGGAGTGATGGACCCCCGTGGCCCCATCTGCATCCTGGTCGCAAGAAAAAGCTTTACAACCTGTATTGTTCCAATTTTATCGGATGTCTCCGAAGAGACAAAAAAAAAGCTTTACAACCTTTGTCTGAGGAACTATGAGAACAACCGATCGTTGTACTGTAGTCTACACGCCTAGCACGCAGCAAGCACGAACGCTAAACGGAACTATTAGAATTTATTTAGAAACAGTTCACACACACCATCAGGGGAAAGCCGTGATGAGAAATGGTGCGCAGAAAGGTTGTACTCTGCCTTCACTAACGTGCCCGGTTATAACCAGACCTCTAACCTTCTTTTTAGACACTAGCATTTTTTAAACTAAAAGTTTGGTTGTAAAACGAAAACTTATTACAGGTAAAAACTATAATTCCTGAGTATAGGATTATCTCTGCACCTAAAACCTCCCCCCCCCCCATCCTTTGGTTGCTCCGCCAACAATGATCACTGCCGTTGATTTTTCGGCGTTGTGCCAACTGCCGTCCTGAGCCATCGGATTACCTTTGGTTGTCCGAAGCCCTGCACGGCGCGCTCCTTCGCCCAGAGAGGCCGAGACGACCCAGGTTCGATTCCCCCAAGCGCTTCCTTCTTTTCTTTTCACGACCTCCCCGACCGACGCCTCCATCTCCGCGATCTTGCACCGTCCCCATCACTTTTTTTTAAAATGTACTTAGCACGTATTTTATTAAGAGAAGAAGGAGGTTTACAAACACGAACAACAACAACACACATAAAAGAAAAACACGATACAACAACTCAACGCATCAAGAACAACCACTACAGACTAGAAGAACCACGGCTCCACAAGCACGTCTTTATTGAAGAAGACCAATCAACGAGCACATCTGAACAACCCAAACAACAAGAGAAAGGAGAGACTCGTCCCACCGTCCCATCACTCCCACGCCACCGATCCCGTCCCACGCCGACGCCGCTGGCGATCCCTTCTACGCCGCCGTCGCGCCCTGGACGGGCTGTCGACGCCTGGCAGACAGCGAACAGGTGATTTCCCGGGCGGAGGCGTCAACAGGGGGTAGAGGCGTAGAGCCAAGCAGCAGCCAGCAGGGGTGGCGGCTATGATTGGCCATGCTTGGTTCACGTGCAACGCCATGGCGGCGCGGTGGGCCTCCAAATGCCAAGCGCTGGTCTCCTAGGCGCTGCCCAACGGCACGTGCGCGCTCGCGACGTGCACGCTCTTCCAGCTCCTCTCCCATCGCAGCTGCTCCTCTGGGTCTGCAGCGTGGCTGTGATCGAGGAACACATCATTCCCTTCGAGAACGGTCATGGTTGGGAGCGTTAGGGGAAATTCAAATGCCTCGTGCTTTTATT
>CM014272.1:60052162-60083754 GCA_004135705.1 Alloteropsis semialata | reverse complement strand
GTAACCATCCTCAGATCATGTGGTCAAAGGTTTCATTAGATTCGTCTCACGAATTAGCACAGGGGTTGTGGAGGTAGTTTTGTAAACTGTCTTTATTTAATACCCCTAATTAGTGGTCAAAGATGTGAACTAAATTTTAGCCCAAGCATCCAAACAGGGCCCACAAAATGATACATTGGAAATGTTGATAACATATCCATCGAGTTACCAAGTTACCAGGGCCTTGTTTAGTTAGTAAAAGTTGGTTGAATTTTCTGTAGAAAAAGTGTATTGGGAAACGTGTTACAGAGAGGAGGGCACGT
The DNA here is from genome assembly GCA_004135705.1 of Alloteropsis semialata. Classification (NCBI taxonomy): domain Eukaryota; kingdom Viridiplantae; phylum Streptophyta; class Magnoliopsida; order Poales; family Poaceae; genus Alloteropsis; species Alloteropsis semialata. The sequence continues at coordinate 60,083,452 of CM014272.1, read as the reverse complement.
TTTTCAATGCATTACTTTTGGTTGAATTGCAGAAACTTGCTGGAACTAAGGCCCAGGTAATCTTATCCAGTCACCACACATTCATATGTTTTATTGTGATTTGTGCATGAGGTGAGCATTTCTCCATCACACGTGCAGGATTTCTGGCCGCTTTTCATGCTCATGGATCTTCAGGCTTAAGGTCTGATGCCCTTACAGTATTTTATTTCTTTCTGCATGTGAATTTAGAAAAACACGATGCAACGTAGATAAACTGGTTGAATATACCGGCCAAATGTTATTCCTGCCACTGGTACCAAATAACATTTTTTATCTTTCTTAGCTTAAAATCAATAGTTGCAAAATGCAGGGAAATTGTCCTGGACGGAACAAAAGTGTCCAAAAGGCCAGTCCAATTTTTTATGCCTTAATCAATCCCATGGTCATCCACATATGCCAGATCTGACTTGTGGAGTTTATTTTTAGCAGATTCATATTTCCTCATAGCGGACAGACAACTGCAGCAGTCTTGCATTCAGGTACCCTGTCCCTCTATTCAGTCTTCCATATAATCGATTAGACTTCATGGGATCACCAATTTAGGAGTTTTTTTTTTAACTTTGCTGATTGATTGTGGATTTGTATGTTTGGTCTAATTATTGATCACACCATGTGTAGGGATGAAAACGGACGGAAACGGGCGGGAAAACCCCTCTCTCATTTCCGTTGCCGTTTTTTTTTACCGGAAACGAGATAGTCGGATTGGGATCAGGATCGAGATATACGGAATTGGGATCAGGATATATGGGTTCACGAAAACGAACAAATATAGGAGGAAATATGTCGGAAACGGAGAGGAGTCGGGATTTTAAATCGGGATCAAACATTTTAGTGTCTCATTATAGTGTGACGACACTTTACACACACAATTAAATATACGATAAACAAGTACCAGTAGTTAACAAAACAAGACTAGCACTATCAGTTTATAACAACATAAGTAAGGTTATTATCACAGGCTCACACAACGGCTTGCGGCGAATCCTACTATGGCTGGGGATCTAAGCTATTGGCCCATCCCGGTTAATATTAATACGGGACAAATACGGGTCCATCCCGGTTAAAAACAGGATCCCGCAAATATGGGCGGGATACACCCTCACCCGTATCCCGTCCCGTTCCCGTCTACCCCTATCCCATTTCCCGTCCTGTTTCCGCATTTTTTCGTCCTATTTCCGTAGAGCTGAAAATATGGATCAAATATAGAAATATGGACGGACGGAAACGGGAATTTCCGTCCGTTTTCAACGCTAACCATGTTCTTGCAGTGATATAATCTTCTTCAATTTTGCATCCATACTTTTAGAGAGCAGAAGGTCCATGGGGTTTATGCCCATGCACAGACCACATGTATGCCATGTTTTTCTTTCTCCACTGACCACCACCATCATTTTTTAGTTGCTCGCCACTAGCAACATCTAATTGTATATGTTTGAGTGCATGTTCTCAAAAGACTGATTGAAGTCTTCCTCTCTGTTTATGGCTAATTGAGGTACGTTTTTGAACTAATAACCTGTGTAAACCGACAGTTCTATATTTCAATTGTAAACACATGTGATTGGTTGCGTTAATTTAGAAGTTAAATGTTGCGAACCAGGGGCAATTATCCAACATAATGTTAATTTGTTTGAATCATATCTCTATTGTATTTTTTATTCGTTTGAATTATATAACTATTCGTGCGTGTGTGTATGAATCGTGTCTTTGGCAAAATTGGTACATGTGTTTTTATTGCTAATTTTATCGTATACATATTTTTTTTCTGTAGTAACGCACGGGGATGAGCCTCGTTAGACTGACGTGTGAGGTCCGTCCCTATCATACGACCGTCTACAACATTCCTTGGATTGGCTTATTGGATGGCTACGATGAACCCATGGCTCCACGAAGGCCAGCCAAAGCAGCCCTGTCCGTCGGATGTCGATCGACTAAACAAGGCGCGCGCGGAGGTCAAAGCCAATCTATGCCGGTGCTCTCCCGCCTCCAAAGAAAGCCTCAATTTCCTTCCCGCGCAGCCGCACCAAAATTCCCCTTCCTCCGGCGAGCCGCCAAGCCGCCGACCCCTCTCACTAGCCAAATCCGACTCCCCGGCGGCCCAAGTGCGCCCGTTCCCGACGCCTCCCGCCTCTCGACTTCTCCGCTCTCCCCGATCCCCAGCCCACCCAAACCCTAGCGGCTTGGGAAGCAGCGGTCAGGCTCCTGCGGCGCGGCTGGAAGGCAGGCGCGACCATCCGACTACACTGCCCGAGCGCCCAGGAGGCCACGATAACCCAGGTGCCGGTGTCGGGGGAGGAGCAGGATGTACGGGAGGCGCGCGTCGCAGCTGCTGAAGGAGATCGACTCCTCCGAGGCTGGCCAGCTCGCGCCCTTCAACGTAATCCCCGCTTCTCTGAACTCGCCTGCAGTTTTACTAGCTCATCAGAGCGGTTGCTGCTTCTGTCTCGTTTGTGCTTGTGACGGGCTGCAATTTTGTTTGATCTGGTGTCTTAGGTGTCCAATAGGTGAAATAGCGTCTATTCTCAATTGAAAGTATTACTTACTTTTGTGGTAGCACCTAAAAAATCTTAAATTATCAGACCAAGTATTGACGGTTTTTCTGACAGCTGACGGATGTGTCTGCAATGTTACATGAAATTTGGGAGCTGCTGAGTCTGTATCTTTTTAGACGCCCCTCTTAAACTTGTCAATTAGCATGTGTTACCCAAATTTCGTAGAAAAATCCTATAGGATCTGGTCTGATTCTCCATCAAGTTAGACCATATCCATACCTGGTCCCATAGGATCACTATGAATTTCCATTAAAAAAGGATCACCACATGTTTCGTTGTAGTTGTTTTACTATATGCCTTTGGTACGGACTTAAAAACAATTATGTGTTATGAAATCTTCAGAAGGAGATTTTTTTTTTTGAATAAATCTTCAGAAGGAGATTTTTTTTTGAATAAATCTTCAGAAGGAGATTAAGGTAGTGGCTGCAGCATTGTATACTACTTTGCCATTAATAGTGCAAAAAATCTAAATAAGTTAATAGTATTTATATTCCATTATCAGAAACAATTTGGTTTTGATAGCCACACTTCCATTTAGTTTGTTTAATACCTAACTCTCAGTCTTTCAAAATGTACAGAGTGATGTGTTTGATCAGGTGATTAGAGAGTGCAATGAGCACAATTCACAGTTTCAATCCCTGATCAGGTAATTGGTATCCTACTAGAATGTTGTCCATCTTCATCTAACAGTTCCCTGATTGGTAGTAATTTCCAATGTACAATCTATTGATTTGCTCTGCCATATGACAGGAAAATGGTGGAGCAAAACTTAGACATCGAGACAACTAGAAACGAGGACCACTATGGTGCAGCTATCCACCATCTTTCCCTGCTCCGTAACAAAAGAAGCCTCATGGCCTACATGTACAAATCTAGAATTTCACAGATGAGCAAAATTTCTCTCTTTTGTTTAATGCTGATGGCACATGCATAAAATTGTTTTTGATAGTACTTTAGCTGAAAGCATTATATCCAACCAGGTATAACCGAGCAGAAGTTATTCAGAGTTTTAGATGGAAAGTTGGCCCTGTGCTTCCTCATGATATTCAAGAAAAGCTCCATTTCTCAGAGAAAGAGTACTTCAAGAACCATTCTGCAGCCATTAAGTCATACATATCAGAGATGGATATAGATTTGACAGTGGTATGGTATTTAATTATATCTTATGCTTTCTTAGGGATAAGATAGATTTATCTGACTTTCTATACCTTTTTTTTATAGGACATGGTCCCTCCCAAGGATCCTTACATTCAGGTTCGGGTGCTGGAGGACATTGGCGAAGTGTCTCTTGGTGACCATTCCGTATCATTGACCAAGAACTCACTCCATTTTCTAAGGCGCACAGATGCTGAACAATTTATATCACAGGTTTGCTATCTGTTTCTTTGTGATCGCCTTCTATCACTATCTCTTCTACTAATAATATGATGCTGAACTTACTATAGGGTCTTATGGAAGAATTTCTGGAGTAGGGATAACATATAATGTATAATAGGTATCTCTCCTTGCCTTTTTTATCTTATTACTTAAGATGTACTTTCAGTTTTGTAAATACTGCTGTACTGTTTCATAGCTGCGCAAAGCTTACTTGTCTTAGATCAGTTTAAGACATGATGGCTGCTGAACTTTTTTCATTAGGCACATATGGCTAGTTCACTAAGTGCACAGATATTCTTTCTAGGGTGGTGATAGCTGCCAACTTTGAAGCATTTCTGTATTTGGACCTGCTTGTTAAACTTTACATGTTGGAACAGATTGTTTGCAGGATGTGTGCTGCCTCTTTCTCTTCAGTGCTGCTGCCTGATGGAACAAGCACCCTTGTTATGCTTGCAGAGACTGCAACAATGGAAGGGCATATGTCATCTTGGGTGTGAAGGTACAAGGTACACGTGATGTTTCTTGTACCATGGAGCTTCTATCTAGTTGTTAGCTATGATTTCTTGGTCTGGATCAATGAGTCAAAGTTTATAACAGCTCTGTTCCGGTGTCAATTTTCTTTGTGAATTGTGATGTATTATTACACAGTAAAATTTACCAGCTTGTAGATTGTCCAAGCAATCTTAATATAATTCATTGCCTCTGTTTACATGTGGATATTTTTGTGTCAGCGTGACATCCAAGACAGCTGATGCTGATAACATATTAACATTTAGTTTTGCTCGACTTATAGAACCTGTAATTTCCCTTTGCACCAGTTTGATTTACTTCTTGCACTCAATGTGCTACAATCACAGTTCTCTCATTTTGAATTTTAACTTGTTCAAGTCAGTAGCAACAGCACAGACTCATATTCCACCTTTGTATCACATCACAAGTGACCTTTCTGTCTGTGCCAGTGAGCAAGATTAGTGCAGTTGTTGCAGGAAAGTTCCTGCTTACTGGATTTATGTAAAGTTATACCGAACATCACCAAGCTAAGGTTGGTATCTCCTTTTAACCGCTGCAAGTTTCTTGAGATGCTTCTATTCCTGGGAATCTGCAAACCAGCATGGCCGTCTCAACACTTATTGATAGCTAGAGACTCTAGCTTGAAGATTGCTAATTTTCGTGAGGTTAAAACCATACAAATCGGTACATGTGCACCTTGTAGTATCCACAAACTTCAAATTTGAATTGTATTATTGCATGGTACTTATTGATGGGCTTGCTTATTTAAGAATGCAGCACCATGCCTTAATTCAATAATTTTCGACCTAACCTCTTGACTCTAGATATTTGTTTTGTGCTAGCTGAAACATCTTCCCCAGTACATTATGTTTATTACAATACCCATGCACAACTTTTTCTTTGTGGGGTGATACCCATGCAGAACTTAGGGCCTGTTTAGATCACCTGAAACTTTGAAACTTCACTATTCATCAAAGGGAATCTTGCATACATGGAGTATTAAACGTGTGTTAATGACAAAACCCATTCCATAACCCCCGGTAACTTTGCGAGACGAATCTAATGAGCCTAATTTGGCCATGATTAGACAACGTCGTGCTACAGTAAACAATCTCTAATGATGGATTAATTAGGCTTAATAGATTCGTCTCGCGATTTCCCGTCCATCCGTGTATTTAGTTTTATAATTAGATCATGTTTAGTCCTCCTAATTTTCGATTTAGAATTGAAAACTTTCTTTCGCAAACTTACAACTCTAAACTAAACAGGCCCTTACACGCCTGAATCGCAACGTGAAGTTAAAAAAGATGAATTGTTTGTTCAAAGGTATGAACACTAGACTAAAATGCCCTTTGCTATATCTATGTTTACACGAGCTGCATTTTCCTTTGTTAACCGAAATACACAAGCTGCAGTGAGGCTGCACACGCTTTACTCTTTGAGTTGGCCATGCCGTGTATTTCTGTGCTCCGGTTACAAAATGGTGAACAGATAAAGCTGCCTCAATATCTGCTTTATTGCTTCTGAGGTTCGCATGTGGCATGCATCTTTCCTTTAGCATACCCCGAACAATTCGAACGTCTTTTTTTTTCACTTGCAGCCTTTCTTCACTTTCTTCTTGTTTGATACTTTGATGTATTTACAAATGGTGCTTTGATGATGTATTTGTAAAAGAACCCTTTTATTTCATACTCTGCCATTTGCTTTTCTGGTGCTTGTTTTGTTTAAACAAGATGGGACTGAACAAACTTCGTTCAAAATAAAAAAAAAGAAGAAGAAAGAAACTACCTGTAGACTGTAGTGTCTTGTACTTCAGTACTACTGGCATGAGTAGGAGCAGATCCTGAATCATTTCCCCTTGAAGGACCAGCTCGTCCTGCGGTGTGATGTTGGAATTCAGTATTCTGGGAAGCTAAGGCCGAATTGTGGTGGCCCACAAGCTGCAATTCAAACTTAAAACGAACCTACCAACTATTCCGTAGGGTTTCTGAAAGCAGAACTGGCACTTTATTTCATAATCTTTTCCCTCTATGTTCCCGGTGGTTTTGTAACGTTGTTCTTTGGTGCGCAACTAACTGGTAGGCCAGGGTACTGATGTGGTAGTATCTGCCGCCCTGCAGCACGCAAATTTGGAGGACGGTCACTGGACACAAAAAAAAGGGCTTCGGATGATGGTTTCCACTTTCCATGCTTGTGTTGGAATACTACCAAGTGCTAACCTAGACAAACAATGACAAAGACAAGATGATAAGCTAGCCTATGCATATACAATCTTTATATTCAAGCCTTCCAAGTGAAGAATGTCTTTCCTCTAGCACTTATTGGGTCCAACAGATCACAACGACCAGATGATTCTTTACAGCAAATCATTAGTATAAGATCTTAGCATAACCCATGTAGTTTGGGCTCGCAAGATGATTGGCCTAGACTGAAGACGCCGTAACGAAAAGACGAGATGGAACATCCCCCCAGCTTTTCTTTCAGTCTCCCGAAGCCGTCATGGCCAATCTCCCCCCGGCGCCACGGGAACGGACGAGTCGGATTCCGGGCCAGCGCTAGCAGGCCGCAGTTTCGCGACGTGCTCTCGCCGGCGACGCATCACTACTCCACCCCCGGGCGGGGCGCCGTGCCGCAGCGCTCGGGAAGTCAGGAGCAGCGACAGGCGCGAAAGTGACTGGCCCAGTGCCTGCGTGCCGAGCGTACGCTTTGCCCTTGGGGCGCTCAAGCCGTGGCTACAGACTTGACCGGTAGCCCCGTGTCTGCACTCTGCACCAGTGCCAGTGGTACGTACGTACTCTGTCTCTCGTGGAACATTCCTTAGGCAGAGGGTCGTCTTGTCTTTGACATTCGGTGTCCCCATCTTGGCGCTCTCGTATGGCGCAAGCGCCATGGACTTTGACTTGAGTTGCTGCAGAAAATTCGAAAAATGGCCGTGGCGAGTGTACCTGACGGTCGAGACAGATTAGTGAATTCGAAGCAAGCACAGACAGTGTTTGAGTAGGAATCTGTTTTAATTTTTTTTAAAAAAATCCACCATTCGAGTTGGTTGGTATGCGCTGTATTTGGTGCGCTAGGACTGCACCGGTTTACAGTGTTGTATCAGTAGGAATACGGTCCCGGCTGATACTCAGCCTGTTCGGTTGGCTGGTGGCTGGTGTTGATTTGTTGTGAGAGAAAAATACTGCTGGCTGGCTGGTGGCTGATGGCTGGTGGCTGATGGCTGGTGCTAATTTGTTGTGAGACTGAAGTACTGCTGGCTGGTGGCTGATAAGCCAAGCGAACGGGCTGAGTACTGTTTCTGTTCGCACAAGACAATCCTCTCATAGACTCATAGTACAATGGAATTCCGTCCGAGAAGCCTCCGCGTATCAGTTAAAGCTGCCACTAATCTGCCGACGGGCAAAGCTGATATTTCAGGGTGGGGCCAAAGCGAACATCATTTCCGCCCGTTGCTTGCGATCTTTGCGTCCGGTACAAGTGAGCCGAGTGATCGAGCCCGACGATTTCGAAGATGGTTGGTGCGAGAGATTGGGATCCTGGTAAGACCACTGGGCACTCAGTGGCTGCCTGTTTGTTCGTGGCCTCGTGGGGAGGCGTTGGCCAAGTCGGGGACCGACCGGCGCGGCGACAGCGGTGGGGGGCGACGGACAGGGAACGACACGGGTTGGATTTCCCACGCGCCGGCAAAAAGGAGAGATCCTGCCGCTGCCGCTGCCGCTGCCGCGGTTACCGAGTCAAACCGCAGCCGCTGCATGCTTTGCCTGACGCGACGTCGTGGCTACTAGACGCGTCCTTGCGCTATCCGTCGCAGCCTTTCTCCGGCTCTCGTCGTCTTTGCCTCGATCAGCGTTTTCAAACCCTCATTTTGAAAACCTCTGGCTCACGCAGTCACGCTCGACTTGCGGCTTTGCCCGATGGAGCATCTCTGCTCCCAGGTTTTGGACTTTAGCACTGCAACCTTGTTTATTTGATGAAAATGGTTGAATTTTTTATAGAAAAAATATATTGAGAAGTGTATCGTAGGAAAGAGGCACATTTTCCAATACATTACTTTTGGTTGAATTGCATTCCTGCACCTCCTTTGGATTGCAGCATTGCACTGCACTGCGCGCTCGAATCGATTGACTTCTCTCTGTCCGTCTGTCGATACAAATTCAGGGCAGCGCAATGTATCTCGAAAAGGGGCCGACTCGTTTGTACGTGCTGATTGCTGACTGCAGCTCGATCACTGCCCGTTGTGGGCACGTCACCGCCGAATATCATACTGCTGGACTTGACCGTTTGGTCGATCACGTTCAACGCCATTAAACAATACCCCAAGACCTGTAACGAGGAATCATAGCATCAAACGGCCCTTTCGCCTCCTCGGAATTTCCGTGGCTTGCAGACCCAGCAACCCCATCTCTCCCCTGCACATGATCACCACCTGCACGCTGCAGCCAGCGACAGCGTGCAACGGCATTGGCAGGGCGTACGTTGAGTAGCCGGAGCCGGAGCCAGAGCCGGTCCATACGTAGACACGACGCACCCGCGCTACCGGACGGTCCCCGGCGCGGCGTAGCTCCCACGCCGGCGCCGTCCAACCCTGCAGCCTGCCGTGCTCCCTCCTCTAACCGTTGCCCCTGCGGTCCTGCCTCTCCCGACGAGGCGACGATACCCTCCAAAGCAAAGACGGTGGTAGGAGAAGCGGACGGAAGCTAAACAACTCAAAACCCAACGGTCACTCCTCCTCCCTCACCCTCCCTCGCCTTTCGCTTCTTTAAGCCTTTACTCCGTCTCTTTCATCTCGAGCTCCCATCCACCCCACGAGGCCACGAGGATCGAGCCCTGCTCCCATCTCGCTGCACGCCACAAGCGTAGCCACTGCTCGTAGTCACCGGCAGGCGCCGTCGCCCTCGCGCACCTCGGGCACAAGCTAGATTTTGCGGAGACAGCGTGGTGAGAGGAGGGTAGGTAGCATTCGTGGTGGCTCGGCGAGGGATGGCGAGAGGTGGCGCGGGCGGGGAGGAGGAGGAGGAGGGGGAGAGGGCGGCGAGCGAGGAGGCGCTGACGGCGGACTCGGCCGACGAGGAAGGCCGCCGCGGGAGCAGCTCCAGCGCCAGCTCCGAGGCCGCCTCCAGCGTGTCCTACAACTACACCCCGCCCGACGAGTGGGAGAAGGTGGCCATCAACAAGACCTGCGTGACGGCCGACGCAGTCGTCGCGCCGCCCGGGAGCACGGACGGCGGCGGCAAGGGCGAGAAGCCGCTGCCGCGCGGCGGGGACGCGGTGGCCGACAGGCACAGGGCCTCAGGTACGTCGCGAGCGGATCGATCCTGATCACCATCGTTCGGTCGCGTAATCTGGTCTCACGCCGTCGCGCTCTGGATGCGGGATCTGCATTGGCAGAGATGGAGATGATGAAGGAGCGGTTCGCGAAGCTGCTGCTGGGCGAGGACATGTCCGGCAGCGGCAAGGGCGTCTGCACCGCGCTCGCCATCTCCAACGCCATCACCAACCTCTGCGGTACGTGACCCCAAGCAATCCACTGATTAATTATATTAGCTTCCGATTGGTTGGCCGCTGCCCAGTTGCTTTCTCGGACTAGAATCGCGACGGAGTTTTAATGAGCTCTCGCGGCCGTCTTTGCAGCGACGATATTCGGGCAGCTCTGGAGGCTGGAGCCGCTGCTGCCGGAGAAGAAGGCCATGTGGCGGCGGGAGATGGACTGGCTGCTCTGCGTCAGCGACCACATCGTCGAGCTGGTGCCCACATGGCAGACGTTCCCGGATGGCACCAGGCTGGAGGTAATTAGCATAATTAAATTGAGTACACTCTCAAAATGTACTTCTTGTCTAGGATCAATTGCCGTCATGAACTACCTAAATGTAACATTGTAAATCTAGCCGTAACCGCGTCGTTTTCCATGATCAAATGCTGCGTCCGGCCGGCGTCCTATCTAAGTGCAATGAGCGCAAAATCTTGGTCGATTTGAATGTTTATTGTCCAGGACCGCGGGGAATATAATAGCCATTGAATACGATTAGTACTTGGCCGTTTGATACCTAATCGTATTGGGACGTGTATTGGGACCTCAGAACAACACGCGCTTAACTACCCTGTTTAGTTAAGCGCGTGTTGTTCTGAGGTCCCAAGAGAAAGGAGCGCATCAATGTGATGTCCATTTTGGTCGGTCACGTCACCATGTTTCATCAAACACTTGCCAATTCAAGTGCTTGCCCATTGCTAACTGAATCCTAGTATTTTTTATCCATTTCTTGCTGCACTATCTGGGTTTTTTTTTTGCTAGGTTGGTTAAGTAGTGTAACTGGTCACTTGAACATTGCAATATTCAGTTCTATATCTGAAGACATTTTTTTGAAAAAAAAACTCTGAAGACAAAAACTATAATTTTGACGTGAGCAGTGTAAACTGATAACCACTTGTGGACTGCGAATTTTTCAGATCATGACAAGCAGGCCACGGTCTGATCTGTACATCAACCTGCCGGCACTTCGGAAGCTCGACAACATGCTGCTCGTGAGTTCAACATCCTCTTGTTCTCCCAATTCTTCTGGGGAAAAAGAAAACGGGGAACATTTGCTGACTGACCGACTGACGCGCCTCTGCTTTCAGGAAATCCTGGAGGGATTCAGGGACGCCGAGTTCTGGTACGTGGAGCAGGGCATCTGCGCGCCGGACTGCGACGGCTCCGCGTCCTACCGGAGGACGTTCCACCGCCGCGACGACAAGTGGTGGCTCCCGGTGCCCCGCGTGCCCCACGGCGGCCTCTGCGAGGCCACGCGCCGGCAGGTCGAGCACCGCCGCGACTGCGCCAACCAGATCCTCAAGGCCGCCATGGCCATCAACAGCAACGCCCTGGCCGAGATGGACGTGCCCGACTCCTACCTCGACTCCCTGCCAAAGGTTCACAGCTCAGAAATACTATCACCATGTCTGAACATTCTATAGAGACGCATGTGTCTGACACGATGCTTTCGTTTGGTCAACGTCGGACGTCTCAGAACGGGCGCGCGACGCTGGGCGACGTCATCTACCGGTACATCACCTCGGACCAGTTCTCGCCGGACTGCCTCCTCGACTGCCTGGACCTGTCGTCGGAGTACCAGGCGCTGGAGATCGCCAACCGCGTCGAGGCCTCCGTCTACGTGTGGCGCCGGAGGGGCGGCGCCGCGAGGCCCGCGAGCCGCGCGGGCGCCAAGTCGTCGTGGGGCATCGTCAAGGACATGATCATGGACACGGAGAAGCGGGACCTGCTCGCCGAGCGCGCCGAGGGCCTCCTCATATCCCTGAAGCAGAGGTTCCCCGGGCTCACGCAGACCAGCTTGGACATGAGCAAGATCCAGTACAACAAGGTCCGTCGCGTCTTTTCGGAATCTGCTGAACATCTATACTCATGGAGCATTGCTTTGCAGCAATGGCAATACAGCTGGTTGCTGACTGAACATTATTTTTCTCGTACTCTTTAGGACGTGGGGAAATCGATCCTTGAGAGCTACTCGAGGGTTCTGGAGAGCCTGGCTTCCAACATCATCGCACGGATCGACGACCTGCTCAACGTCGATGAGCTGAGCAAGCAGTCGGACCACCTCCCCGCCGGCGGCGCGGACGGGAAGATCGCGTGCAAGACCAGCAGCACCAAGGCCACGGCGGCGGTGCCCGCCTCGGGCACGCCGTACGCGACGGCGTACGCCACGCCGAGCTTCTCGCCGGCGCAGCTGTCCAGCCCGTCCACGATCGGCAGGGCCCTGCTGGTCGACCGCCGGTCGCACCACGGCAAGGGGGCCGGAGCCAAGAGAGCAACAACGACGTCCGCGGCCGGCGTGGAGGTCGTCAAGGGGATGCTGATCGGCACCGCCGTGTTCGATATCCCGGCGGCTGTCACGGCGGAGCTGTGAAGACGCAGGGCGCACGCTGGGTTCAGATGAGGTCGCCGGCGGAGTCCTCTCTGTGTATACTACCCCTGGTCGGCGTCAGACGCGGGCGCAGGTCAGATTTGTTGTTGCGTGATAGTTTTTAGGCATCCGAGGGCGCGATTTCTCTTGTTGCCGTATGCCGTCCTCCGTTTGTAATGCTTGGCAGTTGGCACGGTGTTATGTTACAGTTCTACGAATCTTGGTACGAGAGGTTCTATCCAGTGTTCGTCGGTTCAAAGCACAGCCTGGTCCGGTCCAGCCTCAAGTATCCGATCTGGGATACGTGCATGCAGCAGCACCTTCAACCGAAGCCCAAGAGAAAAGGCCTTTCCAACCAGTTTGCAGCCCATAAACGATTGTGCGCCCGTGATGTACTGATACGGAGAGTGCAGGCCCTCGCCACCAAAGAGTTTGTAGGAACAGGGTATGTACAATCCAAATCATTTCGAAACATAGCAGGAACAAGGACACACACGGTACATGTAGCAGGTGATCCTGCGAGCTGCGACTCTTTGGCAACTTCTCATGAAACTGCATCCTGCTAACCTAACACTCCATTAGTAGTTCAGTACTGCACCTAAACCACAAGAACACAAAGGGAAAAGGGAATAGAAAAGGACACGGCATACATCCACATCTGTCCAGGTGAGATGATGCATCTAAATGCTGCCTCCACCGACAGGACGGATGTAGTCCCGACGCCAACTCCCGACTATGATTTTCGATGCCTGAAGGCTCAGTATCAACAGTCCCAACGCTACAACAAGTGCTACTCCTTTTATTCCTGAAAGAATAAGGCCAACATGATGTGACTACGAGGATGAATAAGGCCAACATGATCTGAATAAGATGATGAAGCCAATGATAAGGCATTGTGCGTAACAGGTGTAGCAGGTTTCTACCGATCATAGAAAGTGCTGGTTATACCTTGTAATTATCATTAACACATACTGTTTTTTATATTTTCGAAATGAAGCATCTGACAAACTATGCAAATTCATAAAACCTTTGACATTCTTGTGGAGTAACCATTGTCACAAGCACAAATGGCCAAATATCACATTATGCAGTTGTCTGGACTCCCTAATTTTGGATAGATTGAAAACACTTCTCTGTTACTCTTTTAGTACGACTTCTCAACATCTTAATTATAAGATAAGGCTTTCTGCTGGTGCAATAATCCTTATGAATCGTGACCTATCATGATGGTATGCTATGCCTGATGAAAAGGCTGGTGGTGATGTAATCTGTTCTTGCTAATTAAAGTTTACACTTCATGACAGCTAACAGTTGTCTTACAGCCATCGTTCTCAGCCCCCACTATTATGCAATCATGTGTAGGATTTGACAGCTAACAAGTTATTCTTGTGCATACTTTGGTGATCATTATTTTTTGATTTGAAGCTATTAAGATTTGTAAGGGATGCCTACACTGAATAGATGAACCAAGGGCAGTATACCCAAAGACAAAAAAAAAGAAGAAAAAGAGACTCAATGAAACTTTGTTGCCACAACACATCTTGCATGTCTCACAAGTCAGAATTAGGTTCACCAAGATGTTAAAGAGTAACAATCTATCGTTTCTGAACGGTTGTTAACAATTGTTTTCAAAACATAGTCTAAGCTGGTTTGGCAATAGAAGATACATGTTACAAATACCACTGAAGTGCTAATAACGAACTAAATACATCTGCCCAATGATACTGACTGAAACTACACGAATTGAGGCAAACTAAAATAAGTGATGATAGTGATGCAAGCATAACTACACCATAAGTGATGGAAAGCACGAGAATTGGAAAATATGAAGTATGCTTCTGTACCTTGTTCACAAAAGGAGAGTCCACAGGAGGTTATTCAGTAATAAAGTGAACCTGAAAGTGCAGTCTAGTCAGCGCATACACAATAACACACTCATGTACTCAAGATAATGTACAAATTAACGCGTAATGATGCCTTTTACCTTGCCACCAATCACCTCTAGTAGCAGAGCCATCAAGATTGTCCTCTTTATACTGGATTAATCATGCAAAGTGAACAATAAACATAAGTAGTCTAATCTATCTGTATAATTAATTAATTATGCTAAAATATAAATGCGTACATTTCTTGGGGGTTCATTGGCGGGTTGCTTCTGTGCAGAGCTACTGTAGAACTCCCGACCACCATAATGCACGGATGAGCCAAAGTAAGGAGATTCTGATGACTCATTTTGACAGACATGTTTTCCATCCTTGTAAGTAGCACGGCCATTAGATTTGCTATCTGGAGCACGAATTAAATTTCCACAGTTACATCAAAGCCCGAGATCATTTGAAAGCTAAGATGATTAACAAACAGGTTTTGTTTTACATATGAACTGAATCTAAATCGAGCAGCAATATCAAATTGACAAGGATGCCGATAACTACCTGTGATGCTACTGCCATTCTGGCCTCTGGAACTCTGCTTGTTCAGCATCGCGTACAAGTCCGACTGCTTTGCGTCTTTTGCGTTCCCCTAGTAGGAAGGCAAAAACAAAGACAACAATGTCAACGGCATATCCAAATAGGATTTTGCACTGTTAAAAAAAGATTTTGCTAGCTCATCCATCATCAAAATCAAACAAAAAAAAGAACTAATATGAGAAAAAACTGAGACAATAACAGATTCGGAAAATCGCGCCGCCAGTTCACCAATCACCACAGACGACGACAACGAAACAATCCTTAAAACTAACACCAAATCAAGTGAGTCCGAAAGGCGGCGTGATAGGGACGGTACCGCAGGCGGCGAGGAGAAGACAGAGCTGAAGTATCCGTTGGGCGGTGGCGACGCCGCTCCGGCTCCGGCAGCGGCGGCGGCGGCGGCGGGGGACGACTTCTTCTTGGCCTCCATGCCGGCTCGTTTCCTGCGTCTGCGGCTTCGGGGAATGGGCCTAGACTCTCGAGAGGAAGAGGACGGGAGCCGTGAGCACAGGCGGAGGAAGATAGGGCACGTGAAGTGGTCGTTACAGGCGGCGGCGCGGGAGGAGGCAGTTGGTGGTTCGCCTCGTGGCGTCCTGCTCCGGCCAACATCTGTGCCGGCATTTAAAGACCTCGGCGGAGCGCCCCGGTTTCGCTATTCCATGATCCTGAGGGGGCACCGAGGAAGATGTGTTTTGCTCCAGGGACCCTGCCAACTGGAGAATTTCCAAGTAGGGTCCCTGGAATGGACATTGATTTTTTTTAACGATTCAGCCCGCCCGTAAGTATTTAGCATCCAAACTTTCAAAGGCTTATGAAAAAGCTCATCTAAAATGTTACTGGTAGAAAAATTAGCAACCACACTATGGTAGGACATTTGTCATGGAGTTGGTATGTTTGGTTTTACAGGGACAGGTTTCATAGAGGATCTGGATTCAAGGAACACTGATTTTTTGGGGGCAGGGGAATTAACATTGGTTTCTCTTTTACAATTCTGCCTGCTGCTCACCTTGAAACATGAATAATTAATCTGTTCACTAATAAGCATAAATGCATGGTAAATGCCATCCTAGGAATTCCTAATTAGATAGCTGCAAAACTGAAGTTGAGATTGATGCTACATTTTCTTTGTCCGTCCCTGAATGTAGCATGTAAAGTCTTGTGAAAAAGCTCACCTAAAATGCTACTGATAGATACAATTGACAACCACAAGATGATAGGACACTTCCTTCATTGGTTTCATAGTGAAGATTTTGGATACCGACCGTTCGTGCTATGAGCAATAACAAGATTAATATCGATATTATTGAAAGAAGAGTTATTTCAATAGCTTTTTTTTTACTTTGCTATTATGGTTTAGGTAGTTTCTATGAGTTCTTTGTATTTCGGATTTTGCATTATTATAAGAAAAAACAGGCAGGAGCTTTATTTGATAAATTTTATGTTTGAGTTTTGGAAAGCATATGCTTTTGCTATTTGTTTTATCAAATCCAACCCGACAAAGACTTTTTAGAGGTGGTTATAGTCTATGCAAGACCAGTCTAACAAAACGCAGCGTGGAGTGTACTCAAGATGCTAGCAACACATGAGAACTCCATTGGAGTCTTGGATAGCTTCTTCAAAGCCTGATAAGATTATTTCACACTTTTGTTGATATCTTCTCTTTTATTTATTTATTTTTTTCGTTTTTGGGGGAAGAAGCAAGGGGAGGCCTGTCCCTAAATTTCATCGACGAATGAAAGTGCTGTACAAATGCACAAACAAGAGACAAAAGAAAAACTTGGGAGAAGAGGGAAAGCAAGAGGAAGAAGTGAAAAAGAAAAGATAAATACAATAAGGAATAAAGAAGAAGAGGAGGTAACAGGGAATCTGAAAATGACCAAAAGAACAAGATCGAGGTGTTTTCATGTCTTCAAGGTTTGCCTACAGTTGTCCCTCAAGGTTTGCCAACATCCTCAAAGTTTTTTTTCTTGCTAACCAAATATTCCAAGCCACTGCAATTATTCCTGTTGGGAGTTCTTTTTTACCCGAACCTGTTGGGAGTTCTGCCCTTTGTTGTTGCGTGTGTCTTTCTTCTTGGGATAGCAGAGTTCAGTCCATATACTCGGTACCTGTACCGCATGCTGGCACTTGAAGAGCATATATGTTTTACAGTTTCCTCCTCATTGTAGCCAATGTTTCTCTAGTTTTCAGCCAACCTCTCACAGCTAAGCAAGCATAAATCCTGCATTTTCTTTTTGTGACAAAGATGCTCAGATGTAGGGATGCAAGGTATATATATTTTAGGTCGATGGGTCGACGAAAAACTTGATAAATTAAACTAGAGTGACATTTTACATGATTAATTTAGGAGAAGAAATGAACTAGAATGACATCTTATCGCAATTAATCGCCTTCGAAAACACCATTGGCTATCCACCTGCATCTCTATTTGGATGCCCTGTGACGAAAAAAAAAACTTCCTGTTTAAAACATGCTTGTATTGACTTGCATAGTTCGCCATGTAGATGATGCTAAAAAAAAAAGTTTGCCTTGTAGATTCCATAGATCCCTTGCGAAATGCTTCACCGTGAACACTGGCATCTGCACTTGCGACTTGCCAGTGCACGTGTTGACTGGAGAGGACAGTACACTACCATATCTTCCAACTCTGCGTAGCTTTTCACATCCTTCTACGTATCCAAAACGGCACTTGCCATTGGACGTGTTGACCGCCCAGGATCGTACCATATCTTCCGACGTCCAAATTTCCATATATCCTTTTTTTTCTTATGAAATATTTCCACATCCTTTGGATACGTATCCAAAAAGAAGTGCCCGCGCTACGAGATCATCACCGCACCCATGCCATTTGCACCAGCTAGCATTTAAGCACAAGATGCCCTACTTTCATCTAGAATCAAGTTGGTCAAGAAGGCATCAGAAGCTGCAAATTATCCACCTGCATTGACCAGTTCGAGTTTGACTAGTTCTGCGAACTATCCTCGTGATAATTCTGCAAACAAGTTGGAGCCGCGCACAAGAATTATCTGTAAGCATGTTCGAATTGCAAATCATCTGTTGCTAGAAAAATTAATGAAGAGTATTACATAAGCCTATTATCTTGACTCTTGAGGAGGCTACAACCTACAACGTGTACAAATCTTCGTATCCAACAATACTCTCCGGAGGTTAGAGATAAGGTATATATCCTACCTTTACTCTATACAAAGTACTTGGATAGTCGACTGTACCATCATTACGATGAGATAAAAAAATGTTATAAAGTCCCCTAACACTTTTTTAGTTGTACCTTGGCAATGTTAGTTTAAATTAGAATCACAATTATGGTGCACCAATCCACGTCTTAGAATTTAGAGTCGCCAATAATACCTGATTTCTTTGAAAAGTACAAAGTAAGATGTAATACATATGAGCTGTTGATCTCTAAACTAAATGGAAAAATAACCAGGTATCGGAAAACCCAAAACACACACGACGTTGTATAGACGCTCACAGCAAAAATTATCCTTTTTTTTCCGCGTAAAAGAGAGCTTTATTGACTATGAGTAATGCGCCTAGCCAAATGTGCTAAATCATGAGCAATTAAATTACACTCTCTTATTGACCTGATCTACCCTCCAGTTGATAAGCAACTGAGTATATTCATGAGCTTCCGCATAGACAAAGTTCAACTCCGATCTGTCACACGACGTCTTGTATAGACGCTCACAACAAAAATTAGCTTTGCCTATATTATAATCACAGGATAGGCCTATATAGACATGCCATATTTTAAGGAGATGTTATTTTATAATGTTCACAGACATTATCGGCTTATCGTGAAGATATGATTGAGGCACTGCGCTTGCGAAAAGCACGTGGTGATTAAATATAGGGCCGGGCCAAGCCATATCACTCTGCCTCCGGCTCCGGCTCTAAACTAAAGTTTTCACACACTCGTATGTATCCAGGAAAAGAGAAGCTTCCATCTGAAAGGAAAAGGCACAGGGAGAAGAAGCTTCGGCCGACAAGCATCTGGCATCAGCAACGGCCATGCCACTGTCCAGTGTCCACTGCTACCAGCTATCTTTCCCGCACGCAACAAGAGGCAACAAAGATTCCAGTTCCTTTCTACTATCAGCAATCAGGATTCAGCTAGCGGCAGCTCCAAATAATGAGGCTGCAATGCATTGACCACTTGGAGCTTGACCTGCCGCAGTTCTTCCTGCTGTGTGCTCCTCCGCCAACTAGCTGCGCCACGGCCACGGCCCACCGTATCTCCGGCCGTGATCTATCTCTATCTCGTGCGTGCCCCGGCGGCGAACGTCTGACCTCCCGCAGCATCGATGCGGTGCCGTCTGCCGTGGCGGCATCTTTGGTCCGTCCGGTCCAAAAGGGCCCCCGCGACATGGCGATCGGATCGGAACCGGAACCATCCACCGGATAAACTCGCCGCGCTCGGACCTCGGGCCACTCTTCTCGAGATATTATCGTGACAAGTGGAATGGGGATCCGGCGCCCGTGCCCGGCAAGGGCAGAGATGCGATGCGCGCGTCAATAATTAAGCACGGGATCGGGGGGGCTCGTCCTTATCTCGTCATGGCTTCCTTTTCCTGGTTCATCTCTTCCTGCTTCTTAGAGTAACCGGGCTGGGTGGGTAGGACCGTAGGAGTGTGGAGGAGGAGGGGCAGGCAGGGTAGAGCCCACGGCGATGGCTGTGACTTGTGAGGTTGTAAGGATCTGGCAACTAACAGGAAGGAAAACGCAAAAGGATGAGGGAATTCAACGGAAGAAAACAGGAACTGAAGGAACTCGCGAGGAACTCCAGGAAAATAGCGGTGGAACTAGAGAGCTTTACTGAAATCACGAGGGCAACAGAGTTCAGTCGCAGCCGCCAAGGAGACGGGCGAGAGCTAACTAGTTCTACTGCTACTAGGGTTCATATTCCTCAGCATGACCGGAATCGTTTTTCCCCCGAGAGCTAAATACAAGTGCTCTGGGTTTACAAGGTGAAATTAAGCTAAACACTGTTTAACATCCGAAACTTGATTAACGGTACAAGAAGCACGCTGAGCCGTTGGATGGTAGTTGGATGGCGATTTTGAAGTCGACGAAACGGTATGAAGAGCGCCGGCTTCACTGTTGCGAACTGAAGGTTTCTGAATGCAAAATATGCAGACTACTGAAAGCTTCTGAATAAGATTGTGTTGCTCCTGACAATGCCCCCTCCTTAAGATCCTTGTCCTCAAGGATGAAAAGATGGAAATACCTTGCGTATGAAGGCTGCATCTTCCCAAGTAGCTTCAGTTTCTGGAAGATTGATCCAATGAATAAGCCACTGCACCACAGGTTCATTATTTCTAGGTATCATCCTTCTGTTCAGAATTGCTGATGGTGCTACTTTGATCACTCCATTTTTGTCAATCAATGGAAGTTCAGGACTTGGAATTGCTTTTGTGCCAACATGTTGTTTGAGCTGACTCACATGAAAGACATCATGCAATTGACAATGATCTGGTAGCAATAGTTTGTAAGCTGAATTACCAATCCTTGCCAATACTCTGAATGGGCCATAATATTTTGAGTGAAGTTTAAGGCATTTATGGGCACTGAGAGATGTATGTCTGTAAGGTTGAATTTTGAGATAGACCATATCGCCTACAGCAAACTCTCTATCAGTTCTGTGTTTATCAGCTTGAATTTTGATTCTTGCTTGAGCCTTTTGTAGAGTGTCTTTGATTACTTCTTGTGCTACTTGTCTGTTTCTCATCTGTTCTTGTGCTGAGATGTCAGGACAGTCGAAATTCACAGTTTCAGCAACCAATGGTGGAGGAAAGCCATATAATGCTTGAAAAGGTGTCATATTCAAAGAAGTGTGGAAGGATGTGTTGTACCACCATTCTGCCAGTGATAGCCAATGAATCCATCTCTTTGGGCTATTAAAGCACATGCACCTTAAATAATTTTCCAAGCACTGATTAACCCTCTCGGTCTGTCCATCAGTTTGTGGATGGTATGATGTTGATAAATGAAGTTCAACACCTAAGCTCTTGAACAATGATTGCCATATTGCACTAGTGAAAATGGGATCTCTGTCAGTCACTATCACTTTGGGTAAACCATGCAACTTGAAGATATTGTCCATGTATACATTAACTACATCTTGAGCTGTATATGGGTGACTGATTGCAATGAAGTGTGAATATTTTATGAACCTGTCAACCACTACCAAGATAACATCTTTGCCCTGAGATTTTGGAAGCCCTTCCACAAAATCCATTGAAATGTGAGTCCAAGCCATGTCAGGTACAGGAAGTTGTTGCAATAACCCTGGGTATGGTATATGTTCAACTTTGTTCTTTTGGCATACTGGGCAGCTCTGGATATAGTTCCTGATCTGTTGTTTCATATTTGGCCAATGGAATACAAGTTGCAGTCTTTTTAGAGTTGCTCTTTCACCAGAATGACCTCCCAGAGCAGAGTTATGGAAACTTTGAAGAATTTGTTGCTTCAAGGGACCACTGTTTCCAATGAACAATTTACCTTTGTATCTCAGAATACCATCATTGAGAGTGTAATTAGGAATTGCATTTGTATCAATTGTAAGTTTTGCTAATATGTCTAAGCATTTTTCATCAGATTCATAACTGTCCTTTACTTGTTGCATCCACACTGGTACTACAGCTGATACTGCCATCAACTCAGAAGAGTGGGTAGCTCTGGATAGTGCATCTGCAACCTTGTTCTCTCTCCCTTTTTTGTATTCCACTCTGTAATTGAAGCCCAACAATTTGATGAGAAGTTTATGTTGTATACCTTCTACTAGCCTTTGCTCCTGGATGTACTTGAGACTTTGTTGATCTGTCCTGATAATCACTGAAGTACTGGCAATATAATGTTTCCATTTCTTTAGTGCTTCCAAGATAGCTAGTGCTTCTTTTTCATATGTAGAAGTGGCTGCAGCTTTTGGCCCCAATGTTCTGCTGAGAAAAGATATGGGTCTGCCCTTTTGCATTAACACAGCACCAATTCCATTAGCACTTGCATCAGCCTCTAAAACAAAGGGTTGACTGAAGTCAGGAAGAGCTAGCACAGGTGGTGAAGACATGATTTGTTTAAGCTTCAAAAAGGCCTGTTGCTGTTTGTCTGACCACTGAAATGCATCTTTCTTCAAAGCATCAAAAAGAGGTCTGCAAATAATTCCATAGTCCTTTATGAATCTTCTATAATACCCAGTTAATCCCAAAAATGCTCTAAGTTCAGTGATTGTAGAAGGAGATGGCCACTTCTGAATAATGGTAAGTTTGGATGGGTCAGTTGCAACTCCCTTTTCACTGATTATGTGTCCCAAGTACTCAATCTCTGATTGACCAAATGTGCATTTAGACATCTTGGCAAAAAGTTTGTTCTGTCTCAGGATTTGTAGTATAACCCTAAGATGGTGGACATGCTCATTTATATCAGAACTATAGATCAGTATATCATCAAAGAATACCAAGGCAAATTTCCTTAAGGTTTCAGCCAATACTGTATTCATCAATGTTTGAAATGTTGCTGGAGCATTAGTCAGACCAAAGGGCATAACCACATATTCAAAGTGACCCAAGTGTGTAGTGAAAGCTGTTTTCTGAATATCTTCTTTCCTCATTCTAATCTGGTGATACCCAGATCTCAAATCAATCTTTGAAAACACTTTAGCTCCATGAAGCTCGTCCAATAAGTCCTCAATAATGGGTATTGGATACTTATTTTTCACTGTGTTTGTATTGAGCTGCCTATAATCAACACAAAGTCTCCAAGTGCCATCTTTCTTCTTGACAAGAATTACTGGAGATGAGTAAGGACTAACACTTGGTCTGACCATATTTGCTTGCAATAATTGCTTGATGAGTTCCTCCATTGCATTCTTTTGGTGATGAGGTAATCTATAAGGTCTCTGATTAACTAGCTTGTTATCATCAATTAATGGAATTGCATGATCCACTGTTCTTGTTGGGGGCAATTCTTGAGGCTCTTGGAATACATCTGCATATTCAGCTGGCACTGCCTGCAACTGAGGGTGTTGTTCAGGTTTAGTAACTTGATTATCAGAGGAACTGTTTTGCAGAATAACTACAGCTCCAATTGCTTTCTTCTTTAACAACTGATGTAACTTTTTGGCTCGAATAACTTGATCAGCATTTTGGAAAGTTTCATCAGTTAGAGTCACCAAGGTTGCTCCATCTTTAGTTATTGTGAATTCTCTTCTCCTTAAGTCCATCCCAACAGGACTGTGCTTGTAAATCCAGTCAGCTCCCAAGATTACATCATATCCTCTCACTTCCAATAACCTGAAATCTGAAGTAAAGGAGTGGCCTCGGATCTTATAATTTGTATTGTTGCATGCTGAACTACTTGCCATCTCAGCCCCATTAGCAGCTGCAACTCTTATCTTCTCCACTTCAGATATAGAACATGAAATTTTTGTTGCAAACTTAGGATGCATGAATGATATGTCACTCCCACTGTCTACTAGTGCAGTAGCTCTTTTACCTCCAAATTCCAGATTTAAGGTAAAAGTTGCTGATTTAGGAGGGGTGCCCAACAGTGCATGCACTGAAATTTGCATGGTGTGAACTGGTAGAGCATCCTGAAATTCACCCTCATCAGATTGACTGGTATCTTCCACCACAGCTACTTCTTCTTTCCCTTCCTCGTTTTCCACAAGGATTACAGAATATACCTGTTTTCCTTTGCATAGTTTGGCATGACCAGGAACCCAAGGTTCTCTACACTTGAAACACTTCCCTGCAGCCTTTAATTCAGCTATTGTCTGTGATGGTATACTTTCCTTTTCTTTCACCCAAGGCTTTTGTTGTTTTGCAGATGTGAAGGTTGTACTGAACTTCTTATATGAGGGTTGTGCTTGCTCCAGTCTCTTAGCATACCAATAGGCCTGAGATAATGCTGTTGGTCTGTGGCACTGAAGGTGATACTGAATGTGATCTTTCAGTCCAGAAATGAAACTTGAGATGTAGTAAGCATCAGTAAGTGATGGATTGTGCCTTCTGACCTGACTGACTAATTCTTCAAATTTATCAACATAGTCCATGACAGATCCTGTTTGTTTCAAACTATGAAATTGACCCACCATTTCATATTCAGAAGTGAGGTTAAATCTATCTGTCACCAGCCTGCAAAAATGGTGCCATAGCAATGTATTTGGGTTGCAACCTGTGCCTCTCCACCAATATTCAGCCTTGCCTACCACATAGAGCACTGCTACTTTAACTCTCTCTTCATTTGGGACACCCACCATCTCAAAGTATTTTTCTGCTTTCCTTATCCATCCATCACAGTCTTCCCCATTAAATTCAGGGAAGGTTAATTTTGGTCCTCTAGCTACATGCCTGTGTTGCCCTTGCAGGTTGGTAGTATAGTCCATAATAGGTGGTGTTCTTTGGATGGGTCTGGCAGTTTGTTGTGGTTGTCTCTGCTGTTGGAACTCAGTATGATTTTGGTGTGTGGTGTGGTTTGGTTGTGGTTGGTGAGTGAACAATTCTTTCCCAATGTCCTGAATTGGATTACTCTGCTTGTTCCACATGGTCTCTTCATGAGCATATATGTGCCAAGGGTGTTGCTGCCAATCCTGTTCATAATCAAACAGCTCTTCTTCCTCCTCTTGCATCACTGCATATTGTGGTTGTGGAGTCCAATCCTGGTAGTAGTGGGTGGGGTCTAAAACAGCTCCATTGTGAGATTGGTCGTTATGCAGCATTCTTGCTCTAGCAACTGGTGGGGGAATGTAGTACTGCTGGTTTGCAATTGCTTGTTGTGGGATGTTTGTGGATTTGTGGATCTGGGTCTGATTTTCTTGGGGTTTTGGTGGTGGTTGAGCAGTGTTTGGGTTCTTGCCTTTGAAGTTTGAACCTTTATCTTCCACAGGCTGTGCTTGAGGTAACAGTGCTACTCCAGTAAGATGGTTAAGGATCTTATCCACACTGACCTTGAGATTGTGAGTACTTTCCTCCTGTGTTTTCATGAACTGGTCGAGAGTCCTTCGAATTCCATCCACTTCCACAGCTGTTGCAAAAACTGTGCCTTCTTGTTCGTCATCCACCAACGCCATCCTGGATTAACAGATTCGGTTCAGGTGTAAACCCTCCCCACAAGATCTGTCAATCAAGCTCTACTCCTGGATCACGGAATCGGCTTAGGAATTTTACACAAGGACTTGCCTTGCAACCCTCGCGTCAGAGTGATCCCCGCCGTCGCCTCCACACAAACAAATCAGAATAGGCACTCAGAATTTTACACGGAAACAAGTGTTCCGCAACCCTAGCCCTTCCAATTTGCGTGTCAGATTTGGGGGGAAAGGGGGACTTGTACCTCGAATCCGGGTGGGAGGGTGGGATTTTAGGTGATTGAGTCGCAACCACCGTCACACGCGCCAATCGGACTCGAATCGAGGTACTTGGCTCTGGAATTTTCAGCGAAAACCACCGAAGGATGGTTGGCTCTGGATACCTTTGTCAGGATCTGGCAACTAACGGGAAGGAAAACGCAAAAGGATGAGGGAATTCAACGGAAGAAAACAGGAACTGAAGGAACTCGCGAGGAACTCCAGGAAAATAGCGGTGGAACTAGAGAGCTTTACTGAAATCACGAGGGCAACAGAGTTCAGTCGCAGCCGCCAAGGAGACGGGCGAGAGCTAACTAGTTCTACTGCTACTAGGGTTCATATTCCTCAGCATGACCGGAATCGTTTTCCCCCCCGAGAGCTAAATACAAGTGCTCTGGGTTTACAAGGTGAAATTAAGCTAAACACTGTTTAACATCCGAAAACTTGATTAACGGTACAAGAAGCACGCTGAGCCGTTGGATGGTAGTTGGATGGCGATCTTGAAGTCGACGAAACGGTATGAAGAGCGCCGGCTTCACTGTTGCGAACTGAAGGTTTCTGAATGCAGAATATGCAGACTACTGAAAGCTTCTGAATAAGATTGTGTTGCTCCTGACAGAGGTGCTCGCCGGTGATGCTAGCGCCGCGCGTGCGTTCGGCGGCGGAGCCTTTTTATCCGTTTACCGTCAAAGGCCATGTTTAGTTCGTGAATTTTGAAAACTAGTTTGCAAATTTGCAATTTTGGAACTAAACATCTTCCTTCAACTAGTTTGCAAAGTTGCAAAAGTAACGCATTGAAAAACGTGCCATCTCTCTTGTGACACGCTTTTCAATGCAACTTTTGCAACTTTGTAACTAAACACCCCTTTCAACTAGTTTGCAGACTTTGGCACTTTTACAAACTAGTTTCTAAAGTTTTGAAAGTTTCACGAACTAAACATGCCCAGAGGCGACTGCAGGATGAGAGCCCCGGCCGGCGAGAGGAAAAGGCGTCTGCTGATTTGGATTCAGGGACTGCTCCGTCCCTACCCTATCCTCCCGTGCGAAGTTAGTCACGGACTGGCAAGCGAGATCGAGACAAATCTTTCCACACACACAGAGCTAATTGAATATGTGCGCAACAAATGATGTAGCCGATTTTTTAGTGAGAATCGCGCCTATTTTGTTAACTCCCAGCTTAATTACCACATTTATTGCAACGGGCAGTATTGTATATGCTTTTTTAATAAAAAAAATCAATATTATCCTAGGGGTTGGAGCAACACAAGAGGCCATTGTCCGTGCTGTCCTTGCGGCGACACAATGCACATGCATCAAAGCAAGTTTTCGCAAGGCCTATCTTTCCTTTTAAAAAAGAATCTTGGCAGGATAAAATTGAGAGAGGAATCTCCCAGTAAAGTTGAGCGAGAGATTTCAATTCCGGCTGTAAATCAATCGCGGCACGCCGGCCCCGCCAGGAAATCGGGAGGAAGAACTTGGAAGGATCGATGGATGGGTATGGCCAGAGCAGATCTTACTGGATACAGATATCGGTCTCGGCTGGTTTAAGGATAAGCTAGTTTATGCGCCGCCGCCGTTATCCCCACCTACTGCATAGTACTACGCTTCACGCGCAAAGTGCAGCGCATCTCGTCCCCGCGCGCGCCGCACCCGCCCGGATGGACGTCGTGGGTCAGGTGATTGGTCGTTGGCGGCTGACGCGTGCGCCCGTCGGCCGTCGCCGTCGGCGTCAGCCGGGGGATAACCGGATAAGCCGGAGCACAAGCACGGCACGGCATGGCATTGGCACGCGCGCGCCGGAAAGCTGACCGCGCGTCTGGTCCCGTCGCTGCCCGCGCGGCGTGTCGCCGATGGCGATGTGGGAATTGGGGATGGGAGGCGCGCCCCTTGGCGGCGCGAGGGGGCGGGCTGCACTGCCATGCCAAAGGATCGTCGGCGAATGGTGGGGGAGTGGGCTCGGGGTGGCTGGCTGGGCTCCGGTCAGCACCAGCACCAGTGCCGGTCGTTCGTCCGTGGGTCGGCCCCCGCGGAGCGGCGGTCGGGATGAGGATTCGGTGAACCTTGGAAAGCCAGTCGGCCGTGGTCCCGAGCGCTACTGGTGTCTACTGGGGACGGTGGATACTAAGGTTGACCAGCTCGGACAAGTGTACAAGGAGAGAGAAAGAGAGTGACGAGATCAGAGGGTAAATTAATAATGACAAAACGGAAAAGGTGATATGTCAGTATTGGGCCGAATGTGTACAAAATGGGCCTAACCATATCGACAGTTCTTGAAATCCCTTCCGCCTGTACTCATTCAACTGGGCCTACTATTTTGAATAGGCCTCGATCCGTGCATGGCCTACTGCCGACTCGACGAGGACGACCGGGAAAAGCTTGCAAGGGCCTGGATGTATTTTTCATTTCTTTCAAGGGTGCCTTTGTAAGAGTTAGGATGTAAACCATCAGAAATATTTGTGAAATATAAACGCAGTTTCTCAAAAAAGAAAAGAAAAAAAAGAACGATCTGCCGACTGCGCGAGGCGGCGTCCTGTGATTCTGTGAAGTTGTACGGACGGAAACGGCCGGAAAAACCCTTGCCCATTCGTGTGTCTATATTTTATTATCGGAAACGGGATCGGGAGTGGGATAATAAGGAACGAGAGTGAAATTGGAATATACGGGTTTACGGAAACGGGCGGGAATCGAAAACTTAGCAGGATATATTTTTATAATTTAATTAATCACTATTCATCATGCACACTGAAAGGACCTTGATGTCGCCTAGAGGGGGGTGTGAGTAGGCGTTTCTGCAAATTACAAAAATTTAAACCCACTATCAGCACTGAAACCGGTCAGACCGGTTTCACCTGGCAGTAGGGAACCAAAAATACACAACCCCTTATAACAATTCTAGCACAAACCACTTTGGACAATAAGCTTCACCAAGTGTTTACAAGTATATTTATGAAGCTCCTGCACACAGCACAAGTATACCAAAGTAGATAGATGCGGAATTACAAGTAAATGCTAGAATTGACAAATGTAAGTAAATGGAGACAATACACAAAGATTTGTTTACCGAAGTTCAGATTCACCGCCTGCACCAAGCAGCCATGAAGGCATGGTGAATCTTAGTCTCCGTTGAGGTGCTCACGAAGAGCCGGGTTGTCATCTAACTCTTTCCTCACCCAATCCACCACCAAGGTGTATTGAGTTTACTTACTGATTTCCTCATCAAGAGGATGGGCGATACAAACATCCGGGGCACAACCACACAAGGAATGTGTGCTCCACGGCGACGCCTAGCCTTCTAGGAGCAAAGCTCCAAGAGTAACAAATGCTTCACGAGTTGCTTGACGCCACCACAAGTGCTCAAGGTCAGATTGCTCACACACAAGTCTCTCTCTCAACCCAACTCTAAGAATCTCACAAGCATGCTCAAATCTCACAAAAAGAGGTTGGGGAGAGCTCAGCTGGCCTCAAGAAGGTGTTAGAAATACACAGAACCAGCAGCCCCTCAAAGAGGAGCTCTTGGGTATAAACACCCAAGCCCAACAAAACTAGCCGTTTTTCTGTCAGACAAAACCGGTCAGACCGGTTTGTCAAACTGGTCAAACCGGTTTCAAACTCAACTAGCCGTTAGACACTCAGAGGCCAGGAACGGTCAGACCGGTACCCAAAACCGGTCAGACTGGTTTTGGCCAGACAACCCCACTAAGTTAGATTTCACTCGATTAGACTCTCATGGGTTTGACTTGAGCACTTTCAGTGAATGTCTATCAACCAATGTTGCATCCCTCTTGATAGTACGGTATACCTAAACTCAAGACATATAAATAAACATATTTCAACCACTTGAGCTTGTATATTGAGAATTATGCCAATACTTGAATATTCTTCACTTGAGGGCTTTTAACATTGTCCATCATCTGAGCAGATCAACCTTGAGCTAGTGACTTAGGATTTTCCATAACTTATGTTTGAATTCACTTTTAATCCTTAGGCCACTTCCTTTATCAACCATAACATATAAATATGCATTTCAGTGCCTTCCTTGACAAGACTTGGATATGATGCTTTGAAACCCCCAGGATACTAGATACTTCACCTTAGCATTATGCACATGGTCATAAGTCGTCACTTAGCCAAAGCTTGCTTAGTCCCTCGCTCTAGTCATCTCGATTTGTTTCTCCATAACTTACCCTTGCATCATCAAGTTTAGCTTTGCTTTGCCATTGAGTGAATACCATTTGAAAGACTCTTCAAATGCTTGTTCTTGATTGATAAAGAATATCCCACATAATGCAAGCTTCCAATTGAAGACCAATATGTAACACATATGCTCATGTCCTTTTGTTGTACATACATGAAGTCTTGCAGTATCGTTTTTCTTTGTCAAATAAGTCATCTCATATTCTTGGAGACCCACATAGCATATCCCCAAGTTATTGCTTCATCATTGCTCCTTTTGAATTGACACCTGGGTCACCCGGGTTGGACCTGGCTGAGCCGGGTCAGCCTCTCTGTCCTGAATTTAATTTCACCTGGCTAACCTGGGTGCCACCTGGCTGAGCCGGGTCAGCTTCTCTGTCCAGAATTTAATTCTAGCTGGCTGACCTGGGTGCCACCTGGCTGAGCCATCTTAGCTTCACTTTATCTTTTGCAATGAATATTATTTCTTCACACACTTGCTTAGTTATATCAATGAATAACCATACATCATGATGAGCACATTAAATACAATAAACCATAAGAATAATCCCCTGCTCATCATCTCAAGCAAAGAAGTTAGTCCTTTAATCGCTTTGTCATTAAACTCACCAAAACCCACATGGGGGCCTAGATGCTCTTTCAATCTCCCTATTTTTGGTGATTGATGACAACCCGATTAAAGGTTACAGATATAACAATTAAATCACTTTGAATTCTGAGATATATGATGAGCTCCCCCTAAATATGTGCTTGAATTTGAAATTTTCAAATTTGGCCTTACATGCCAAAAGCACATATAAAAAGATGAAACCATGGAAGATCCCCCTATATCTCAGAATCCGTGGGGTGCAACAAGTGTGTGTAACATGTATAAAAAATAACGTGATGCGTAAGACAGGATATTCACATAAATAAACAAAGTGTATATGTGCTGCCTGGGGACAGACTGGTCAGACCCGGTTCCCCCTGTCAGTACATATACAAAAACAGTCATCACATCAAAACATGCATATCAAACTGACACAAAGTCACTCAATAAGCATTAAATGTACAACACACATAGTAGCACACATTACAAGTTCTCAAGCTCACAAATAGAAAAGGTTCGACATTATTACAAGTTCTATCTTTTCAACACAGATAAAGACAACAGAAACCGGTCAGACCGGTTCCAGAACCGGTCAGACTGGTTTCACCTGGACAGCACACTAAAGATAAGCTTTTAATCCGTCTCTTCTCCCCCTTTGTCATCGATCATCCAAAAAGCATGGAGAAGAGTTTTGCTGCTGCTGTCATCTACTGTCCAGGCCAAGGAGCCCAGCCGGAGGGGAGAGTGGGATCACTGAAGATACCCGTAATGAACCTCTCAAATGGTTCATTTTGAGCTAGTGGAGGATCTGTTGGTGCAACATAGGGAATGCCAAAGTCACCCTGAATAGGAGCTCCATACTGAGGTGGTGAAGGTGGTGGAACAGAAGATGAAGAAGCTCCAAAAGTGGGATCCAAGATATGCGCGAAATCTTCATAGCAAGCCCCCGAGTTGTATTGACCCACCATTTCTTCCACAGAAGGAATTTCTTCCTCAACAGGCACTGGAGAGATTGGAGACCTTGGCGGCTGCAAGTTCATAGCATTGTGCATCCTTTTGATTGAATCTCTATCTTTCTTGCTTGCCACCCTCACCCTTTGCTGCTCAGCCATGATGTCCCTCTGATTCTTGCACATTCCAGTGAGAAAACTAAGGAATTTCTTCATGGGAGAGGATGGCTTCCCACCGGACCGAGATGAAGATCCCCGTTGCTGCTGCCCAGGACCAAACCGGTCAGACCAGTCTGGGGAATCGGTCAGACCGGTTGGTCCCAGGCTAGCAGCCTCATGCTGAACATGCTGCTCCTTCT
>CM014272.1:60023431-60051162 GCA_004135705.1 Alloteropsis semialata | reverse complement strand
AACCCGGCCCTTTGTGGGCTCCTCAACGGAGACGTAGGATTCATTGGTTGAATCCGAACTCCGGTAACTAAATCCTCGTGTCGCCTTTGTGGTTTGCCTCACTTGTTGATCTCTAGCATATTATCTGTGCTTTCGCTTCGATCTACTTGGGTGTGCTTACATTGTGTGCAGGGATAGTTTTGCCTTGCTAAATATCATCTACAGAAGATACTCACCAAGTTTGGTTCGTGCTAGAAGTCGAGAAGACGCTCGAGCTGATGTTGGGTGTGCCCTCAGCACGGCACCGGTCTGACCGGTGTGGAGCACCGGTCTGACCGGTGAACCCCTGGCAGCTAGAGTGATTTGGGGGAAAGTTTTAATTTTTGGTCGCTCGCCTATTCACCCCCCCTCTAGGCGACATCAAGGTCCTTTCAGCCGCATCAAGTCGAATCAACCAAAGGGAAAAATATTGTTGTGGGTGATGAGAAGCCGAAGCCTAAAAATTTAAAGGGTAAATCAATTATCAGGGAAATGGTGTGTGAGAAGACCCCCAATGGCAGAGAAACTTTCAAAATCACTGCAAGAATTGCGGATCTCGGGGGCAAGGGACATCAAAAGCACCGTCTGAGCCTGCTGCACAGGACAAACCGGTGCCACCGGTTTCTGAAACCGGTCCCACGGGTTTTGGTCAGGGGTGCCCAAAAATGCTGAAACCCAAGTGTCCTGAGATTGGAACCTGGAAAATAAATGTGGCCAAAGATCAGGGTAAAGTTGCAAAACCAAAGCCGACCTTTGACCAGTTGTTTTTCAAATATGCAAATCAAAGGCCTGTTGATGAGGATTGGCCGGCAAAAAAGAGAAAGAGATCACCCATACGTCAAGAGAAGCCAATTTCGCCTCCAAGGGCGAATAACAGACAGAAGGGTGATGTTGCTATATTGTATCCTCAGCAGAATCAATATCAAGCCATGCCATGGATGCCACCGTATTACAATTCTCCATATCCGGCATGGGATTACAATGGGATGCATATGCCATATTACCCCATGCAATGTCCTCCTTTTCATCTAGGATGGGGTAATGACAGAGGACCAGTACATGAGAGGTTGGTGGATAACTGTTCAACTCCTCGTCGATCAGGTTGGGACGTGCCACCCAAAACCGGTGGCACCGGTTTCCAAAACCGGTGGAACCGGTTTCCTCAAAAGAGGCAACCATCTCCTTCCAAATAGGTATATCGGCCCAAAAAGGTGGAGGAAGTTGTCCAGAAGATAGATGTCGACCAAGAATGGACTACTGGTGCTGATATAATTCAGATTGGTGACATCAAGGTGATTCCAGAGGACGATGATAAGATGCCAATTGTGATTGGTGATGAGGCTAAGCCATCAGTCCAGGAAGATGTTGTTGCGGATCTTGGTGAGGGTAAGAAGGTTGAAATTGATAAATCTAAATACTTCATGCCAAAATGGTGTCCTCTAGGTTTGACACGCACACAAAAGAGGAAGTTGCAGCGGCTTCGCTTTCAAGAACAGAAGGAGAAGGAGCTAGAGAAGCAGAGGGAGGAACACTTCAACAAATACAGGCCCATGATTCCTCCAGGCAAAGGGTGAAAATTGAAGATCAATGAAGCTCCAGGACAAAATTTAGTGGCACCGGATTCCAAACCGGTGGAACCGGTTTTGCCCACCTCGGTGCCAGTTGCTGTGCCAAAACCGGTGGCACCGGTTTTGGATCCGGTGGTACCGGTTTTTGCTAATCCAGGTCCATCTCGTGTCGCTTCTGAGATTTCTGTCACTTCTACGTTTGATCAGAGGTTGTCATCGAATTCCCAGGATGTGGACGATGAACAGCTTGTTGATTATAATTTGTCGCCTGATCATATAAACGTTGATGCTAATGTGGTGCATCTTTCTTCGGATTATTACGTCATTCTAGAGGAAGAGATGGCTCATCTAGATTTTGGCCCAAAAGAAGCTATATTTAAAAGGCCAAAGGATTCTGAAAATCATCTTGTTGACACCAGAATTTGGTAATTTTATGGCCAGAGGAATCCCTAAAATAAAGCCGATAATCTAAGGAAAATCAAGACAGAAATCTAGATGATCAGGAGTAAAAGGAGACAGTCGGCTACTGGCAATAATCCGTAGGAGTCGCAGATCGACGAAGAGACGAGCCGATGGTTTTGCAGGCGTGATATACAGAGCTGCATGGATGTTCATGGAACGGGTGCTGCATACGCACGTATATTGGAAAGTGACCTTAGATTCCATCCAAGATAAAGAAAGATTGGTGGCTGGATTAATTAATTAAGAAGGAATGATCAGCCGAATAGCCAGAAGTAATTAGAATAAAGAAAGAAGAATTATGGCATGGTTGTTGGTCTATGCTACGAGCAAGGAGTCCGGATAATTATGCATGCAGGTTGTGCTTTGCACGGATCGGCCAACGAAGCTTAATTAGCAAGGATTCTATAGAAGGGAAATTAGAGTCCATGTATCTTAATATTTCCTTTTTGTTTAGTCGAGATATCTATAATTAGCTAGTCAGGAGTCGTTAGGATTTTATTCCCATACGTGAGGTCCATGCCGTCCCTAAATATAAAGGGATGACGGTCATTGTAAATTTTTATCTCTCGATCAATACACAAACTGGCATCACGCCAAAACCTTAGGAACCATGTAGCTTATCGACGAGTTCTTCAGCAAGCTGGGCTGCATCAGTCTTCGATCTCCAGCCTGCCGCGAGTTCCGTCACCCGGATCGATCCAAGCTTTGATCTGAGGCGCATCGCCCTCTTCTCGTTTGGATGGTTCAACTATCGAATTAGCGTAAGCTTTGAATTGAGGCGCATCGCCCTTTCTCGTTTATGCTGTTCAACGTAACATGTCGGCTTTACTTTGCTTATTCAATATAATAGCCGATCTGTTACTGACGGGCTGTTCTTCAAGTTTTCGGGTTTGGTCTAGATTCCCTACGTCGGAGCTAGATTTATCTTGATTATTAGAAGGCAGCTTATGCGGTTGTTTGGAGTTTCTAGATTGATTTAGATCTGCGCCATGTGAATTGATCTGACTCTTCAAACAGCTATGAGCATTGGTTTAGTCCGATTTGAGCTGACAATATCGTTCCAGGTCCGATTCATCTTTATAGACTTAATCTGGTTGTTCTTTGAATATCGGGTTTGATCTAGATTCCCTACGTCGGAGCTAGATCTTTCTTGATTATTAGAAGGCAGCTTATGCTGTTGCTTGGAGTTGCTAGATTGGTTTAGATCTACGCCATGTGAGTCAATCTGTTTCTTCAACAACTGTGAATATTGGAACGATCTTGTTACTGTTCTATCAGGATGATTATCATTGCGAGCTTCCTGTCCAAGAGATTAGGCAGGAGGGACAACATATCGGCTCTCACAGCTTATTGAATATACTGCAACGGGCAAAGCCGATCTGTTATTATGATTGCATCAAGATTAGCTGCGGGAGAGCTGTCTTTATTATATCTGCGAGCAATTACGTGAGGCAATGGTGCCACCGATTTATCTTTGGATTGCCAAGATTGGTTTAGATTCCCTACGTCGGAGCTGGGTTTTTCTTGGTTATTCAGTGATTAATCGTTTATTGGGTTGTTCTTCGAGCTTTCGGGTTTGATCTAGATTCCCTACGTCGGAGCTAGATTTATCTTGGTTATTTGAAGGCAGCTTATTCGGTTGTTTGAGGTTGCTAGATTGATTTAGATCTACGCCATGTGAATTAATCTGATTCTTCAACAGCTATGAGAGATCGGAAAGCTAGCAGATGTATTAGAGATGATGATCAAGCAGTTAAGACGATGAACAGCGTATCGGCCTTATTCTGTACTGATTATATTCTGCAAAGGCATGGCCGGTTCGCTATATGATATCGATCATGCTCCTTGTCAGTTGAATGGTCAAACTGACTGGCACGCCCCGAATTTCAAGATATAGGATCTGCGCTGGAGTTAAGCAAATCTCCCAGGTCTTCGTGTTGCATGTATGAAAATCCACCGGCTGGGTTTTTTGCGTCAACACATCTAAAGACGCTGCACATGAAGGGGCATATCAATGGGAAGCCAGTTTCGAGGATGCTTGTTGATACCGGGGCAATTGTCAATTTGATGCCCTATTCTATGTTCAAGAAGCTTGGTGGATTAGATGATGAGCTGATCAAGACCAACATGACTGTCAGTGGTGTGGGAGGAGGCGAGCCTATGAGTGCTAAGGGCGTTGCTTCTATGGAGCTCACCATTGGGAGCAAGACGTTGGCTACTGCTTTCTTTGTCGCCGAGACCCAAGGTAACTTCAGTTTAATATTGGGTCATGATTGGATTCATGCAAATAGATGTGTACCTTCTAGTTGCACCAATTTCTTATTCAATGGGTTGACGACGACATTGAGATTGTACATGGGGATACATCGGCTTGTGTTGCTGTGGCTGATGGCTCTACCATGTCAATGCATGATCATGTCAAGTGTTTGACAGGTTTAGATATTTCTGACTATGAGATGATCAGTTGTACTATGGCTTTGTGCCTGCTGTTCTAACCATTTGTTATGAATTAATGAATAGTTCAGAATGGTTGCAGCAGAGACTTGAGCACTATCTGGCATAAAAGAACGATATGTGTGAGGCCATTGAAAATTTTGATGATATGAGTAAATTGGGACAAGGTTTTACGTCGGCTGATCCTTTAGAGGAGGTTGATATTGGTAATGGTTCTATACCTAGGCCGACATTTGTAAACAAAAATTTGAAAGCTGATTATAAAGCTGAATTAATCGAGCTGTTGAAAGAGTATGTTGATTGTTTTGCATGGAATTATCAAGAGATGCCTGGTTTAAGCCGCGAGTTAGTTGAACATCGGCTGCCTATTAAACCTGGTTTTAGGCCTTTTAAACAAACTGCTAGGTGTTTCAATCCTAATATGTATGACCGGATTAAAGAAGAAATTAATCGGTTGTTGGATGCAAATTTTATTAGGCCTTGTCGTTATGCTGAATGGTTATCTAATATTGTGCCAGTTGAGAAAAAGGATTCTGGTAAGCTCAGAGTTTGCATTGATTTTAGAAATCTTAATAGAGCTACTCCTAAAGATGAATATCCTATGCCTATAGCCGACATGCTTATTAATGATGCTTCTGGACATAAAGTTATTAGCTTTCTTGATGGTAATGCTGGTTACAATCAAATATTTATGGCTGAAGAGGATATATTCAAAACAGCCTTTGTATGTCCAGGTTTTATTGGCTTATTTGAGTGGGCAGTTGTGACCTTTGGTTTGAAAAATGCTGGTGCTACTTACCAAAGGGCTATGAATTTAATTTTTCATGATTTGTTTAGCTTAATCATAGAAGTTTATATCGATGATATTGTTGTTAAATCGGCTGGCTTAATACCCCATTTGGCTGATTTGAGACTTGCTTTTGAGAGAATGCGTCGGTATGAATTAAAGATGAACCCACTTAAATATGCATTTGGTGTGTCGGCTGGAAAGTTTCTAGGCTTTATTATTCATGAGAATGACATAGAGATAGATCCTAAAAAAATTGATATTATTAAGAAGATCAAAGCTCCTACATGCACGAAAGATTTGCAGAAATTTCTAGGCAAGGTGAATTACTTGAGGAGATTTATTTGCAACTTTTCTGGGAAAGTCAATGCTTTTACTCCTATTCTTCGGTTAAAAGATGAAGCCGAATTTACTTGGGGTACAAAATAGCAAGAAGCTTTTGAGAAGATTAAATATTACTTGTCTTTGCCGCTAGTCATGAAAGCTCCTAGGAGAGGATTTCCATTCAAATTATATGTGGCTGCTAAAGATCAAGTAATTGGGGCTATTTTAACTCAAGAAACCGAAGGAAAGGAACATGTTATTATCTATGCAAGTCGTCGATTATTGGATGCCGAAACGAGGTATATATTTATTGAAAAGTTTGCTTATCATTATACTATGCTTGTACCAAGATGAGGCATTATTTATTATCCAATACTTGCATAGTGGTTTGTCAAACCGATATTATTAAATATATGTTGTATAGACCAATTTTAAGTGGTAGAATTGGTAATTGGGCTTATGCTCTCATTGAATATGATTTGGCTTGTGAACCTTTGAAATCTATAAAAGGCCAAATTGTTGCTGATTTTATTGTTGAGCATAACATTAATGATAATGATTTAGATATCGGTTATATTACTTTTACCCCATGGAAATTGCATTTTGATGGATCGATTTGTAAGAGCGGTTGTGGCATTGGAGTTGTTTTTATATCACCAAGTGGTGCTGAATTTGAGGCTCTTAACCGATTAGAAAATGATTGTACTAATAATCAAGCCGAATATGAAGCTTTGTTGTTCGGGCTAGAAATTTTGCATGACATGGGAGTAAAACATGTGGAAGTATTTGGTGATTCTCTGCCGGTTGTACAACAAGTTGATAAGGTATACCAATGCTTTGATGGGTTTTTAAATACATATCTTGATAAATGCTTGGATATAATTGCTCAATTTGATGAATTTTCTATATATCATGTTTCAAGAGATGAGAATCCAAGGGCGAATGCTCTGGCTCAGCAAACGTCTGGCTATGATGTTCAGAAAAGAAATTTTTATGAAAGAAAGCCGACACTTTGCATCACTGAGTTTTCTGCCCAGGAGAAACCGGTGACACCGGATTCTGAAACCGGAGGAACCAGAAATTCCGGTGGAACCGAATCTGAAACCGGTGGCACCGGTTTACCTGCTGACAGCAACACTTCTTCCATTGAGCAATCCAAAATTAATAAGGACAAAGTTGTTGATTGGAGAATACCTATTGTTGAATATTTGCAGAATCCTAGTCATAAATTTTACAGAAAAGTCCGACGGTGGGCATTTAAATTTACTTTGGTTGATGGTGAATTATATCGTCGGACGGCTGAGGATTTATTATTAAAGTGCCTGGATTCTGATCAAGCTAAGATTGCAATGGGTGAAGTTCATGAAGGAATTTGTGGTACACATCAATCGGCTCCTAAGATGAAGTGGCTTTTAAGAAGAGCTTGTTTTTATTGGTCTAATATGATAGCTGATTGTTTTCGGTACTACAAAGGTTGTGAAGAGTATCAAAGGTTTGGGAATATTCAGATGGTTCCAGCAATTTTATTACATCCTATCATCAAACCTTGGCCTTTTCGAGGATGGGGATTGGACTTTGTTGGGCAGATTTATCCTCCTTCTTCAAAGGGGCATCACTTCGTGTTGGTGGCTACTGATTATTTTACAAAGTGGACCGAAGCAGTACCTTTGAAGAGTATGACACATCGGGAGGTAATTGAGTTTATTACTGAGCATATTATCCATAGATTTGGCATTCCACAAACTTTAACTACTGATCAAGGTACTTCATTTACATCAAAGCAAGTTTGTGAGTTTGTTGAGATGTATGGTATTAAATTGCTCAATTCATCTCCATACTATGCTCAGGCTAATGGTCAGGCCGAGTCTAGTAACATGACTTTGATTAAGCTTATTAAAAAGAAAATATAGAAGAATCCTAGAAGGTGGCATGAGGTTTTATCTGAGGCTTTGTGGGCTCATCATATATCTAGACATGGTGCTACTAAGGTTACTCCTTTTGAGCTTGTGTATGGCCAGGAAGCTGTTTTACCTGTTGAAGTGAATTTGAGTGCTTATCGGTTGGCTAAGCAAAATGATCTCAATGATATTGATTATCATGACTTGATGATGGATAATATTGATGAGGTGACCGACAAGCGATTAAAGGCCTTGAAGGAGATTGAGAAAGACAAAATTCGGGTTGCCAAGGCTTACAATAAGAAGGTAAAACCAAAGTCTTTTCAGGTTGGTGATCTGGTTTGGAAAATAATTCTACCTATAGGATCGAAGAGCAACAAGTTTGGTAAATGGTCTCCAAGTTGGGAGGGTCCATACAAGATAGTCAAGGTAATCTTTGGCAATTCTTATATGGTGGAGACTTTGCAAGGTCAGCGGCTGCCAAGAGCTCTCAATGGGAGGTATTTGAAGAAGTATTATCCGAGTGTTTAGCAGGAGGCTTAATTTATATGGCCGATAGTATTGAGTATCGCCTTTAGAATAAAAAGGCCGATGGATTTTGTTTAAACATCGCCCTCAGGAGTATTTTCTTGTGCTAAAATGTTTTCTGGTACGCAAGCTTTACCAAAAAACAGGGGGCATATGTTGACGATCAAATTTGGCACAAGGCTGATCGGGCATCAGAAACCGGTGGCACCGGATTCTGAAACCGGAGGCACCGGTTTCCCTTCTGTAGCCAGTCTGGCAACAGAAACCGGTGGAACCGGTTTTGGAAACCGGTGAAACCGGTTTTCCCCGAGTCCTAGTAGGTTTGGACTCTTTTTGTAGATCCGAGTTGTAATAGGACTTTCCTTGCGGGGCAAGACCTCCCCACCCTATAAATATAAAGGGCCACGGCCGATTGAGGTTTAATCCAATCGATCAAATACAAAATACCTTTACTTTTTGTCATCTCCAAACCCTATCTTTTCCAACCCTAAATTTCTGTTCGTGCTTCGTCTCTACAGCGTTGACGGCGTTCTGAGTGGCCTGCCGATCTCAGAGCAACCCTAGGCGCGCCTGCCCTGACGGGGTCCCTCCTGGGCCGGCGATCTTAGGCTCACGCAGCAAGCCCTAGGAAACCGGTGGAGCCGGAATCCCAAAATCGGTGGTACCGGTTTTGCTCGGCGTGCTGCAGTTGATCGATCCGTTGCGGATCCGCGCGTGCTAGCGCAACTTGGTGTGTTGACCGTGAAAAGCGTCAACACGAATCCTTTCCCTCAAAAAAAACACTAGCTGATGGTTAGTTGCTAACTGGAAGCTAGGGAAGTTCTCCGTTGCTGTGGGAAATTTGTACAATTAAATGAGTATCAATTGGGTGAAGCAAAGAGTAAAATTGCAAGTTTTTGATTAATAGAATGGTGTATGACAGAAGTATAAGGTGCTTAATGGGGAAAAAATAGAGGGGATTGTTTGATATGTAGTCAACAACTTTGTTGACAAAATTAAATGAGCAAATCCAAATCCCAGCCTATTGGATGATGCTAGCAGTACAAACTACAAGTAGCTTGAGTGGAGAAAATTAAGATGCGTATGTAGCATGAGTTACATATACTGAATGTACAAACTCGGTAATGGATTAGAAATGTGTGGTACTTAAGTAAAATTATTGTTGTATAAATAAATACGATAGAATTGTCGTAAGTAATTGAACTAATTTTGATTTTTATTGCTAGAGTCGGCTTCGCTGAAAATGGCATGATGGTAAGAGTTCTCTGTTTTGATGTACTCCATCCGTTCTAAATTAGAATTTATTTGATTTTTTGACTCCAAGTTTGACCGCTCGTCTTGTTCAAAACAATTGTGCAAATATAGTCAAATTTAAGTCATTCTTGAAGAAATTTTATTAATAAAATAATCCAAAACAAAAGATGTGATATTTTGCACAATTTTATGAATAAGACGAGCGGTCAAACTTGGGGCCAAAAAAGTCAAACGAATTCTAATTTGGAACGGAGGGAGTAGTCAACAGTGAGAATATGATTGTCTGATGGCAATTGCTTTGGTGATGTCTCCATCCTGAAATTTACTTGTGAGGGTTACACAAACTTTTGGTTTTGTAGAATGCATCCATGTATCTGTTATTTTCCTGATCCGTCTCACGTGCACGGATCACAGCTAGAGATGAAAACGGTCGGAAAAAATCATGTCCAGTCATATTTCTATATTTATCCCGCCTGTTTCCATATCTTCGGAAAAATATGGAAATGGGACAAGACATGGGTGGAGGTGTTTCCCGCCAATTTTTACGGGATCCCGTATTTATCTGGAAAAATTTTATATTCATCCCGTATTTGTAAAATCCAAAAAGGCCCACCAATCAACAACTTTTCTAGCTCCTCAAGCCTTAAGTTCGTGCACAGATGCCTGCACTAATGTATTGCATACATGTTTGCCTACGGTGAATGCATGAAATACATGATAAATGTAGTGTTATGTATGTGTGTGAAAGAGCATCTAGGCCCCCATGTGGGTTTTGGTGAGTTTAATGACAAAGCGATTAAAGGACTAACTTGTTTGCTTGAGATGATGAGCAGGAGATTGTATTTAATGTGCTCATCATGATATATGGATATTCATTGATATAAGCAAGCAAATGTGTGAAGAAATAATGCTCATTGCAAAAGATAAAGTGAAGTTAAGATGGCTCAGCCAGGTGGCACCCAGCTCAGCTAGGTAAATTAAATTCAGGACAGAGAAGCTGACCCAGCTCAGCCAGGTGGCACCCAGGTCAGCCAGGTGAAATTAAATTTAGGACAGAGAGGCTGACCTGGTTCAGCCAGGTCCAACCCGGGTGACCCAGGTGTCAAGTCAAAAGAAGCAATGATGAAGCAATAACTTGGGGATATGCTATGTGGGTCTCCAAGAATATGAGATGACTTATTTGACAAAAAAAATGATATTGCAAGACTTCATGTATGTACAACAAAAGGCCATGAGCATACATGTTACATATTGATCTTCAATTGAAAGCTTGCATTATGTGGGATATTCTTTATCAATCAAGAACAAGCATTTGAAAAGTCTTTCAAATGGAATTCACTCAATGGCAAAGCAAAGCTAAACTTGATGATGCAAGGGTAAGTTGCGGAGAAACAAATCGAGCTGACTAGAGCGAGGGACTAAGCAAGCTTTGGCTAAGTGATGACTTATGACCATGTGCGTAATGCTAAGGTGAAGTATCTAGTATCCGGGGGGTTTCGAAGCATCATATCCAAGTATTGTCAAGGAAGGCATTGAAATGCATATTTATATGTTATGGTTGATAAAGGAAGTGACCTAAGGATTAAAAGTGAATTCAAACATGAGTTATGGAAAATCCTAAATCTCTAGCTCAAGGTTGATATGCTCAGATGATGGACAATGTTAAAAGCCCTCAAGTGAAGAATATTCAAGTATTGGTATAATTCTCAATATACAAGCTCAAGTGGTTAAAATATATTTATTTATATATCTTGAGCTTAGGTATGTCGTACTATCAAGAGGGATGCAACATTGGTTGATAGACATTCACTGAAAGTGCTCAAGTCAAACCCATGAGAGTCTAATCGAGTGAAATCTAACTTAGCGGGTTGCCTAGCCAAAACCGTGAGAACATGGTGAACAAGCTTAAGAAGGGATCAATGGTCACTGGCTTAATCCCTCAGCTTAACAAGCAAATCAACAAGAACAAGACTCAAGAAAAGGAGAAAAAGGAGCTTGATCATATGCAATGCTTCAAATGTTCAAACATGGGACATTATGCATCCATGTGCTCTCTCAGGCATAAAAGCAAGGCAAAGAAGCAAAGAAAATCCAAAAAAGGCTATGCTATAAATGCAAGGAATTTGGGCACTTAATTAATGCCTGTCCACTGATCAATCTACATCTTCAAACAGCAAGGCTAGCAAGGGACAAGTGATCAACAAGAAGAGCAAATCACCAAGAAATATCAAGAATTACATTTGCTACACTTGTCAGTCAAAGGGACACCTAGGTAAAGATTGTCCAAATGGTAACGCTCCCAAATCTGATCTTGTCCATTATGACTTTGCTAGGCTTGGGAATGACAAAGCTGGTACTTGTGCTACTAGAGTGATTAGTTCACCTCAAACTAGCATAAGGGCCATTTGGGTTCCCAAGTTTCTTGTGACTAACCTTAAAGGACCCAACATGGCTTGGGTACCTAAAAGCACTTGCTAGACCTGCAGGGAAATAGAAATGCATTGGGGCTTTGGCAAGTATATCAAAATGTGTAAACTCCATCAACTTGCCAAAGCATCACTCAATCTACTATACTATTTCCAATGACATCTTGGTAACATGTTCTAATTGGTTATCTTAGTCATATTCTGTCCTTTATGGATACAAGTATTTCATTCATTGAGAATGCATGGATATGACTAAGTCACTTATACTTAGCATTTATTCCCCATATGCCAAGATGCTTTTAATGGTTCTCTAGCAGAGCATTTTTACTTTGAAGTGCAGGAAAAATATGGAATCAATAAATAAAGAATTTCTTGAAGTAAGCAAAGACGAGAAATCCACTTATATGAAGCTAACTGGGGGAACCCGTTTGACCGGTTCCCCAGACCGGTCTGACCGGTTGTGGCCCAGCAAGCGTTACTCAAGTTCCGGCCAGCTTCAGATCTTCTGACCTAAAGGTCCGACAGCCTCTGGCTCGTGCCAGAAGTTCCAATCAACCATGCTAGAAGTTCCGGCAGGGGTTTAACTGTCAGGCTTCATCTAAGTTGGAATATTACAAGAAATCCTTCCAGCACTTTCATGGCATACAATTCATATACTATCTTTGTGCTGGTAAGTATTCTTGGCACCATTTCAATAAATGCAATTTATTTGTGTGCTGGGACCAAATTGTGAAATAAATTCCTCAAGCTCATTAAATTAAACAAGTGCATGTGACAAGTGATTCAATCACTTGATGCACATATTAAGGGGGAGTTTATCTTACAATTTGTGTCTTTGAGACAAACAATTTCTTTTAGTGATCTTATAGTCCCATTTGTGAG
This sequence comes from Alloteropsis semialata, assembly GCA_004135705.1. Taxonomy (NCBI): domain Eukaryota; kingdom Viridiplantae; phylum Streptophyta; class Magnoliopsida; order Poales; family Poaceae; genus Alloteropsis; species Alloteropsis semialata. The sequence continues at coordinate 60,038,561 of CM014272.1, read as the reverse complement.
AGCTTATCTCTCTTTGAAGCAAGCTATGCCTCTTGTTCAAGATTGGTAAAATTGTATCTATTTCTTACTTGGGCAATGAATTTTTCTTAATAAATAGTTGTTTGCCATAATATAGATTAAATCCCTTTGCTTGGCTTTGTGACAAGACTGATGCATATGAGCTTGCCTTCCATCCATATACACATATGCATCAAGAAAAAAGAATTTAACCTATATTGTAGGGTTTCATCCTTTAGTGATCCATTATGCCTTTCCATTTCAAAGATCACTAAATGATGAAACTAGGTCTTGTGCCATTTAATGCATTTCTCTTCTCTGATGCCTGAGAAGGGAAAACATAAAGAGACAAAGGTGTTTGGATTATATTGACAATGCACAAGAATTAAGAAATGAATCTTCACCAATACGAAGAAAAGGATTAGCTAGAGGCCAAGGTATGTTTCTTTTTACCCATATTTTTACATTGAGCATCTAGGCCTCATATCTATGCTAGTGTCTGCATTCTTGCATGTAACTTTCTCAAGTTCCTCTCTTTGCACCTATTAGATGTTTAGTAAATTCCTTCTTGAAAAGTGACTTGGTGTCAAATGTTCCATTAAAACGGTGTAAGGAATATGCTAAACATTCTAATAAGGTTCATGGCTTGATTAGTTGCATGCTTGTGTGGCATAGGATAGATTTTGAAAAATCCAACTAGTATGTTAGGACTTGTGTGTTTTTGAAAATATTTGGTTCTTGGTCTTTGTGACCCAATGGATCTGTATGTGACTATAGTTAACCTTGCTTGACTGATGGCTAGTCACAAATGGTGAAATTTCTCTCAAGTCCATAAATTATCTATCTTTCCCAACTCTCTTGGAAGTATCAAGAAGTTTGAATAAAATTAGAAATTCCTGTTCTTGATCAAGATCCTATACCAAAATCTATCCAGCACAAGGCTATTTCACTTTTGGATCATTTCTTGGAGATGAAGGTGCTTCTACTGGACTGTGGCTGGTTTCTTGGGGGAAACCGGTCTGACCGGTTCTAGGAACCGGTCTGACCGGTCTGCCTTGGGGCCACCACCTTTTTACCACTTCACCTCTAGAAGTTACCTTATCCTCTCACATTCACCCCTCACGCCCAGACCTTGCCCGTGACCTCTTTCCCGTGCTCTCCCCTGCCCGAGCTCCTCCCTCCATCACTTTTTTGAAGATTCAACCAAGGAAACAGCTCGGCCTCTTGGAGTTTGGAGATCTGAAGTGATTCTCATCGGTCTGACCAGATTCAACACCAATTTTTGGATTTAAATCTTCAGGTTCTTCCCTCTCAAGGTATTCATATGTTCCCCATGCCCGATCTATGTGCTCAGTGAATATTTCTAGGATTCCTTCAAGCAATCATCACCTAGTATGCCTAGGAAGATTTTCCTAAAGTTTCATTCAGGTTGGTGGGCTACATTTCGAGTTACCATGATCTAGGGTTCCACTGCAGGAACCGGTCTGACTGGTTCCAGGGACCGGTCTGACCGGTTCTTGCTGTGAAACCCTAACTCTTGTTCTATGGGATCCATGACTTCTCAATTGATATCTAGGTATGTTTACCATGATCATACTTTTCAAATCCTAGGTTTATTTCAATATCTATCTAGCCAGAATCATGGTTCCTTGACTGGTTCTGTGTAGAACCAGTCTGACCGGTTCCTGGATCCGGTCTGACCAGTTGTACCCAGATCAGTCCTGTCCAGCCCATAAATTCCAATCCTTTCGCTCTCGTAAATTTTCATATATTCTTGTGACCTGATCTTAGTGTTTCCATACTCTATATGTCCAGGAATCAGTGCAGATGGCACCACAAAAGAGTGTAGCAAAAAGAACTAAAAGAGCGCAAGATGTTGATGATAAGATTGCCGGTGGATCCAGTCAGGTCCCGGTGGTTACTAGGCCTGGTCTAAGGCCTAGAGGACAGAAAAGGGCAGCGTCAAGTGAGGTGAATGACAGCGATGAGACAGAATCAAGTGTGAGCAGTGATGATGAGGATATTGAGGATGAATCCTATGTCCTTCAGCCGCGTCGTGGGAAAGGGAAAGCAAGAGAGGGCAGCAGCAGTGATGATGATGAGGAGGAGGAGGAGGAAGAGGAGGAGGAGGCTCAGGTCCCTAGAGATAGAGGGCCTACAGTTGGTCAGGGCAGTAGCTCTTCTGCTGTTATGCCTATTGTGATGACTCCCACAGGTCCATCTGACAGAGTCATTGTTGATTATTATGGGGCTGGGAGCACAGAGGTGATAAAAAGGATGAGAAAGGAAAATCCTCTCAATGTGCCTAGGTCTGCTTCAGATTTCAGGTTTCATACCTCTTTTCAGTAGGACCACTACCAGACCGTCATTCTAAGAAAAGCTAAGGTAGTATCAAAGGCACAGTGGATAGATTGAAGTGCTTTGGAGAGGAAGAACAATCCATTGCCGAACCAAATCATCAAGGTGTGTGAGGATAGAAAGATTAGGAGTATCATGGGGTACTCACATGATTGGAACACCGAGATAATAGCCCAATTCTATGCCACATTATATTTTGGGACTATTCAGGGAGATAGAGTGATGCATTGGAGGACTGAGGGAGTTGCTTATAGTATCACATACACTCAGTTTGCGGAGTGCCTTGGGTTCAGGAAGAAGGATGCATAGCGTGGCAAAATTCACTTTGAGATCATGATGCCACCTAAAGACATAAAATTTATATATACCAGGACAGAGCAGCACAACTATGGCAAGGTAAAGGGCTTGTACACCTGCTACTCCATCCTAAACAGAATGTTTAGGAAGACTATCTGCCCTAGAGAGGGAAATCCCACAGACGTATCCTTGTTTGGTAGGAATCTCCTTGCTAGGATGAGGCCAAATGGATAGAACTTTTGTGTTGCTGATTTTAGTTGGGAAGAAATCAAGACCGTCTCTGAAAACATTCAGAAAGTGCTGTGGCTATGCACCATACATAATGAGGATGATTGAAAAAGTGGCGGAAAGGACTTGGCCTATGGATGGTTGCACTTGCCTCTCACTGTTAAAGTGCCCAAGCACCCCATCCCTATCTCAGATGAAGAAGAAGAGGAAGAGTAAGAAATTCAGGTTGAAGAAGATGAGAGGGGGCAGAAGGAGCAGCATGTTCAGCATGAGGCTGCTGGCCTGGGACCAACCGGTCTGACCGGTTCCCCAGACTGGTCTGACCGGTTTGGTCCTGGGAAGCAGCAACGGGGATCTTCATCTCGGTCCGGTGGGAAGCCATCCTCTCCCAAGAAGAAATTCCTTAGTTTTCTCACTGGAATGTGCAAGAGTCAGAGGGACATCATGGCTGAGCAGCAAAGGGTGAGGGTGGCAAGCAAGAAAGATAGAGATTCAATCAAAAGGATGCACAATGCTATGAACTTGCAGCCGCCAAGGTCTCCAATCTCTCCAGTGCCTGTTGAGGAAGAAATTCCTTCTGTGGAAGAAATGGTGGGTCAATACAACTCGGGGGCTTGCTATGAAGATTTCGCGCATATCTTGGATCCCACTTTTGGAGCTTCTTCATCTTCTGTTCCACCACCTTCACCACCTCAGTATGGAGCTCCTGTTCAGGGTGACTTTGGCATTCCCTATGTTGCACCAACAGATCCTCCACTAGCTCAAAATGAACCATTTGAGAGGTTCATTACGGGTATCTTCAGTGATCCCACTCTCCCCTCCGGCTGGGCTCCTTGGCCTGGACAGTAGATGACAGCAGCAGCAAGACTCTTCTCCATGCTTTTTGGATGATCGATGACAAAGGGGGAGAAGAGACGGATTAAAAGCTTATCTTTAGTGTGCTGTCCAGGTGAAACCAGTCTGACCGGTTCTGGAACCGGTCTGACCGGTTTCTGTTGTCTTTATCTGTGTTGAAAAGATAGAACTTGTAATAATGTCGAACATTTTCTATTTGTGGGCTTGAGAACTTGTAATGTGTGCTACTATGTGTGTTGTACCTTTAATGCTTATTGAGTGTACCTTTAATGCTTATTGAGTGACTTTGTGTCAGTTTGATATGCATGTTTTGATGTGATGACTGTTTTTGTATATGTACTGACAGGGGGAACCGGGTCTGACCAGTCTGTCCCCAGGCAGCACATATACACTTTGTTTATTTATGTGAATATCCTGTCTTACGCATCACGTTATTTTTTATACATGTTACACACACTTGTTGCACCCCACGGATTCTGAGATATAGGGGGATCTCCCATGGTTTCATCTTTTTATATGTGCTTTTGGCATGTAAGGCCAAATTTGAAAATTTCAAATTCAAGCACATATTTAGGGGGAGCTCATCATATATCTCAGAATTCAAAGTGATTTAATTGTTATATCTGTAACCTTTAATCGGGTTGTCATCAATCACCAAAAATAGGGAGATTGAAAGAGCATCTAGGCCCCCATGTGGGTTTTGGTGAGTTTAATGACAAAGCGATTAAAGGACTAACTTCTTTGCTTGAGATGATGAGCAGGGGATTATTCTTATGGTTTATTGTATTTAATGTGCTCATCATGATGTATGGTTATTCATTGATATAACTAAACAAGTGTGTGAATAAATAATATTCATTGCAAAAGATAAAGTGAAACTAAGATGGCTCAGCCAGGTGGCACCCAGGTCAGCCAGCTAGAATTAAATTCGGGACAGAGAAGCTGACCCGGCTCAGCCAGGTGGCACCCAGGTTAGCCAGGTGAAATTAAATTCAGGACAGAGAGGCTGACCCGGCTCAGCCAGGTCCAACCCGGGTGACCCAGGTGTCAATTCAAAAGGAGCAATGATGAAGCAATAACTTGGGGATATGCTATGTGGGTCTCCAACAATATGAGATGACTTATTTGACAAAGAAAAATGATACTGCAAGACTTCATGTATGTACAACAAAAGGACATGAGCATATGTGTTACATATTGGTCTTCAATTGGAAGCTTGCATTATGTGGGATATTCTTTATCAATCAAGAACAAGCATTTGAAGAGTCTTTCAAATGGTATTCACTCAATGGCAAAGCAAAGCTAAACTTGATGATGCAAGGGTAAGTTATGGAGAAACAAATCGAGATGACTAGAGCGAGGGACTAAGCAAGCTTTGGCTAAGTGACGACTTATGACCATGTGCATAATGCTAAGGTGAAGTATCTAGTATCCTGGGGGTTTCAAAGCATCATATCCAAGTCTTGTCAAGGAAGGCACTGAAATGCATATTTATATGTTATGGTTGATAAAGGAAGTGGCCTAAGGATTAAAAGTGAATTCAAACATAAGTTATGGAAAATCCTAAGTCACTAGCTCAAGGTTGATCTGCTCAGATGATGGACAATGTTAAAAGCCCTCAAGTGAAGAATATTCAAGTATTGGCATAATTCTCAATATACAAGCTCAAGTGATTGAAATATGTTTATTTATATGTCTTGAGTTTAGGTATACCGTACTATCAAGAGGGATGCAACATTGGTTGATAGACATTCATTGAAAGTGCTCAAGTCAAACCCATGAGAGTCTAATCGAGTGAAATCTAACTTAGTGGGGTTGTCTGGCCAAAACCAGTCTGACCGGTTTTGGGTACCGGTCTGACCGTTCCTGGCCTCTGAGTGTCTAACGGCTAGTTGAGTTTGAAACCGGTTTGACCAGTTTGACAAACCGGTCTGACCGGTTTTGTCTGACAGAAAAACGGCTAGTTTTGTTGGGCTTGGGTGTTTATACCCAAGAGCTCCTCTTTGAGGGGCTGCTGGTTCTGTGTATTTCTAACACCTTCTTGAGGCCAGCTGAGCTCTCCCCAACCTCTTTTTGTGAGATTTGAGCATGCTTGTGAGATTCTTAGAGTTGGGTTGAGAGGGAGACTTGTGTGTGAGCAATCTGACCTTGAGCACTTGTGGTGGCGTCAAGCAACTCGTGAAGCATTTGTTACTCTTGGAGCTTTGCTCCTAGAAGGCTAGGCGTCGCCGTGTAGCACACATTCCTTGTGTGGTTGTGCCCCGGATGTTTGTATCGCCCATCCTCTTGATGAGGAAATTAGTAAGTAAACTCAATACACCTTGGTGGTGGATTGGGTGAGGAAAGGGTTAGATGACAACCCGGCTCTTCGTGAGCATCTCAACGGAGACTAGGATTCACCGTGCCTTCATGGCTGCTTGGTGCAGGCGGTGCATCTGAACTTCGGTAAACAAATCTTTGTGTATTGTCTCCATTTACTTACATTTGTCAATTCTAGCATTTACTTGTAATTCCGCATCTATCTACTTTGGTATACTTGTGCTGTGTGCAGGAGCTTCATAAATATACTTGTAAACACTTGGTGAAGCTTATTGTCCAAAGTGGTTTGTGCTAGAATTGTTATAAGGGGTTGTATATTTTTGGTTCCCTACTGCCAGGTGAAACCGGTCTGACCGGTTTCAGTGCTGATAGTGGGTTTAAGTTTTTGTAATTTGCAGAAACGCCTATTCACACCCCCCCCCTCTAGGCGACATCAAGGTCCTTTCAGTGTGCATGATGAATAGTGATTAATTAAATTATAAAAATATATCCTGCTAAGTTTTCGATTCCCGCCCGTTTCCGTAAACCCGTATATTCCAATTTCACTCTCGTTCCTTATTATCCCACTCCCGATCCCGTTTCTGATAATAAAATATAGACACACAAATGGGCAAGGGTTTTTCCGGCCGTTTCCGTCCATACAACTTCACAGAATCACAGGACGCCGCCTCGCGCAGTCGGCAGATCGTTCTTTTTTTTCTTTTCTTTTTTGAGAAACTGCGTTTATATTTCACAAATATTTCTGATGGTTTACATCCTAACTCTTACAAAGGCACCCTTGAAAGAAATGAAAAATACATCCAGGCCCTTGCAAGCTTTTCCCGGTCGTCCTCGTCGAGTCGGCAGTAGGCCATGCACGGATCGAGGCCTATTCAAAATAGTAGGCCCAGTTGAATGAGTACAGGCGGAAGGGATTTCAAGAACTGTCGATATGGTTAGGCCCATTTTGTACACATTCGGCCCAATACTGACATATCACCTTTTCCGTTTTGTCATTATTAATTTACCCTCTGATCTCGTCACTCTCTTTCTCTCTCCTTGTACACTTGTCCGAGCTGGTCAACCTTAGTATCCACCGTCCCCAGTAGACACCAGTAGCGCTCGGGACCACGACCGACTGGCTTTCCAAGGTTCACCGAATCCTCATCCCGACCGCCGCTCCGCGGGGGCCGACCCACGGACGAACGACCGGCACTGGTGCTGGTGCTGACCGGAGCCCAGCCAGCCACCCCGAGCCCACTCCCCCACCATTCGCCGACGATCCTTTGGCATGGCAGTGCAGCCCGCCCCCTCGCGCCGCCAAGGGGCGCGCCTCCCATCCCCAATTCCCACATCGCCATCGGCGACACGCCGCGCGGGCAGCGACGGGACCAGACGCGCGGTCAGCTTTCCGGCGCGCGCGTGCCAATGCCATGCCGTGCCGTGCTTGTGCTCCGGCTTATCCGGTTATCCCCCGGCTGACGCCGACGGCGACGGCCGACGGGCGCACGCGTCAGCCGCCAACGACCAATCACCTGACCCACGACGTCCATCCGGGCGGGTGCGGCGCGCGCGGGGACGAGATGCGCTGCACTTTGCGCGTGAAGCGTAGTACTATGCAGTAGGTGGGGATAACGGCGGCGGCGCATAAACTAGCTTATCCTTAAACCAGCCGAGACCGATATCTGTATCCAGTAAGATCTGCTCTGGCCATACCCATCCATCGATCCTTCCAAGTTCTTCCTCCCGATTTCCTGGCGGGGCCGGCGTGCCGCGATTGATTTACAGCCGGAATTGAAATCTCTCGCTCAACTTTACTGGGAGATTCCTCTCTCAATTTTATCCTGCCAAGATTCTTTTTTAAAAGGAAAGATAGGCCTTGCGCAAACTTGCTTTGATGCATGTGCATTGTGTCGCCGCAAGGACAGCACGGACAATGGCCTCTTGTGTTGCTCCAACCCCTAGGATAATATTGATTTTTTTTATTAAAAAAGCATATACAATACTGCCCGTTGCAATAAATGTGGTAATTAAGCTGGGAGTTAACGAAATAGGCGCGATTCTCACTAAAAAATCGGCTACATCATTTGTTGCGCACATATTCAATTAGCTCTGTGTGTGTGGAAAAATTTGTCTCGATCTCGCTTGCCAGTCCGTGACTAACTTCGCACGGGAGGATAGGATAGGGACGGAGCAGTCCCTGAATCCAAATCAGCAGACGCCTTTTCCTCTCGCCGGCCGGGGCTCTCATCCTGCAGTCGCCTTTGGGCATGTTTAGTTCGTGAAACTTCGAAAACTTTAGAAACTAGTTTGTAAAAGTGTCAAAGTTTGCAAACTAGTTGAAAGGGATGTTTAGTTACAAAGTTGCAAAAGTTGCATTGAAAAGCGTGTCACAAGAGAGAGGGCACGTTTTTCAATACGTTACTTTTGCAACTTTGCAAACTAGTTGAAGGAAGATGTTTAGTTCCAAAATTGCAAATTTGCAAACTAGTTTTCAAAATTCATGAACTAAACATGGCCTTTGACGGCAAACGGATAAAAAGGCTCCGCCGCCGAACGCACGCGCGGCGCTAGCATCACCGGCGAGCACCTCACAAGTCACAGCCATCGCCGTGGGCTCTACCCTGCCTGCCCCTCCTCCTCCACACTCCTACGGTCCTACCCACCCAGCCCGGTTACTCTAAGAAGCAGGAAGAGATGAACCAGGAAAAGGAAGCCATGACGAGATAAGGACGAGCCCCCCCGATCCCGTGCTTAATTATTGACGCGCGCATCGCATCTCTGCCCTTGCCGGGCACGGGCGCCGGATCCCCATTCCACTTGTCACGATAATATCTCGAGAAGAGTGGCCCGAGGTCCGAGCGCGGCGAGTTTATCCGGTGGATGGTTCCGGTTCCGATCCGATCGCCATGTCGCGGGGGCCCTTTTGGACCGGACGGACCAAAGATGCCGCCACGGCAGACGGCACCGCATCGATGCTGCGGGAGGTCAGACGTTCGCCGCCGGGGCACGCACGAGATAGAGATAGATCACGGCCGGAGATACGGTGGGCCGTGGCCGTGGCGCAGCTAGTTGGCGGAGGAGCACACAGCAGGAAGAACTGCGGCAGGTCAAGCTCCAAGTGGTCAATGCATTGCAGCCTCATTATTTGGAGCTGCCGCTAGCTGAATCCTGATTCCTGATAGTAGAAAGGAACTGGAATCTTTGTTGCCTCTTGTTGCGTGCGGGAAAGATAGCTGGTAGCAGTGGACACTGGACAGTGGCATGGCCGTTGCTGATGCCAGATGCTTGTCGGCCGAAGCTTCTTCTCCCTGTGCCTTTTCCTTTCAGATGGAAGCTTCTCTTTTCCTGGATACATACGAGTGTGTGAAAACTTTAGTTTAGAGCCGGAGCCAGGCAGAGTGATATGGCTTGGCCCGGCCCTATATTTAATCACCACGTGCTTTTCGCAAGCGCAGTGCCTCAATCATATCTTCTCGATAAGCCGATAATGTCTGTGAACATTATAAAATAACATCTCCTTAAAATAAGGCATGTCTATATAGGCCTATCCTGTGATTATAATATAGGCAAAGCTAATTTTTGTTGTGAGCGTCTATACAACGTCGTGGGACAGATTGGAGTTGAACTTTGTCTATGCGGAAGCTCATGAATATACTCAGTTGCTTATCAACTGGAGGGTAGATCAGGTCAATAAGAGAGTGTAATTTAATTGCTCATGATTTAGCACATTTGGCTAGGCGCAATCCTCATAGTCAATAAAGCTCTCTTTTACGCGGAAAAAAAAGGATAATTTTTGCTGTGAGCGTCTATACAACGTCGTGTGTGTTTTGGGTTTTCCGATACCTGGTTATTTTTCCATTTAGTTTAGAGATCAACAGCTCATATGTATTACATCTTACTTTGTACTTTTCAAAGAAATCAGGTATTACTGGCGACTCTAAATTCTAAGACGTGGATTGGTGCACCATAATTGTGATTCTAATTTAAACTAACATTGCCAAGGTACAACTAAAAAAGTGTTAGGGGACTTTATAACATTTTTTTTATCTCATCCTAATGATGGTACAGTCGACTATCCAAGTACTTTGTATAGAGTAAAGGTAGGATATATACCTTATCTCTAACCTCCGGAGAGTATTGTTGGATACGAAGATTTGTACACGTTGTAGGTTGTAGCCTCCTCAAGAGTCAAGATAATAGGCTTATGTAATACTCTTCATTAATTTTTCTAGCAACAGATGATTTGCAATTCGAACATGCTTACAGATAATTCTTGTGCGCGGCTCCAACTTGTTTGCAGAATTATCACGAGGATAGTTCGCAGAACTAGTCAAACTCGAACTGGTCAATGCAGGTGGATAATTTGCAGCTTCTGATGCCTTCTTGACCAACTTGATTCTAGATGAAAGTAGGGCATCTTGTGCTTAAATGCTAGCTGGTGCAAATGGCATGGGTGCGGTGATGATCTCGTAGCGCGGGCACTTCTTTTTGGATACGTATCCAAAGGATGTGGAAATATTTCATAAGAAAAAAAAGGATATATGGAAATTTGGACGTCGGAAGATATGGTACGATCCTGGGCGGTCAACACGTCCAATGGCAAGTGCCGTTTTGGATACGTAGAAGGATGTGAAAAGCTACGCAGAGTTGGAAGATATGGTAGTGTACTGTCCTCTCCAGCCAACACGTGCACTGGCAAGTCACAATTGCAGATGCCAGTGTTCACGGTGAAGCATTTGCAAGGGATCTATGGAATCTACAAGGCAAACTTTTTTTTTTAGCATCATCTACATGGCGAACTATGCAAGTCAATACAAGCATGTTTTAAACAGGAAGTTTTTTTTTTCGTCACAGGGCATCCAAATAGAGATGCAGGTGGATAGCCAATGGTGTTTTCGAAGGCGATTAATTGCGATAGATGTCATTCTAGTTCATTTCTTCTCCTAAATTAATCATGTAAAATGTCACTCTAGTTTAATTTATCAAGTTTTTCGTCGACCCATCGACCTAAAATATATATACCTTGCATCCCTACATCTGAGCATCTTTGTCACAAAAAGAAAATGCAGGATTTATGCTTGGTTAGCTGTGAGAGGTTGGCTGAAAACTAGAGAAACATTGGCTACAATGAGGAGGAAACTGTAAAACATATATGCTCTTCAAGTGCCAGCATGCGGTACAGGTACCGAGTATATGGACTGAACTCTGCTATCCCAAGAAGAAAGACACACGCAACAACAAAGGGCAGAACTCCCAACAGGTTCGGGTAAAAAAGAACTCCCAACAGGAATAATTGCAGTGGCTTGGAATATTTGGTTAGCAAGAAAAAAAACTTTGAGGATGTTGGCAAACCTTGAGGGACAACTGTAGGCAAACCTTGAAGACATGAAAACACCTCGATCTTGTTCTTTTGGTCATTTTCAGATTCCCTGTTACCTCCTCTTCTTCTTTATTCCTTATTGTATTTATCTTTTCTTTTTCACTTCTTCCTCTTGCTTTCCCTCTTCTCCCAAGTTTTTCTTTTGTCTCTTGTTTGTGCATTTGTACAGCACTTTCATTCGTCGATGAAATTTAGGGACAGGCCTCCCCTTGCTTCTTCCCCCAAAAACGAAAAAAACAAATAAATAAAAGAGAAGATATCAACAAAAGTGTGAAATAATCTTATCAGGCTTTGAAGAAGCTATCCAAGACTCCAATGGAGTTCTCATGTGTTGCTAGCATCTTGAGTACACTCCACGCTGCGTTTTGTTAGACTGGTCTTGCATAGACTATAACCACCTCTAAAAAGTCTTTGTCGGGTTGGATTTGATAAAACAAATAGCAAAAGCATATGCTTTCCAAAACTCAAACATAAAATTTATCAAATAAAGCTCCTGCCTGTTTTTTCTTATAATAATGCAAAATCCGAAATACAAAGAACTCATAGAAACTACCTAAACCATAATAGCAAAGTAAAAAAAAAGCTATTGAAATAACTCTTCTTTCAATAATATCGATATTAATCTTGTTATTGCTCATAGCACGAACGGTCGGTATCCAAAATCTTCACTATGAAACCAATGAAGGAAGTGTCCTATCATCTTGTGGTTGTCAATTGTATCTATCAGTAGCATTTTAGGTGAGCTTTTTCACAAGACTTTACATGCTACATTCAGGGACGGACAAAGAAAATGTAGCATCAATCTCAACTTCAGTTTTGCAGCTATCTAATTAGGAATTCCTAGGATGGCATTTACCATGCATTTATGCTTATTAGTGAACAGATTAATTATTCATGTTTCAAGGTGAGCAGCAGGCAGAATTGTAAAAGAGAAACCAATGTTAATTCCCCTGCCCCCAAAAAATCAGTGTTCCTTGAATCCAGATCCTCTATGAAACCTGTCCCTGTAAAACCAAACATACCAACTCCATGACAAATGTCCTACCATAGTGTGGTTGCTAATTTTTCTACCAGTAGCATTTTAGATGAGCTTTTTCATAAGCCTTTGAAAGTTTGGATGCTAAATACTTACGGGCGGGCTGAATCGTTAAAAAAAAAATCAATGTCCATTCCAGGGACCCTACTTGGAAATTCTCCAGTTGGCAGGGTCCCTGGAGCAAAACACATCTTCCTCGGTGCCCCCTCAGGATCATCGAATAGCGAAACCGGGGCGCTCCGCCGAGGTCTTTAAATGCCGGCACAGATGTTGGCCGGAGCAGGACGCCACGAGACGAACCACCAACTGCCTCCTCCCGCGCCGCCGCCTGTAACGACCACTTCACGTGCCCTATCTTCCTCCGCCTGTGCTCACGGCTCCCGTCCTCTTCCTCTCGAGAGTCTAGGCCCAGTCCCCGAAGCCGCAGACGCAGGAAACGAGCCGGCATGGAGGCCAAGAAGAAGTCGTCCCCCGCCGCCGCCGCCGCCGCTGCCGGAGCCGGAGCGGCGTCGCCACCGCCCAACGGATACTTCAGCTCTGTCTTCTCCTCGCCGCCTGCGGTACCGTCCCTATCACGCCGCCTTTCGGACTCACTTGATTTGGTGTTAGTTTTAAGGATTGTTTCGTTGTCGTCGTCTGTGGTGATTGGTGAACTGGCGGCGCGATTTTCCGAATCTGTTATTGTCTCAGTTTTTTCTCATATTAGTTCTTTTTTTTGTTTGATTTTGATGATGGATGAGCTAGCAAAATCTTTTTTTAACAGTGCAAAATCCTATTTGGATATGCCGTTGACATTGTTGTCTTTGTTTTTGCCTTCCTACTAGGGGAACGCAAAAGACGCAAAGCAGTCGGACTTGTACGCGATGCTGAACAAGCAGAGTTCCAGAGGCCAGAATGGCAGTAGCATCACAGGTAGTTATCGGCATCCTTGTCAATTTGATATTGCTGCTCGATTTAGATTCAGTTCATATGTAAAACAAAACCTGTTTGTTAATCATCTTAGCTTTCAAATGATCTCGGGCTTTGATGTAACTGTGGAAATTTAATTCGTGCTCCAGATAGCAAATCTAATGGCCGTGCTACTTACAAGGATGGAAAACATGTCTGTCAAAATGAGTCATCAGAATCTCCTTACTTTGGCTCATCCGTGCATTATGGTGGTCGGGAGTTCTACAGTAGCTCTGCACAGAAGCAACCCGCCAATGAACCCCCAAGAAATGTACGCATTTATATTTTAGCATAATTAATTAATTATACAGATAGATTAGACTACTTATGTTTATTGTTCGCTTTGCATGATTAATCCAGTATAAAGAGGACAATCTTGATGGCTCTGCTACTAGAGGTGATTGGTGGCAAGGTAAAAGGCATCATTACGCGTTAATTTGTACATTATCTTGAGTACATGAGTGTGTTATTGTGTATGCGCTGACTAGACTGCACTTTCAGGTTCACTTTATTACTGAATAATCTCCTGTGGACTCTCCTTTTGTGAACAAGGTACAGAAGCATACTTCATATTTTCCAATTCTCGTGCTTTCCATCACTTATGGTGTAGTTATGCTTGCATCACTATCATCACTTATTTTAGTTTGCCTCAATTCGTGTAGTTTCAGTCAGTATCATTGGGCAGATGTATTTAGTTCGTTATTAGCACTTCAGTGGTATTTGTAACATGTATCTTCTATTGCCAAACCAGCTTAGACTATGTTTTGAAAACAATTGTTAACAACCGTTCAGAAACGATAGATTGTTACTCTTTAACATCTTGGTGAACCTAATTCTGACTTGTGAGACATGCAAGATGTGTTGTGGCAACAAAGTTTCATTGAGTCTCTTTTTCTTCTTTTTTTTTGTCTTTGGGTATACTGCCCTTGGTTCATCTATTCAGTGTAGGCATCCCTTACAAATCTTAATAGCTTCAAATCAAAAAATAATGATCACCAAAGTATGCACAAGAATAACTTGTTAGCTGTCAAATCCTACACATGATTGCATAATAGTGGGGGCTGAGAACGATGGCTGTAAGACAACTGTTAGCTGTCATGAAGTGTAAACTTTAATTAGCAAGAACAGATTACATCACCACCAGCCTTTTCATCAGGCATAGCATACCATCATGATAGGTCACGATTCATAAGGATTATTGCACCAGCAGAAAGCCTTATCTTATAATTAAGATGTTGAGAAGTCGTACTAAAAGAGTAACAGAGAAGTGTTTTCAATCTATCCAAAATTAGGGAGTCCAGACAACTGCATAATGTGATATTTGGCCATTTGTGCTTGTGACAATGGTTACTCCACAAGAATGTCAAAGGTTTTATGAATTTGCATAGTTTGTCAGATGCTTCATTTCGAAAATATAAAAAACAGTATGTGTTAATGATAATTACAAGGTATAACCAGCACTTTCTATGATCGGTAGAAACCTGCTACACCTGTTACGCACAATGCCTTATCATTGGCTTCATCATCTTATTCAGATCATGTTGGCCTTATTCATCCTCGTAGTCACATCATGTTGGCCTTATTCTTTCAGGAATAAAAGGAGTAGCACTTGTTGTAGCGTTGGGACTGTTGATACTGAGCCTTCAGGCATCGAAAATCATAGTCGGGAGTTGGCGTCGGGACTACATCCGTCCTGTCGGTGGAGGCAGCATTTAGATGCATCATCTCAC
>CM014272.1:59940575-60001846 GCA_004135705.1 Alloteropsis semialata | reverse complement strand
CTGGTCTTTACTAAGTATGATGTACGGCTCTAGCTTGTTTAGTGGTTACCGAAAGACGCGAGTGGGGCTGCCAGGTTTAAGTGTGGACCTCGGTCAGTTCTCGTTGGGGTTTGTGTGTGATGGATTTGAGTGATGTTTTGGCTGGAGCCTGGAGGGGTGCATGCGCCTGTCAGGAAACCATAGCAGCCACTAACTTGTTAGGGTGTCGGTTGAAAGGTCTCGTAGTGATACCCTGTGCTCGTTTTGGGAGTGCATTGCCTATGGCAAAGGGGTGTCGCGACCGGTGGTGAAAGTGTACAACCTCTGCAGAGTGTAAAACTGTTATAACAGCCGTGCTCACGGTCAAGAGCGGCCTGGATCCATTTTGAGCGGTTCCTTGATTTCTAAATAAATGGTTAAATATGATGTTATTCATTTATAACATTTCACATGCTTTCGTAATGTGGGTTACAACCGGGTTGTCATATAATTCTAGTAACTCAGGTTAATTCTAAAATCAATCAACTAAAATTGCTAACCGCAGTACCAACCTTGTCTAGCCTTTTGAGCCTCATTTAATCATGTTATGCTTGCTAAGTATGATGGATTACTTACACCTGCTTCATATCAACAAAATCCCGGATGGGTACTCAGATGAGCCGCCTGTGGATGCTTTTGTCTTCCCCGAGGAGTTCTCGGATTTCTAGGCTGTGTTCTCCCCAGTCAGAGTCCCTGTGGAGATGTGTTGGAGTTAGATTGTATCAGGCTTCCGCTACTTTGATAAACTCGATAATAATGTAATGCCTGTGATGTAATGACTTTATTTCTGTTTATGTTACCGAGCACTATTTTTCTTTCTTTGATATTCATTTCTGAGCTATATGTGTGTAAAGACTTCCTGGGTACACATATAGTAACATTCGGATTTCTTTCGTAAATCCGGATGTGACAGAGTGGTATCAAAGCAGTGCTGACTGTAGGATGCGCAGCCTAGATTAGAATGGTCGTTTAGAGTTTATGCTTTAAACTCCTTGCTTTATTTCATTTGATTTAACCTTGCTTATTTTATTTATTGATTATACATACCTCATTTTATTCATTTAATCTATCCTTGTTTTGCCTTGTCATTAATTTATTAAAAATCCTTGCTTACACTTCTATCCTTATCCATTGCAAAAATTTGACTCACCATGTTGCTTTCTTTTATGAGATAGGTCCGTACCACCATAGATGAGGATCTTTAGGTTTGTCCCATGAGTTGTAACAAACGACTTATATGCGTTTTGAGTTTGTTTAAGTTCCTCATGTGTGAACCTGTGCTCTTGGGTGATTTGAATAATTGTGATTGTGTTTAATGCATGAGTTGGATTTTTGTAATGACTGTGATGATTGTGAGTTTTATACTCACAAGCATCTAGATATAGGTTAAGGCTTTGTGTTTAAATAGTTGGGTGGGTTTTTTTTTATTCTACACATCTATCATTTCCATACCCTTGTCAAGAATCAGATTATTGTTATCTTGGATGGTTGAATAACAGTAATACTAATGTCTTCAACAGATGGCCAGTGGCAGAAGAAGTAACCAGGGGACCAACCAACCCACTGTGGAGCAACTCCTGGCCCAGCAGAATCAGATCATGCAGTAGTTGGCTCAAACCATGGCAATGATGCAACAAAATCAGCAGCACCAACCTCGACATCAACCACATCCCGCTCCACCCAGGGACAAGCGTGGAGAGTTCATGAAGGGTCGTCCACCAACCTTCTCCAGTGCAAGTAATCCTTTGCAAGCAGTGGACTGGCTCAAGGCAGTAGACCGGCAACTTGACATTGCCCAATGCGATGACCGTGAGAAGGTTCTCTATGGGTCAGGCCAACTACAAGGAGCAGCCTAGGATTGGTGGGATGCATATCAGTACGCTCACCTCCACCCTAATCAGATCACTTGGCTGGAATTCTGCGAGAGCTTCCGTTCTCACCATGTGCCGGCTGGCTTGATGATACTGAAGCGTCAGGAGTTCTTGGCATTGAAGCAGGGATCTATGACTGTCACGGCTTACCGTGATAAATTTATTGAACTATCAAGGTATGCTCCAAAGGAGGTCTCCACAGACGATAAGAAACAAAGGCTCTTTCTGCTGGGACTGACTGACGGGCTACAGTATCAACTCATGACACACACTTTTGAAAACTTTCAAAAGTTGGTAGACAAGGCCTTGATGCTTGAGTTTAAGCGCAAGAAAATGGAAGACAAGAAAAGGAAGTTCATGGGCCAACAAACCGGTGGTGGCACACGTCCCCGATATAATCCACAGATGGGGAGTCAGCCTCGCTTTCAGGGATCTTCTTCTCAGATGGGCCGTCCTCAGTATCTGCAGCGCCCGCAGAACCAACAACAACCTCCATACCAGCAGCAGCAGTACAGGCCTCAGAACCCATAGCTGAAAGCTCAAGCTCCACCACTCACACAGGCTAACACAACACCCGTGACTCCGAGGGTGTGTTACAGTTGTGGTGAACCGGGGCATTTTGCTAACAATTGCCCTAAGAAGATGGGACAGAATGCCGGCAGGCAGCAACAAGGCCCACGTAATGGAGGACAGCAGAACTATGCCCGAGGCAAAGTTAATCATGTGAATGCGGAGGCCGCGCAAGAAGCAACAGATGTGGTGATTGGTACGTTTTCAGTGAACTCAAATCCTGCATCAGTATTATTTGATTCTGGAGCATCGCATGCTTTTATATCTGCTCAGTTTGTGAAAAAGCACATGATGATTATGCAACCTATGCAAAGAACAATGATAGTTAGTTCACCTGGAGGAGAACTAAAAGCTACCTTAATGTGTCCAAAGATTAGCATAAACATAAGGGGGGTAGATTTTGTAGCCAACCCCATAATCCTGAATTCTACTGGCATTGACATCATCTTGGGGATGTCATGGCCAGCAAAGCATGATGGAGTAATTAAGTGTGCTAAAAGAGCAGTGCAATTGACAGCAAGTTCTGGAGAAAAAGTGGAATATTAAGCAAGTATGACAGCTTCAGAAGTGTGTCATGCTAATCAAGTGAAGGAGATGGCTATGGAAGATATCAATGTGGTGAAGGAATTTCCTGATGTATTTCCTGCAGAGTTGCCAGGTATGCCACCAGAACGCGAAGTTGAATTTCTTATTAATCTTAAACCTGGCACTGCACCTATAGCTAAGCGACCATATAGAATGGGTGTGGAAGAATTAGAAGAGCTTAAGAAGCAATTAGATGAGCTACTTGAGAAGGGTTATATTCGACCTAGCTCTTCATCTTGGGGAGCACCAGTTTTGTTTGTTGAGAAGAAAGATGGAACCAAGAGAATGTGCATCGATTACCGAGCACTCAATGATGTAACCATAAAGAATAAGTATCCGCTATCGAGGATCGATGATCTCTTTGATCAACTTAAGGGAGCATGTGTATTTTTCAAGATTGATCTTTGTTCGGGATATCATCAGATGAGAATTCGTGCTTCCGATATTCCCAAGACAGCTTTCACTACCCGGTATGGATTGTATGAATTCACAGTTATGTCATTTGGGTTGACCAATGCTCCTGCATACTTCATGTATTTGATGAATAAAGTCTTCATGGATTATTTGGACAAGTTTGTGGTAGTATTCATTGATGACATCCTGATTTTCTCCAAGAATAAAGAAGAGCATGAGGAGCATCTACGGTTGGTATTACAGAGGCTCAGGGATCAACGGTTATATGCCAAGTTCAATAAATGTGAATTTTGGTTGAAGGAAGTAGCATTTTTGGGACATGTGGTATCCAATGGAGGAGTGGCAGTTGATCCAAAGAAGGTCAAGGATGTGCTGAGTTGGAATCCACCAAAAGATGTGAGTGAGATTCGGAGTTTCCTTGGAATGGCCGGATACTATCGACGGTTCATTGAAGGGTTCTCCAAAATTGCTAAACCTATGACATCCTTGCTAGAGAAGAACGTGAAGTTCGTGTGGTCAGAAAAGTGCCAAGCCCGTTTTGAGGAGCTGAAGAAAAGATTAACCACTGCTCCAATATTGGTACTGCCAGATATAACCAAGAGTTTCTCTATATATTGTGATGCATCTCGTCAAGGTTTGGGATGTGTACTTATGCAAGAAGGAAAAGTGGTAGCATATGCCTCCAGATAGTTAAGGAAGCATGAGTTAAATTATCCGACTCATGATCTTGAACTTGCAGCAGTAGTGCACGCACTAAAGATATGGAGACACTATTTGATTGGTCATAAGTGTGATATCTACACTGACCACAAGAGTCTGAAGTATGTGTTCACACAGTCAGATCTGAATTTGAGGCAACGCCGATGGTTAGAGTTAATCAAGGACTGTGACCTGGAGATTCACTATCATCCAGGGAAGGCAAATTTGGTGGCAGATGCTCTAAGCAGAAGAAGTCATGCAAATAGAGTTACCCAGTTACCTGAGGAACTTGGTAAAGAATTTGAACGGTTGAATCTGGGATTTGCAGCAAGCACGGTAGAAATGGAAGTTGAACCAACACTAGAAAAAGAGATTAAAGAAGGGCAGCAAGAAGATAGGAAGATTCAAGAAATTGTAGCTTTGATCATTCAAGGAAAAGCACCAGGATTTACCATGGACGAGCAGGGAACTGTGTGGTTCGGTAAAAGAATATGTGTGCCTAATCTGAAACATATAAGAGATGCTATTCTAAGGGAAGCACATGATTCAGCTTACTCCATACACCCGGAAAATACGAAGATGTATTTGGATATTAAAGAAAGATATTGGTGGTATGGACTTAAGCGAGATGTAGCAACATATGTCGCTCTATGTGACACATGTCAAAGGGTTAAAGCAGAACATCAAAGACCTGCCGGTTTACTCCAACCCTTGAAGATACCAGAATGGAAATGGGAAGAAGTCGGAATGAACTTTATAGTTGGTTTACCCCGTACTCAGAGAGGTTTTGATTCTATATGGGTAATTGTGGATCGACTAACAAAGGTGGCTCATTTCGTTCCGGTAAAGACCACCTACTCGGGTGCAAAGTTAGCAGAGCTCTACATGGAGAGAATAGTATGCTTACACGGGGTCCCAAAGAAAATTGTGTCAGATCAAGGATCACAGTTCACATCTCAGTTCTGGCATAAACTTCATGAGTCAATGGATACAAAACTAAACTTCAGTTCAACTTATCATCCACAGACAGATGGGCAAACGGAAAGGACAAACCAAATCTTGGAAGATATGTTGAGGGCTTGTGCTTTACAGTACGGAACAAGTTGGGATAAGAGTTTGCCCTATGCAGAATTCTCTTATAACAACAGTTTCCAGAAGAGTCTACAAATGGCACCTTTTGAGGCACTTTATGGCAGAAAATGCAGGAAACCGTTGTTCTGGAATCAAACGGGAGAAAGCCAAGTGTTTGGACCTGAAATTCTTAAAGTGGCTGAAAGACAAGTGCAGACCATTAGGCAAAATTTGAAAGTAGCACAATCCAGACAAAAGAGTTATGCGGATGTCAGACGAAGAGATCTTAGTTTTGACATTGGCGACTACGTATATCTCAAGGTGTCACCTATGAGAGGAGTTCGCAGATTCAATGTCAAAGGTAAACTAGCACCGAGGTATATTGGACCATTCAAGGTGTTGGACAGAAAAGGTGAGGTGGCTTATCAATTGGAACTACCAAGCAGATTATCAAGTGTACATGATGTGTTTCATGTGTCACAATTAAAGAAATGTTTACGAGTGCCAGAAGAACAGTTACCTCTGGATGAACTCGATGTACAAGAGGATCTGACTTATAAAGAGTATCCCGTCAAGATACTGGAAGTGGCAGAAAGAGTCACAAGGAGTAAGGTGATACGGATGTGTAAGGTGCAGTGGAGCCGACACTCAGTTGATGAGGCAACTTGGGAAAGAGAAGAAGATCTAAAGGCAGAATATCCGCAGCTGTTTGAAGGTTCAACCGAATCTCGAGGACAAGATTCATTTCAAGGGGGGTAGGTTTGGAACACCCTAAAAATTTCTTTTCTAATATAGTAATTAAATTGCTAAGTTCTTGTGTGTGCATTCACAAATTTAGGTAAATATAAAACCTTTTTAGAAATAAAATCAACTATAGGGCATAGTAACATTCTTGTGCATTTCATGCCGAGGCATCTTTTTATTGTATGAGTGTTTTGTGTGTGCTTAGCCCTAGCTTCTTAAACCCAGAGCCCGAAAAACCTTACCCTGCCTGGAACCCGACCCAAATCTCGGCCCTACCCTTTTCTTCGCGAGGCCCAAACCCTTAAACCAATCCGGCCCGGCCTATCTTTTTCTTCCTTTTCCCCCTTGGGCCCAACCAAACCCAAACCAGGTCCACCCCATCCTCCTCCACGCGTCGCA
This sequence comes from Alloteropsis semialata, assembly GCA_004135705.1. Classification (NCBI taxonomy): domain Eukaryota; kingdom Viridiplantae; phylum Streptophyta; class Magnoliopsida; order Poales; family Poaceae; genus Alloteropsis; species Alloteropsis semialata. The sequence continues at coordinate 59,995,475 of CM014272.1, read as the reverse complement.
GAATAGCAGCCGCGACCCCCTTCCTTCCCTCGAGCGCACGCAGGGAACCAGAAAGACCGTCGCCCCTCCCTTTCCTCTTTCCCCAAAGTAACCGACGCCCCTTCATGACTCCAGGCTCCAGCAATGACGAGTAAATGCCGGCATTTAGCAGCAGCAAAAATGCCCCTTCCCTTCAATTCCTGGATCGAGAGCCTCTCTCCCCTCCTCCAAAACTCCTTGGCTGAAGCCCTTCATTCCCTTTGCCTCTGCACACCCCTCCCAATCGCCACCAGAACCTGTGGCCGCCGGATTCCGTCGACAGAGCTCGGTAAGGACCTCAGGAACAGAACGTCGACGCCCTGCAGACAACTCCTCTACCACGCATACAGACGAACCAGTCCGCCCCCTTCTGCGGCGCGCCGTCTCTGCTGCCTCCCTGCCCGAAGTAAGTGTCAAGACGGGTTCGCGGCGACCTCCTCTCTCGCTAGGACCAAACACCACAAGTTTCTGAGCACCGCAGCCCCTGGCCCCTTGTCGCCGGCGACCAGAGCGGCGTTCTGGGTGGCGCAGCCCTGTTTCGCTCGCGAAAAGCAACGAAGGCCGGCGTCGTCTCCTTCTGTTGCCGAGCAGAAACCCCCAGAACCACCCATCCATCAATCAACGGCCAGGATTAGAAGCCAGATACCCCTTCGTAGTTTTTCTAAAGAGTCCCTGGAAGATTCAGTAATGAACCCGCCGTCCTTCTCCCTGTGTTGCGAAAACTCCCTGCTACCCCCTGCAGTCTATAGGTAATCACGTTTAGGTCCTCGGTTCATCGCAGGTTAGTCCTCGATCTTGTTTTTAGTGTAGTTTAATCACCGTAGATCCGATTAGAGTGATTTTCGCGTTGTTGTGTTCGTATAAATGCGTAGATTAGTTTTATAACATTTTTGCTTCTGTTTATGCTCTATGGTGTACTATTCTAATAGAATCATGTTTGTTTGCATGTACTGGCTTGTGATGGATGTATGTATGGTGATTGGAATGCGTGTTTAGAGTGCGAGCAATTCGAGGCCGGCTACGATCAAGAATTTGAAGACCAAGATCAGCAGCAATACTTTGAGGAAGGCAAGTATAACATGATTCATCCTTGATACCTATTCACCTTTTAATCATGATATTCATTCATGCATGTGTCTAATTTTGATAAACCTTAAGGATGACAAGAATCTTTTACCTTATACCTTGTTTACCCTGGGTTTTGCATATGGTAAGATATGCTAGTTGTCGCTATGCTTGCCAACCGCTAATGTTCATTATAAAATGTTAATCTTGACTAATGGTATACTTGGAACCTTATTAAAATATGCTTTTTAGCAACTTGGTTTAGTGAGCTTGAGCATGTGTTTGGATTGCTCTAAGCGTCTCTTCTTAAGGTTCCGTTCTTAAAGCGGCCACCCAGAAAAACCGTACAACCACATGAATCACATGGCTCTGGTCTTGACTAAGTATGCTGTACGGCTCTAGCTTGTTTAGTGGTTACCGAAAGGCGCAAGTGGGGCTGCCAGGTTTAAGTGTGGACCTCGGTCAGTTCTCGTTGGGGTTTGTGTGTGATGGATTTGTGTGATGTTTTGGCTGGAGCCTGGAGGGGTGCATACGCCTGTCAGGAAACCATAGCAGCCACTAACTTGTTAGGGTGTCGGTTGAAAGGTCTCGTAGTGATACCCTGTGCTCGTTTTGGGAGTGCATTGCCTATGGCAAAGGGGTGTCGCGACCGGTGGTGAAAGTGTACAACCTCTGCAGAGTGTAAAACTGTTATAACAGCCGTGCTCACGGTCAAGAGCGGCCTGGATCCTTTTTGAGCGGTTCCTTGTTTTCTGAATAAATGGTTAAATATGATGTTATTCATTTATAATATTTCACATGCTTTCGTAATGTGGGTTACAATCGGGTTGTCATATAATTCTAGTAACTCAGGTTAATTCTAAAATCAATCAACTAAAATTGCTAACCGCAGTACCAACCTTGTCTAGCCTTTTGAGCCTCATTTAATCATGTTATGCTTGCTAAGTATGATGGATTACTTACACCTGCTTCATATCAACAAAATCCCGGATGGGTACTCAGATGAGCCGCCTGTGGCTGCTTTTGTCTTCCCCGAGGAGTTCCCGGATTTCTAGGCTGTGATCTCCCCCAGTCAGAGTCCCTGTGGAGATGTGTTGGAGTTAGATTGTATCAGGCTTCCGCTACTTTGATAAACTCGATAATAATGTAATGCCTGTGATGTAATGACTTTATTTCTGTTTATGTTACCGAGCACTGTTTTTCCTTTCTTTGATATTCAATTATGAGCTATATGTGTGTAAAGACTTCCTGGGTACACATATAGTAACATTCGGATTTCTTTCGTAAATCTGGATGTGACATGTCTCCCCGCTGGTTTTAAGCTTCTTTGTGCTTATATTGTTAATTGGTGAAATTGCTCGATATTGTTGTATATGTGTCTTTGAGTGCAGGGACTTGGAGATATTCCTTAGAAAGGCATTCCAATCATCATCTCCAAGTTTGGTTTGAATTCGAGCTCCCTAGCATATTCAATCTAGCTTGGGGGTTCACTGCCGGGGCAAAACCGGTGGCACCGGTTTTGGTGGCAGTGTGCTATATCCGCTGCGCTAGGCGTGCAATTCTTTTATTTGGAGATTCTAAAGATCCTTTTAGAAGTTCATTTATTGAATCTCTAAAAGTGGTATTTGGAATATCCAATTGTCGCTAATAAATTTGTTTTAAGTGGCAATAATCCAATTGTCGCTAATAAATTTGTTTTAAGTGGCAATAATTTCAGGTCTTGTCTATTCACCCCCCAGGTCTTGTCTATTCACCCTCCTAGGCGACATCAAGGTCCTTTCAACTTCGACGGTTCATTGAAGCTTGAAGGGGCCGGCGCAGGAGTACTATTCATATCTCCAAAAGGCGATCAGCTCAAGTATGTGCTCCAGATCCTCTGGAAAGCCACCAACAACGAAGCCGAGTACGAAGCTCTACTGCACGGGCTACGCCTAGCTGCTTCCCTTGGCATCATGCATATGGTGGTGTACGGCGACTCCTCGGTGGTGATCAATCAAGTCAACAAAGATTGGGACTGCACCAAGGAGAACATGGACGCATACTGCATGGAGGTGCGCAAACTCGAGAAGCACTTAGGAAGTACAGCCGACTACAACATCCCCTCATCAGCAAGTCATGGTGATTACATCCGAGTGGACAAAGCCCTTCATCGAGTACATACTACACCAGAGGGACCCCGAAGATAAGGTAGAGGCTGAGCAAGTCATCAGGTGAAGCAAGCACTACGTAGTAGCCACCTCCACCCTCTTTTGACGCGGCGCATCATCCGGAGTCTTGATGAAGTGTGTCACTCCAGAAGTCGGACGGGAGATCATTGAAGAAATCGATGGTGGAATCTGTGGCAATCACGCTGCTCATCGCACGATCGTCGGCAAGGCCTTCCAATCTGGGTACTATTGGCCATCTGCTGTGGCTGATGCAGAAGAAATCGTGAAGACCTGCCTGGGCTGCCAATTCTTTGCCCAGTAAGCTCATGTCCCCACAACGGTCCTCAACACCATACCGCCCTCTTGGCCCTTCGCATGCTGGGGGCTAGATATGGTTGGACCACTCAAGACTGCGCCAGGAGGTTTCAAATATCTCTATGTGGCGATCGGCAAGTTTACCAAGTGGATTGTCAAGCCGCTAGTCAACGCTACAACAGCAAAGGCGGCCGAGTTCATCCAAGACATTGCTCATCGCTTTGGCATCCTAAACCGCATCATCACTGATCTTGGCTCCGAATTCACAGGGAGATCAGTGGTGGCTTCTTCGGCACGGGCGATGGACACTCTGTATCCAAGATAAAGGCGGCAGAGTCAATTAAAGTACAAAGGAGATAAGTATATTTACAGTACTAGGTTATTTTGACTAACTTCTATGAGCCTAGAGAGTTGTTTGTGCAGCTCGGCAGCCTTCTCTAGATCCTCGTGGTCAACTTGCGAGTTGAATAGAAAGGCGTTTTCATCATCGCTTGCGTTGACACCTGGTGTGGCAGTGAAGATCTGGAATGGCTCTGGTGCTCTTCAATAGCCGCTTCCTTCACCAGGCTAGTGGTGGCGTCCAATTTCTCAGTCTAGAGGCTTGCCATCCAGATACTTTCTGTCGCTTTGGGCCATGCCCCAGAGGCAGAAGTACCTGGAGCGGCTCGCTCTAGAACCTGGGCCGGCGGTGTGACACTGCTGCTTGGTACTTGGGGGTGGGGCTGTGGAGACGCTGGGGGGCTTGGTCTTTCTCCTACTCCTCCTGATTCTATGATTGGAGTCTTTGACAACTCTGAAGGGGCAAGAGTAGGCGGACGGCTGCACAAAGACCGAAGATTAGCAATATTCGCAATTCAGAGAATGGCACTACAAAGTTGGATCATTTACTAGCGAACTCCATGTTAAATTCGGGCTCGTCCAAATCAAAGTTGAATCCTCCAGACGGAATGTCTTGAGGTTCTTGTGGTCCTTCTGGACGAGCGGGTTCTTCCTCTTAAGGTTGCTGCAATCATAAATTCAAGTCACGAAAGAACTCGACAACTGACAAGAGCGAAGATTTTATGCAACAAGATAACTAGTGTACCTTGGAGGGAGATGGATGCAGTGGGATTCCCACAGGAATCTCGACATCAGTTTTCGTCTCTGCTTCAAGTACCTCTGCTTCACCAAGAATGGTATCAGTTGACTTCTTCAGCGAAGGAGATACTTTCTTCCGCAGAGCCCGTTTCCTCTTGGGGATCGGTGGACTCGGGGCATCTTCGGCATTGGGCCTTTTCAGACCTGATCCTCCTTGCCCGAGTATCTTGCCGGGAGGTTGTCGGGGCGCATTATCATCAGAGGATGATCCTTCCTCCAGAATTATTTCATCCATCTCCGGTGATGCCTTTTTCTTCCCTTTCCCCGAGCACTCTGTAGGTTGCGGGGGTGGGGGAGATTCAGGCAACCCAGATTGGTTCTTTGCCACTTCTGGAGGCGAGGAAGCAAGTCTGGTCCGCAATTCCTGACATTGGGTATCAAGAAGATTAATTAGTTATCAAGAAGTAAGAAGGTGGATATCATAAATGGTATTCGGGTTGTTTTCAAGCTTACCAATAGTGCTGGACGACTTGCCGAGTACTCAGGTACTTGATTTGGCAGATCTTGTGCGTCCATGAAAAGCGCCTGGACGCGAACGGCGACTTCATCCGTTGATAGGTCGTTGGAGGAGATCCTGGTTGGGTCCTTGGGGCCGGTATATTCATAGCCAGCGTGCACCCGCTTCTGGCAGGGTTGTACGCGCCGGCGCAGGAAGGAACTGGCAATTCCGATGGCAGTTAAACCTTGGTCTTTCAAGTCAGCAATCATCTTCAAAAGGCTGGAGATTCCTTCAACCTTATCCCTATCAAGAGCTTCATTCCAAGAATCTTGTTGACGAGGCAGATGACCAGAATGTTTGGAGAGTCTTGGGGGCTGGTTCTCTACATAGAACCATTTATCGTTCCAGTCCTTGATGGAATCGTTCATCTTGAAATCAAAGTAGACATTCTTCATGCCATGACGGATTTGAATCCTAGCACCGCCGACTACTTTGTCTGGGGAGGATTTCACACGGAAGAGGAGGCGAAAAAGATTGAAATGGGGATCGATCCCCAGGAAGGTTTCGCAAAGATGGATGAAGAGGGAGATTTGGAGAATAGAATTGGGATTGAGATGAATTAATTCTAATTTGTAGAAAGCAAGGAGGCCTCAAAGGAAATCATGAGCGGGAAGGGCAAATCCGCGTTCATAAAAAGCAACAAAAACCACGATTTCGTGGATATCTTCGAAGGGCCAAGGCTTACCGACATCGGTGCGCCAGCAGGAGACCGATTTGTCCAGGGGGTAGCCTTGATCCACAAGACCTTGCACCATCTCATCGAACGCCTTGGATGGTTTCCAGACGAGAGCAGATGCGGGGGCGTTCTTGAACACCAGCATATCTGCGATTGGGATTTTCGCTTTCTTCTTGCTGGATGCGGTCTTGCTCTCGGAAGGCTTGCTGGAAGTAGGTTTCCGACCCATCTCGCCAGACGAGGTCTTGGATTGACCCTCGGACGAGGCTTGAGTAGATTGGGGATTACGCGCGGAGGCGAAAAAGATTTGAGGATTTCAATTGTGAAAGCGACGGCGGCGGGGAGAGGAATATGAACGGTTCACCCTCTGTCTTATAAGATTGAAGTGGTAACCCTAAACGTATTTCCTTAACCTGTTTTCTAAAATACGTCAACACTTGTGTATTCGCGGTTACAAACCAGATGCATATTTGTGTGGCAATTTCCTAAAGAGCTAGGTCATTTTCCAATGAATTTTCATTCTCGGGGGCTGATGCTTAATGGGATGATTTTTTCCACACCAAAGAATATACATATTTCTTCATAAGTCTTTAAGCTTATTCTTATCTGCTTTAAGCTTGGGGGCTGGGGGGAAATAGTATATTTCTTTTGAAAAGTTTTTTCATTAAAGACCCTGAAATTGTTTTTAATTCTTGAAAATATTTCTAGGCTTGGGGGCTAGACCCATAATGGGTCCATCTTTTTTCAAAAGCTGGACACCATTATAGTAAATGGAAAAAATTTTGCATCATCTTTGGTTTACAAACCAAAGCCCGGGGGCTGGCTGCAAAAGAAGTCAGCAAAGGAGCACATCATGTTCACTTCTGGAGGTTTTCAACAAGCAAGACGACGAGGAAACAACTCGGCTGATGCTGAAACCGTTGAGAAACAACCCGGCAGGCGTGAAGACATGAAGACGCTCGGGGGCTTGTGTGGCAGACCGCCCCAATTAATCCAGTTTAAAAGCATGGGCCCACTATCACAGCAGTGCTCCACGCCCTTAAACCGAGCTAATCGTGCAATCCGTCGGATACCTTCCCGATTAAACCACTTTGTTCTCTCGACCGAAACGAAATAGCAGCAGTCCCACTCGAAGATGGGCTCAGGCAGTACAACTCATCACAAATTTTACAACACGAGGTTCACATAGATAATTATACAAATACAATGCATATGTTTTAGTTATTACAAACCAGAGTTATAATACAGCGGAAGTCTAAACGTCGATACACATAACATCACATGGAGCCCACATATGACATTCAATCCCCGCGGCCTGAGTCGGACTCAGACGGCCCCCACTCAACTGTCCAACCATCAGGGAGCACACCAGGCCAAGTCAAAGCAGCAACAGGGTCGTAACCATCCACATAATCTGAAAAAGATAGCCACAAGCAAGGCTGAGTACTAATTACTCAGCAAGACTTACCCGACGAGGTTAAATACTAGACATGCAAGGCTTTTTGGCTCTGGGGTTTGTTTTGCCAAAAGCGTCTACAAGTTGATCCCTAATTTTAATATTTTAGCCAAGTTTTAAAGTGAGACTAACCATTTCTAGATTTGCCAAACTATCCAATAACATTCAGTGTCGAAAAACAATTGATTAGTAAATCATCAACATGTCTCATCTAACAACACTTTCACCAATTTGGCCCAAGGACATTGATGTGTAACGAGAGATCAAGCAGCTTCATGTAACCGCGAAGGACGGACAACTCGAGTTGCTTTTAACCATGCATGGGACAACCTAATCGTACGACCCGTGAGAGACACCTAGGACCTCACGAGGCAACCGTTCCCATCTCTTCCTGCCACCTGCCATCAGATACCACTCCACCCGAGTGCACGCCCCAACGGACCCCAGGTGCCCCTGGCAAACCTGTGCCGCGGCCGCCGCTACACTCGCCATCATCCCCCTCGCCCAATGGAGTGGAAATGTCCGTCAGACGTCAGTTTGAATCAAGTACTAGGTTTACCAGTTTACCACATTTCCCGGCATACGATTAGTATCTTCAAAAGCTTGACCAACTGACCACACAATCAATGCCTTAGCCAACAATTCCTGTGCAAGCGGGGTGTTCAACCAAACATAAATACCGCACAAGCCCCGCTTGCCGAATCTCCTCAACTGGTAATAAAGTAAAACCTATTTCTCGCGAGTGACAAGGCAATCACTCGACTTCTACCGATCCTAATTAAGCATGGCAGTCTAAACGACCTACACATACTAGTATTAGGACATAGGTACCTAGGGATCATGCAACTAGGGTTTTATTCAACTCCTCAAAACTTAAATGCACAACTTAAGGCACAATTTAAAGAGGGTTAGAATTGACAGCGGGTTATGCTCCGGGGCTTGCCTTCCTGATCACCGCTGGCCTTGGGCCCTTCCGAACTTTGGTTCGGGTCTTGTGCAGCAGCAAAGTTCAATTCAGCAGCAGCGGGGTCGTCCTCATGCTCGACCTCAATCTCGTACACTCCGTCGGCAAGGGTTTGATCTACATGAAATGCAGATGCATGAGATGCAGTAATGCACGAGAAACAATCACAGAATAACTGCAACGACACACTAATACATCACGGGGCAATCATTTACGGAATATAAACAATTAAGAAGCTCACAAATAAAGCGGGGTGGGTTGCTTTTAGTTGATAATTAAACTAAAATTAGAATTGACTTAACATAGAAAGAATTTTTATGAAGCCGTTCTAACATGTTAAAGCAAATTACAATATTTCCTAAATTAAGTGAAAACATCTATAATTGACCACTAGTAGTAAAAAGGGTTCCTATGGCATAATTGGAAATTCACTTTTGCTTCACGGGCAGAACCGGTTCCACCGGTTATCAAAACCGGTTTAACCGGTTTAAACCGGTTCCACCTGGATTTGAAACCGGTCTGACCGGTTTTAAACAAAAACCAACTTGAGCTTACCAAAATAAACCTAAACAACATATTTTCATAAACAAAATTTTAGGTAAACATGTTTCTGTGTTCCTGATAGTAAAACACATTTTTCAGGAATTTTTCAATATTTTACCTATTTGTTTTATATTTCTTTTATCAGCTAACACTTACCATCAATTAGAAAATCATAATAAAATCTACAAAAAGGTTCTATAGCTGCAATTTTTACTGTAACTACTATTCCAATAGAGGCATTTTATGTGAATTTTTCAGATTTTTCTGAGTCACATAGAATATTTGGTGATTTAACATTTCTTATCTAGCTAGCAACAACTTAAATCCAAATCTACTAAAATCATGCACAAACTGTGGCCAACAGATACTCAATTCAACTCCACTGGTCACAACAGATCCAACCAAAGTGGTTTTGCATTTTTAGCACATTCCTATGATTTATAAAGCCATAAACATCCTTTCAAGTACATCTTCATATATTCAAAAATACATCAGGATTCACATAGATTATACATACATATGATACACCACTAGAAATATAATTTCTCAAGGATTCCAAAAAGTCCAAGTTTGTGATTTTACGATTTTTCTGTGATTTTTGGTGATTTATTGAATCTCAGCCGAATTGAAAAGTAAAAGAAATCGTGAATAGTAAACTCGGGATTTACATCCAGGCCCCCGAGGATCTGAAAGTAATTACAGATCGGTCTTTTTCTTGCGAATAGGTCCTCCAAAAATTACAACCAGGCCCCTACAAGATTCCACTCTTCAACATAACTCCGAAAACTTTATGAAACACCCCCTAAAGTTTTAGACTTCTCACCCTTAGGTCCTATCTTCTTCCACCTCTGTACAGACTCGTACAGAGTCGAGTTCGAGCAGGCAGGGGCTCCGGCCGGTGGGGGAAAAGGGCGCCGGGGCCTCCCTGCCCTGGGCGCTGGGCCTGGGGACGTTGCCCGCCCTCCCTGGGACCTGCAGGACCGGCGCAGGAGGCACGGCCGGCGCAGCCCCTGGGCCCTTCGCGTGAGCAGCGGCCGGCCGGCTGCAGTGACCGTGGCGCCGCCCCCTGATGGCCTGAATGGGATGGGAAAGGGTTGGAAAAAGATCAAGAACACTTGGTGAATGTGTTTTGATGATTGGTTTGGAAGGAGAATGATCAAGGAGCTACGATTTTGGAGGATGATGGAGCTCGGCCGTGACTGTCAATGGCGGCCGACTTCCTTCGATTTCGCGGAGTATAGGCTATGGCAAGGAATGGGAAAGGCTCTGGGGCGGAGATGGCGAGGTGATAAGGCCTTGGGTGCGGTTAATTGCTCAGTGGGCGAGTAGGGGGGTGAATTCGGCCGTCAACGTACTGAGCTCGTAAAAGCGCCGATGAGGTGGCCGTCCGGCCGTTCAGACGCCCTCGTGGCTGGCCAGCAGGGGGAGTGGACCACTGGCAAGGCCCAAGTGGACGGAACAACGACGGACGCGTGGCCAATCCATCGGAAGAGCGACGCGTGGCGTCGGAGACGCCGAGGTGCTCCCTGGCCGGAGCAAACCGGTGTAACCGGTTTTACAAACCGGTTATACCGGATTTTGCTGCAGACTGAGTGACGAGTTTGCCTTGTCTTCGATTTCCCTCCCAATTTTTGTATATAAGCTTCCCGGTCACCAAATACAAAAGTTGTAGACTGTAGTTCAAGCTACAACTCTTAGAAAGGAAGTTCTAGCATTTGAGCAATGGTTTGAAAGTTACGAGGCGACGAATATGGGCAAAAATCACGTTTTCAGACTTAGCGTAATTCAGCTAAGTGCTGAAATTGCTGGTTTTTGACCCGATTTTGCCCAAGATTATGAGTGATCAAACAAAGTTTTCCTTGATCCACATCACCACCATTATAAAGAGGGTACTTTGTACTCTAACTTTTATATTGGTGGAATTTCAAGTGTTTAGGCAAAATATAAAGATATTAGCCTCTCGAGAAGGGTAAAAAGTGAAACTGACAACACATGAAATGACGGTCAAATGAGTTCAAAATTGAATTTCGAATTTTTGTTTGAACTTGCCATACTCATTTAAGTTCATAAACATGTATTTGACATTATTTGTGTCATTTTGGTATAATTTTTGTATTTTGACTATTTTTGGTTGACTTTGTCAACACATACACACAATTATGCACAAACAACACAATTATGAAATGATGAATGTCATTATTGGTTTAATTGAGTTTATTAAAGTTTTTAATTACATTAGTGACACCAGGGGTGTCACAGCTTGACGGTCCAAGATCCATGGGAGTCCTTATGGGCTGTCGGCCCGTTAGGAAATTGGGTCGGCAACTCTGACAGATACAAGGAAGAGGCGTACTGCTTAAGGAAACTAGTCGGCTACTGGGGAACAACCCGGCCTACTCATGTTAGGACTCTGTGTATTGTATCCGACTAGGAGTTTATGTTTCTTGCCTTGTAGACCCTGTCTCCCGAGTATATAAGATGAGGCAGGGACCCCTTGTAAAATAATAACCCATCAATACGAGAAGATCCACCATACAGGACGTAGGGTATTACGCTCTCTACTCGAGGCGGCCTAAACTTGTCTAAATCGTCTCGTGTTCACCATCGTGCTTCTGGTTCCGGTGAGACCCTCACGAACAACTCGACTACTTAGGGACCCCCCATAGTAGGCTAGCCGGTATAAAAAACCGACACTTGCCAACACTTGAATAGCACATGAGTCATCCAAATTCACAGCATAACTCACAAAAACATATAATTCATAACACTTGCTTTGCACATGACTAAATTCAATTTCACAGCATAACACACACAAACATAAATATCATAACACTTGAATAGAACATTAGTTCAAGTGCAACTGCCACATATGTAGTGACAGTCATACTACAACATTTGTTCACAATAGCAGAAGTTATCAGTCTTCCTACATAATACATCAGTCTACAATTGTTCACAATAGCAGAAGTGACTGGCCCTCTATAATTGATGTCACCAAAAGCAGAAAATACTTAAAAGAAGAGGGTCTAGTTATTGACCCTTGAATAGATAGAGGCATAGTGCTCAATCAGTCCATGCCGTGCTTCAGGGACAGTCCCAAGGAAGAAGTCCATAGACCACTCATTCTTAATTATTTCCAGCACACCATGGGTCCACAAATACAAGTTTGATTCTGGAGCTCCACATGCTCTAGCCAACTCTTGCACGCGCATTATTTTTTCAGTATATTTGTTAGCCCTCTGCTCCCTATGCAGTGCCCTCGCCTCTGCCTTCTGCTGCCTTGCCTCAGCCCTCTTATGCATACTCTCTTCCAGGAGCTCAATCTTCTTAATGCTCAGGTTTTTCAGGTCCTGCATGTTAGCGTCCCAGCTTGCTCTGAATGGCTGCCTGGCCTTCTTGTTTGGACTGGATGCAGGCGTGCTTGTGCTGCTGGCCCTTTTGCTGCCAGCGCTAACTGGGGTGTGAACTGGGGTCACCACCGGGGTACCTACCGGCTGGCTTTGAGGCACGTCCTCAGTTTCATCGTCGTCGTCATCAGTTCCATGGCGACTCACACCAGGAACATGAGAAGTAGCCATCTACTGCAATGCCAGTGTACATCTGGTCCTGTTGGTCCAAGTATGGTGGCCAGCCTTCTGCTAGTCTGAGGAAGTCTGAGAGGCCCTGCAATGGTAAGGGATGAAAGAGTACAAGGTTTAGACTATCTTCACAAATATGAAAACACTGAAATGAATCTCATGTTTTAGAAATATGAAAACACTGAAATGAATCTCATGTTTCAGAAATTTACCCCACCTTGCAGTTTTCTATCCACCAATGGGTAGCTGCATTAATTGACCCATCAGGATTGCGGCCTAAACCAGAATCTCTGCGCAGTCTATTGCAGAGTTCCCACAATTGCTTAAGTTTGCTATGCTTAGAACCGAACTGTTGCTTCGTATGATACCAACCAGTTTGCATATAGAATTTGTCTTGCAACTCCTTGAAACCACTCTTGTTCATATTCCCTTACAGTATGTTACTTTTGTCAATTTGATCACAATACAGCTCACAATAAAGGGCGACATTAGATTCATTCCAGGTTGCTCTGTCTTTGTCAGCCTAATCGAGTGATAGGAAGGACAAGTACGCTAATTACATAAGGAGCATCGCAAAGGTAATCTAGGTGGTTTGGAAGACATACCCTTGAACAAGGCAGGACTCGATCTGCACCTTCGTAGTGCATGATGTCGGCTTCATCATAAGCCGGAGTCGTTGCGAGCGGTGCTCGGCATCGTCCACCGCGGCGCTGGTTCACCGCATCTCCACTTGTCCCGCGCGCAGCGCCATGCACGGGAGACATGGGAGGAAAGCCTCCCTCAGTCGGTTGCCCGATCGGCCCTTCTCCTCCTGCGCTGCGGTGAGGAAGCCTCACACCCAGGGTTCCTCGCCTCCGGCCTGGGCGACCGCTGCTGCTTCCAGCGCCTCCCGCGGCTGAGGCGTCGCGAAGGAGGCCCTCGTAGGACTCAAGATCCGGCCACTGACGGGAGGCGTTCAGATCCAGCGCCGCCCCGTCCCGCAGATGGACGTCGCGGGAGGAATTGTTGATGGCGTCCGGGGAATAGGAGCTCGCCTGGGAGAAAAGCTGCAAGGTGGGGTCCACTTCCGCGCCGCCGCGGGGACCGCCGTAGCCGCTGCCCGCGCCCTCGCCGTAACTGTACCCGCTCCCGTTGCCATAGCCGGTGCCCGCGCTCTCGCCATAGCCGTACCCGCTCCCGTTGCCGTAGCCGCTGCTCGCGCCCTCGCTGTTGCCGTAACCCCTGCCGTTGCCGTACCCGCTGCCGTCGCCGTAGCCGCTGCCTTCGCCGTTCGCCGTCGCCATATCCGAAACCCTCGATGTCGCCCTTGCCTCCCTCCATCGCGTTAGCGGGAAATAGCCGCTGTGCTCCAGATCTGCACACGGAGCAGCTGGATCCGCCCCAAGCCGGCCTAGGTTTTCGAGCCGCCAGCCGCTGCCGGCGAGGGAGCGATGGAGGTGGGGGAGAGAGAGCTGCGGAGAGCGGGGGGAGAGAGCTGCGGGGAGCAGAGAGGCCGGTTCGGATAGGGTCGCGGAGGGGGAGGGGGCCAAAGGGATAAGGTTCACGGGTCTGGGCGCCTGGCGTACGGGATACCGTAAGGAACAGTGAATTTCGCTGATTTCATAAACAGTGAGTTGAAGACCATGTTTAGATCCAAGGTTCCAACTTTTCAAACAAGTTTGTGAAGTCTGGCCAACTAAACAGCCCTAGGCAGATCGATCGAGTTCAGGTCGACGCAGGCTGAAGCCAGTTAGCTGTAGAATTTCTTCCGCATTAAATCCTCCAGCTAATCGGTATCTCAAGACAGATCGAAGACCTGCAGCCGGGTACATGTTAGATACACACGCAGCAGATACGGGCGCGTGTTCAGACCCGGGTATCTACGTACGAGAGCTCGTAGCTAGCTAGACCGCGCCGCGCAGGCAGCGTAGTTGGTCACGGAAGGTTCTGATCGGTGGACGTCTCGCCGCTGACCGGAAGAAACCACACGGCGACGAGGACGGCGGCGGGTTGGGCAGGCAGCTAGCATGACGGCGAGGGCGGCAGCTTTTCGCGCAAGGTGCCACCTCAGCGGCAAGCCAATCCATCCCTCTGCGAGGGCGACGCGGGTCGGAGGAGCAGAGAGGATAGCGGCGAGATGTTACGGGTATGGTGGTTATTCGCCCGCGACGGCGCGCGTGCTGGTTCCATCGAGGCGAGGCGAGTCGCGCGGGCGGTTAACCGCGCGTGGGAGGAGGACCGGATAAGGCGCGCAGGGTGGGGGGTTGCGGGGCGGCTGCCGAACACGTCGAGAGGGACGGCGGTGCAGCTGCTGCCTGCTGCCGAGACGGGTGCTAAAACCGGAGGAGATAAGGACGGCAGTGTCGCCGGCTCGAATGGTTGGCGCCGTGCCGGGCGGGGTCCAGCCCACACGAACGCACCCTGCCAGCAGCCGCAGGAGAGTTTCTCTTTGTGACGATCTGACTTGCTGTCTAGGAACTCGCATGCAAAGACAGAGAGATTTCGTTGCATGTCCGTGTGTTCTGGTAATAGATTGCGCATATAGTCTGTCCTGTATCTACAAATAATTCTGCGAGGTAATGAGCGGTAGGTTGGAACATTGGTGAGACCGTGACCGTGAGAGTAGACTGAGGGGGGAGAAAATATCTCCGAAGGTTGGCGCGGCTCGTGGGGGCGTGTTGGGTCCGGTGTTCACGTACGTGCAGCGGTGCAGGCTAGCCAGGACCCAGGACAAGGGTGGACCTCTTCACGTACGCTCTACTTGGATGCTTTCCAGAGGTGGCACTATGCTCGCAGCATAATAGATTGATAGGAGAACAGAAGGGCGGTTGATCAAACAAACGCATAATATCTCGTCAATGGAAAATTACCATACTGCCCTCGCCATCGGTTATCTAGGAGAAATCTCGCTAGCCGTTATGGTTGCTCTGATTCCCAATTCCGTCCAGGAAAAATATAAAGAAGAAGGTGATCGATATTCGATGGACCGCGCCGGAGCTGAACATGAACGAGGTGATCCTGAAACACTTGTTATGAGTACCTCCGTACATTATTAAGAATAAGGCCTAGTGTTTTTTTTAAGGGGGTGGGGCAAAATGTCGGACGGAGGAGGCAGGTAAGACCGGGAGAGGCCTAGAATTCACACGGTCGATGCGTCGGTTCATGAGTGAAGTGCTGAATTCATGTATCCTCTGCCAACGGGAACACATAGAAGCAGGTCAACAAATAGCTGTTTACAATCAGAAGGCCTTGTTTAGTTGGGGAAACTTTTCAAATTTTTTTGAATCTGTAATTTTAAACTCAAGATTAGAAGGACCAAACATGATCTAATTATAAAACTAATTACACGGATGGACGGAAAATCGTGAGACGAATCTATTAAGCATAATTAATTCGTCATTAGAGATTGTTTACTGTAGCACGACGTTATCTAATCATGGTCTAATTAGGCTCATTAGATTCGTCTCGTGAAGTTAACCGAGGGTTATGAAATGGGTTTTGTTATTAACACACGTTTACTACTCCATGCATGTAAGATTCCTTTTGATGAATAGTAAAGTTTGACGTTTGGCGTGGAAACTAAACAGGCCAGCAACAGCTGTTTACTGCCTCGCGATAAGATACCGCGGTACGGAACGATCACAGCCGAAGCAAAAAACAATCCGTTCGATCCAGAGGAGAGGAAGATCAACTCCGATTTTACTCCTCCCGGCAAACAGGAGCTTGCACGGCTGCGCGTCCAGCTACTTCTCCTACCCCTCCCGTCCCAATGCCCGCACGCGATCGACACGGCCGGCCGCCCGGCCCATCCCCTGCGCGCGGCAGCACAGGCGCACAGCTAGCAGCAGCAGTCCACTACTCCACTCAGCAGCGCGCACGCGAATTCCGCATGTGCCGCGCGTGGACGCGGGCGGGGGGCAAAGGCGCGAAGCGTCCAGGTCCCATCCGGCGCGCGCGGCGCCCATCCGATCGTCCCTCCCCCTCCGCTGCCCACCGTCCGATGGCCCCGCGGCGGAAAGCGCCGGACCCCCGACGCGGCCCTTGTCGCCCTTCTCGCCCGCCCGCGATATTTTTACATAGCTCTTGCCGTCTCGGCGCCCGCGCCTAGCGGGAAAGGCGTCGCGTCGGGTCAGTGTCAAGGGTCGAACAGCTTTGGGCGGGTGGGGCCCGGGCGCCGTCGAGCTCGGGGCGCAGCGCGATGCACGAGCTGGTCGCACCGCCGTTTAGCAGCTAATCACTCACGGAGTCACGGTCGGTTCACCCTTTGGTCATTTTTAGCCTTTTTCCTTTGGGATTCCCTTCTCTTCTTTTATTGTTTTAAAGAAATCGAGTAGCCGGCGCTACAAGGCCGTGTTCGGCAGCGGGACAAAAAAAAAATTGTCTAATTAATCCATGATTTACTGTCGTATGCATGAGGGTCTAAATAAAGTTTATTTACAAAACCTTTTCACAGATGAGTGTAACTTTGCGCGACGAATCTACTGCACCTAATTAATCCATGATTTGCTACAGTAATGCTACAATAATCATCCTCTAATCGCGTGGTCAAAGGCCTCATTAAATTCATCTCGCGAATTTGACAGGGGTTGTGGAGGTAGTTTTGTAAACTGACTTTATTTAATACCCTTAATTAGTGATCAAAGTAGCATTTAATGAAGGGAAAAAAAAAATTTGTGCCTCCAACCGAACACGGCCACAAAACGGCCGCCTTTTGCCCTCAGGTCTAGGAATCTGAGAAAGCGAGAATGACATGATCACATGAACTGGTAGTTGGTAATGGCACTTTTTATTTTCTAAACAAAAAAAACACTACACATACATGCACACACTCAATAGAAACCACGACACCACCAAGCATAGAGGTCCAAGAAATTTAGTCCGCAAATCTTAACGTCAATGAAGTTGTGGCAACGAGAAAGAAAACCGTGAAACGAACTCAAAGAGCAGTTTCACCAAAAGGGAACCAAACAGCTAACATGCGATCAATTTGCTAATTATAAGCTTTTATTTGTCCGAATGATTTCTTTCTTGAAAGGCCGAATGATTTTTTCTTATTGGTGCGTAATGTATAATCTCACATGGTTCAGGAGCTAGGGGCTTACTTTAGAGGGGCGGTTTTGGATTGTTTTTGACATGCCTGATCTGAATTCTGAGATTCTTTTGCTTAAAAAAATATATTTTTATACTTGTTCGGTTGGATCTCCAATTGTCCTAGGAAAAAAGGTGCACAAACTGGAGTATTACTCTCCACTAACAATAAACTTTATACCTGATGGCAAATGAAAGCTATATAGGGGTGGTGAGAAGAGAACCAAAATTGCTTTTTAAAAGGCATAGCAAAACGAATTTTTCTGCAACAATTTTGAGAAAAAACGTACACAAAAGAAACAAGAGTTTTGAAGGACCCACATTCGATACAATTTCGCTATTGGAATCACTTTCCAAATAAAAGAAGTAGCTCTAAAAGACGTACGTGATAAATTATTCTGTTTTATAATTTAGAAATTTTGAACACTAATTGCATTCGGAAAATCTTTCCCAAATTTCTGAATTGTTCTTACTGTTTTACCATGCTGATTATGTACATTTCCCCCATATTCCGATCAATGTTCATCCGAGTAAGAAAGATTAACAAACAAGAAGAGAATACTACTAAATGTTACGGCTAAACTTCATGCAGTATGCTGTTCCACTAACATTTTTAAAATCTTAAGTTAAAAAACATTTTTAAAATCAATAATAACGCAAATTTGTACTATTAAGACATTTGGCGTGGCTTTACAACACGGCTGGGATCTTTACCCCCATATATTCTGATCCATGTCCATCAGAATAACAACGACTAACAAGCAAAAAGAGATACTCCTGCCTGTCACGGCTACGACTAACAATTTTTTGAGTATGCTGTACGACTAACATTTTTAAATTCAATAGTAACGCAAATTTTTAAATTCCTAGACTTTTGGGGTGGCTTTAAAACACGGCTGGGGATCTTTTACCCACTTCGCACGCAGTGACTGTCACCACACAAGTAGGCCGCCGGTTCACGAGCAGCGTGGGGAGGCCGACCAGGACGCCACTCCGGATCCTTAATTAAAGCGCCCCAACGCTTTGCCTCCTTTTCCTCGCGTTTGGCCGGCCGCCTCCTGCTCCTGCGGTTGTGCGCTGCTATTTCCACACCTCCCCCGTGCGGCGGTGGTGGCCCAACCAGAGGTCAGCCGGGGGCGCTCGCTCGAGGCCTCGTCCAGTCGTCCCACACCGTCACACACCCCGAAGGTCATGGGCTTCCAGGTCGCCGCCGTGGCACCGTCGCCGTGCGCGCACTCATCCTCGTCGCCCTCCACCTCCTCGCGACCGCTGCCCGCCTTCATCGGCGGCGGCGGTGGATGCGCGGGGCTCGCGAGATCCCTGTCGCTGGTTAACTGGGGAGCCGGCGTAATGGTGCGGCGGCAGCGCCCGGTGCGGACGGCCGCGAGGTGCGCGCTGAGCGCGAGCTTGGATGGGATGGGCGGCGGGGACGCGGAGTTTCTGAAGAGGATCGAGGAGCTCGCGGCGGCGGCGGGGGTGCAGACGGCGGGCGCGGCGGGGTGCGGGTTCCCCGCGAGCGTGGAGCGGAGCGCGAGCAGCGTCGGGCTGCCGCTGTCGCTGCGGATGCTGAAGCGGAAGAAGCAGCAGCAGCAGGCGCAGCAGCAGCGGCAGGTGGTGGCGCGGCAGTCTCGGTGGGACGAGGGCCTGCTGGGCTCCGCCGGCGAGTCGGTGGGCCGCGCCTTCTCCTCGATGGTGCTCATCGTGCGGGAGCTGCAGAGCTTCGCGCTCCAGCAGATGCGCGACGCGCTGCTCTGCGACGACCTGCAGGGCGTCCTGGCGCGCGTCCAGGGCGAGATGCACGCCTCCTTCGTCTGGCTCTTCCAGCACATCTTCGCCGGCACGCCGGCGCTCATGCTCTCCCTCATGCTCCTCCTCGCCAACTTCACCGTCCACTCGATGGGCCACAGCGTCGCTGCCGCGGCCGCCACCATCCCGCCTGCTCCGCCCGCCGTCGCGGCGGTCGTCGACACCCAGCGCGCCGAGCCGTCCAGGCCGCGGTTCGACGCGGCTTCAGTGAAGACGTTCTCCGTCGGCAGGACGGCATCGGTCGGCGGGAACAGCGGCGGTGGCGGCAAGGCGCCGCCCGTCGCGGGCGCCACCGGGGACGGCCGCTCCGACGAATCCCTCTATCGGCTAAGCCGCGTGGCGCCACCGCAGCCATCGACGCCTGCTGGGGCGGGCCTCGGGGATGTCGCGCCCGATGCTGTGGACGCGGACGAGCAGGCCATTTGGGAATTGATGGTCACGGAGGCTTCCAGGATGCAGGCCAGCGCGCGCGCCGAGGAGCTGAGCGACCCGGATGTTCTGGCGAGCCTAGTCGCTCCGGTGGAGGCGAAGATGGAGACGGAGGACCACGCGGAGCACGTACGGACGCAGCAGAGCTACGAGGTGGCCGTCGCCGATGAGCCCAACAACTCGCTCATCCTCGCCAACTTCGCGCAGTTCCTCTACCTGGTGCAGAACGATCACGACCGGTAGGTCCCCTCGGCTACGCCTACCAACTGTTCGACGAATTGACAACGCAACCGCGGTCACGGATGTTGCTCTGGTTTCGTTTGCAGGGCCGAGCACTACTTCGAGAGGGCGGTGCGCGCGGAGCCGGCGGATGCGGAGGCGCTGAGCTGGTACGCGACCTTCCTGTGGAAGGCGCGGAACGACCTCACCGGCGCGGAGGACACCTACCAGGAGGCCATCGCGGCCGACCCCGGGAACGCCCACCACGCCGCCGCCTACGCGCACTTCCTCTGGAACACCGGAGGTGAGGATACCTGCTACCCACTCGATTGACGCGCGAACACCGGCACCGCAATGGCCGCGGATCGGCACGAACCGGCCAAGGCCAAAGAACAAAACAAAGATAAATTAGAATTCAAGAAGTCAAGTTCTTGCAGCATGCGCGGGGGCGGCCACGCGGCGAGACGCCTAGACCACGACATCACACCCATGGCCGGGCGGTGGAGTGGAGCTGACACATGAAATCGTCCCTTTACTTCGCCTGATTAGAAGTGTGCGTGGGTGCGTGCGTGTCATGGGCAGTGGAGTGAGTTGTGATCCAGGGAGGACACGGCGGTGGTGGTGGTGCTTCTTCCCCTGCTCCGTGAATTCGGGCAATTGGAGGTTTTTGGCCGGGAACGGGGACGACGGGCCTCTCGGTTCCCGACGAGCTTGTCGGGCCCAACCGGCGTCGGGGCGGCATGGACGGCTGTAGAACTGTGGTAGAGCCCAGTGGGTAGTGGCGTGGAGCGCCGACGAGGTGGCGTCGATCGTGGATGGATGTTCTGTTGAGTATTGTAAAGCAACTCGCATCCTGTAATTCACTCCGTATGTAGATTGAAAGAAAGAATAACTTAAGTGAATAAGAAGATCGTGTTAGGCTACCCGCACCGGCGTCCTGCGAAGGATGCTCCAGTACCGGCGTTGCGTTTTTTCCCCTGCAGCCTGCAGCGGGGTACGCTGCCGCGTACTGAACCGAAGCGGATGGGGAGACATCCGCCATTCCTGGCGGGGGCAGAGGAGCGTGCGCGGAGAGAGAGAGGAGAGAGAGAGTGGCGGGCCCCACGTTTTCAACTAACTAAAAAATGTTATAACTCACAAACCAAAAAACCAAATTAAATTCCGATTGCACCATTAAATTCGTTGCAATAAATTCTTCAAAACAAGATCTCAGATGGATATATTTTGATAAAATTCATAAAGAAAAGAAAAAAAAATGAGGAGAGAGATGATATGGTAGTTGGGATGGATGAATAAAATATAGTAGAGTTGGGATAGAGTATGTGATTTTGAGTATGACGGGTGCGGGAGAAGTTGGTTTAGAGTACGGAATCTCGATGACCAGGACAGGATATTCCTTTTAGAGGATGCATTTAAAGGACGACGAGTGCGGACAGCCTTAATCCCGGTGCAATCCACCTCGGATCTTGCGTGTTTCTACCACCAATACTCCCTTGGGACTATCATCTCATCCGCAATCGCAATTCGCAAGCTCGCTCTTCGTTTTGGGATATCGGGAGCCAAGTGGAAAGTGAGATGTCTTGTGCACGCGGACCTCGATCACTGACCTGCTGCCCTTCACACTCAGTAATCAGTAGAGCGATTGCAGGAGCCAGAAACTGATGCATCAAGCTTCTCTTTGCACAAAATGAGCACGAATCATTTGTCTTTGTAGCAATGCAGAGTTCTCTACTGGAACGGTGACGAGCTGTAACTTAAAATGAGCACAACGGTTTCACCAAAGCAGGCCAATCATGGTACCTGTGCACATGCTCTACAACAACGTCGGTCGCTCAGGGTCACAGGCAGTGACCACGAAGCAGAGGACCGCTAGACTCGTAGCAGACCCACCGCGTGAGGCATGCTAGTACGTGCACGATCCAGCAGCGGCGCAAAGCCGTAAGCGCAGTCCCCCACTTCCTCCCGTGCAAGTCGTGGCCCGTCCATTCCATGTGCCCGAGCCAGTCCATCGTACTCGAAACGGGCACCTCGTTTAGGTGCTGCTGCTGCACCGGAAAGTCCCGGTCCTTCCATGCCCGACCTGATTTCAGAGCTCATTCCGAATTAGATCTTCGCCGAGCCGCAGTGATCTCGAAAAGATATTTACCAGATTTTCACGGGCGCGGCGTGCCACAGTCGGCCTCACCACTGGCCGGATAAGTCCAGCGCCCAGGCCCGGTTTGACACGGAACCTACCCGTCGCGCTCGCTCACAGGGGCGGACCTAGGGCTACCGAGTCACTAGCTGATATTCCATCTCCCGGTTCCGGATCACGGGAAAGAGTACAAACCGGGGCGTGTGCGACGCGACCGCGGCCTTCCTCGCGACGCACACAGTACGTGACACTGTGACAGTGCATTATCATTCGTTAGGTTTATCCCATTCCTCTCAGACGCCGTGGCCGGGCTAATCATCGCTAATGCACCAAGAGGGCGCGTCCAAAAGCCGGCATGGGGCGCGCGCGCGCCGCCGCCGGCGGCGGCGTACGGTGTACCCGATGCGATCGAAGTATCGGACGGCGTGGTTTGCTCGGGAAAAAAAAATGCGGGTTCTGGATGGCTCGGGGATCCTGGCCGGCGCGGCGGTGCATATGTACGTGACACGACCGCCGACCAAGTCAGGGGGGACATGCGCGGACGTCGGCACCAGCTCGACGGGGGTCGGCAATCGGCACATGCCCTGCGGGATTTGCTGATGGTGGGTCTAGTGGCAAGTGCGTTCTGTATGGTTGTGCTTGAACGCATCGATGGGTTTGGTGTTCCCGATCGTGTCAGGATCAAGCGGTGATGTGAGCCTGTCTCTGCTGATTGATCCGGTGTCACGGTGTGCTCCCTGAACGGACCAGGGTTCATGATCCGGAGCTGCGTCCAAGAGGAAAATGCCATGAGGCTGGTTTGATTACTGTCCCCTTTTAGGAACGGAAGCTGCCTTGTGAGTTGTGACAGAGCATGCCGTAATTCTCTGCTTCCTAATCAGAATTGTTGCAAATAACTGTCACCCTAGCCGGTCGTCGTCCAACAACCCACAAGCCCGAGGCCCAGAACAACCTCGGCCCACACTAGAGCAGCCGGTCGACACCGATCCATACAGCCCAACCAGTGGTAAGCCCATTTCTATGGACCAGAAGGCAAAGCCCTACTGGATATATATATATATGTACTATACGAGAACCGAAAATACTAAAATAACCAACTCATCTACGCTTGAGCGTATCTCATTTTTTAAAATTATTTGTGAAATAGAACCTATCCATCCGAATTTGAGTCCAGTGCCCATATTTTCTAATTTTTGCTAATTGTATTTTTAGTGGTAAGTTAATTGCCAGTTTGATATTAGGAAATCCAAATAGTTTACATACAGCTATTAGAATTACATGATTCCAAAGCGAACCCTCTACTACATATGAAGCCATATCGGGTGACAAATGGCCTCGTATCTCAAACTCAAGGCACTAGCATTATTGATTGCAAATGGATGTATAAGATTAAAGGGAGGTCCGAGGTCATATGGCTCCATTGATATGTATAAAGACCGATTTGGAGGCTAAAAGATTTAAACCGAAATATGGAATTGATTACAGAGAGATATTTAGTCCAATGGTCCAAGCTACCACTTGTTCTAATTAGTAGTGTTCAGGAACTGGAGTACTTCCTCCGTCTAAAAAGATTCGCTTTTTGAGGAGTCAAACAACTTCAAGTTTGATTAGATTTATGCAAAATAATACTAATATTTATGGTATATAATAAATATCATTAAATTAATTATAGAATATATTTTCATACTAAATTAATTTTAAAATATAAATATTAATATTTTTGTATAAATTTGGTCAAACCTAAAGTTGTTTGATTTCTCGAGAAACGATAGTTGCATTCTTTCTTAGACGGAGGAAATATTCAACAACTGACCTTCTGTATCTGTGTTTTTTTGCTGCTGCTGTTGCAACCTGATCGGTTTGGATGTAGACATGTAGTTGGTTGGCTTTGGGCGATTTTTCCCGTTTCTATTTTGAAGGGGCGCATGTTTCATTTTTGTTTAGAAATGTACACGAAAAGAAGCATGCGTCTTTGGAAGTTTGGAGTTTGGACGAAGGAGCGTACCACCAACGCTTGGGCTCCTTTGGCACCTGCAGCTTTGCTCCCGTCTCTTGAGGGTTGAGGGTTGAGGGCTTGAGCCTTGAGGTCATGCTGCCTGGCTGCCTGCGCGTCCCCGTTCGACCATTTCTGAAGCTGCACGGCGGCCCGGCGGCCCCATCATTGAGTGTCGGGATTATGGTTGGCATGCCCTGCCATGGCACCAAGGGGGTGTTTAGTTGGGTAGATTATTGTAGCAATTGTAAATCAAAGATTAGAAGAACTAAAGATGGGCCCTGTTTGTTTTCGCTTAGCTTATAATCTAAGCGTGTACCAGAGAAGCGAAGATTTTCTCGCTTCTTGATTCTCGCTTCTCGTAGTTTAAATCTCTGAAGCAGATTACCACAGAAGCGAAAATAAGCGAGGCGTTTGGTGGGATTATCGCTTATTTCCACCGATAAGCCGATTATAATCGGAAACAAACAGGGCAATGATCTAATTATAAAACTAAATACACGGTTGGACGGGAAATCGCGAGACGAATCTATTAAGCCTAATTAATCCATCATTAGAGATTGTTTACTGTAGCACGACGTTGTCTAATCATGACCAAATTAGGCTCATTAGATTCGTCTCGAAAAGTTACCTAGGGGTTATGGAATGGGTTTTGTCATTAACACACGTTTAGTACTCCATGTATGGAAGATTTCTTTTGATGAATAGTTGGATGTGACGTTTTGGTAATTTTTTTTTTGGCAAGTGAGGAAGTGCAGCACTGCTGTCCTGCAATTCCTGATCACTCCAGGTGCAGACAAGAAGGGGGAACAGGCGACGGCACTTCCGACTTGCAGCAGCATCACGGAACAGCCCAAGCCCAAAGCACCCGCCCGTCCGTCGGCGTCGGCGCCACCTGGCCGGCCTCGCAGTTTCGTGTTGGTTTTCGTCTGCCGCGGGACGCGGTGGCCAGTGGGCAGTCGTAGGGCCTGCGCCACTCCGCACTAGTGCAGTTGCCGTCTAGGCAAGGGCGATCCTCGTCGTGAAAGGCGCAATGCCTCCTCGGGTCTCAGCCTCTCAAGAGTCTCAGGCCCTGTTTACTTTCGTCCTGAAACTTCACTGTTCATCAAAAGGAATCTTACATGCATGGAGTATTAAACATGTGTTAATGACAAAATCTATTCCATAACCCCCTGGTAACTTTGCGAGACGAATCTAATGAGCCTAATTTCGTCATGATTAGACAACGTCGTGCTACAGTAAACAATCTCTAATGACGGATTAATTAGGCTTAATAGATTCGTCTCGCGATTTCCTGTCCATCCGTGCATTTAGTTTTATAATTAGATCATGTTTAGTCCTTCTAATCTTTAATTTAAAATTGAAAACTTTCTTTCACAAACTTTCTTTCCAATCTACAGGCCCTCAGGTGTGAAGGAGCGAGTACCAGATCCTCTTCCGAAGGGCCATCAGCGTTCAGCCACGCCACTCGATGGCGATACGCCAAATTGCAACCGAACATCCGGCCATCGCAGTGTCTGTCCATCAGCAGTTCAGCACCAAGTCAACAGTAAACTCCACTGCCCGTCCTATCATAATATTTACAGACAGATTCTGTGGCTCTTGAACACCCACCCCAAGCAGCTAATACTGATCCATTCACTCACGAATCAGTCAAGGCAAAGTTCCGCAGAACCATCAGACAGTTTCATCTGGCCTACTCCTAGCTAGCAAGTTAGGTTAGAGCAGAGCAACATTGTGACTCGCCTCACCGGTGCCATTGCGACTTTGCGAGCCTATCGATCGAGCCAAAAACAAAGAATACTATCAACGGTAGCAATCAGCTGTCAAAGCAACTGGTTTTTTTACTTTAAATGTGCTGCCACTAATCGGCGATTAGACTCGCCTGTCACCTCCACAAAACGTAGCTTTCTTCAGGTTCGGCGGACGGCGCCGATCTTGCCGCCTAATCATTGCCGCTACGATCGCTGGAGCTGGACTCCCGGCGCTGCCAAGCGCCAAACCCCTAGCCTGATCGATCGTTTCACGACATGCGCGAGGGCTATTATGCTCGATCGTCTTCCACAGTCCTGTGCGCCAACCAGGCACGTCGAATCCGATGGATCTAACTCCGGCGTCCTTCAAACCTCAGCTGTGTGCTCAGCTGACGCACCAGTGACGTTTTCCTGACTGTGCCTTTCTCATGCGTAGGGATGATGTACTTGCACAGCTCTGAACCAAGTTGCACGGTTCGTGTTTCAATTTCTCACAGAAAGAGAAGAGAACAAAACCAAAACGGAAACGGTATAGTATAGATGCATGATATTGCAGGCTGATTTTAGAGTCATTGAGATACCATGGCATAATATCCAGGAAGATATCAAGAATTAGTAGCGGCATGTACCAAAATATGGCATACCTCTAGTTACAATTGTTGCTATCATATCTGTCAACGACTGTAAAAAGGGTTTGTATTAGGCAACTCATAATGAAAATTTCATTCTCATTTAATAGCCGAAGCCACCTGTACACGGTTCCAGTTTTTGACGAGTCATCTTAGGGCCTGTTTAAATCGGTGAGAAACTTTACGAAATTTACTGTAGCAATTTTAAACCGAAGATTAGGAGAACTAAATATGATCTAATTATAAAATTAATTACACGGATGGACGGAAAATCGCAAGATGATTCTATTAAGCCTAATTAATCCATCATTAGAGATTGTTTACTGTAGCACGACATTGTCTAATTATGGCCTAATTAGGCTTAATAGATTCGTCTCACAATTTCACCCGGGGGTTATGGAATGGGTTTTGTTAGTTATCCATATTTAATACTCCTAATTAGTACCAATCACTCGAAATTACTGTAGCGATGAAAAATGTTGCCGAACTAAACAGGGCCTTATTAAATAGGCATCTGACCTTTGAGTAACAAAATGGAATACTCATGGGTGTAAAAGCACTGGAGAATGAATTTCAGCCATGGTTTTAGCTTTTAACTCTTGGGAACAACAAAATGAATCGTTCCACTTAGATTGGCCTAGTGCTAAAAATTGTAAAGGGAAAGTTTCTTTTTTTTTTCACCAGCTGCTCCCAGAACCAGGCTCCTACATACACAGAAAAATGTAAGAAATGAGACATTACTTTGATTGTTATAATACCAGTAACGCTAGCAACATGATTTCCGTCAAAAACTCAAAATTTTCTCATACTGTTTTGCATCGTATAGATTATGTTTTATGTTAAAACTTCAATGAGTTATAGGCAACATCTCATACACCACGCTACAGATTTATTAATTAGAATCTTTTCACGGCTGACCTTGGATACTAGAGACAAACTTTACTGTAGATTCTGCCCTTATAAAACTAAAATCTATGGTGATGTTGACAATATTGAAGACAATGGCTATCTCTCAACTTTTGTTGATATGATGCCCTCGTGTGTGGGTGGTGGATCTTCAACTACTCATATACCTATTTCCATTCTTATTAGCTCACCGTGGGCACTACACTTTAATTTAAAAAAAAACAAATTGCGGGCATGATATGCGTTCATGGGGATATATGCCTCGATCGTGGAAGCTACATGCGTAGACAACACACAGCCATTAGCCCATTACACGATGGTGATACACATTTGCACGTCGCTTTCCGTCAGGGAGGCTAGCGAAAGTGTTGCTAGACATCTACTGCTCCTATCTGGAACCGATTCCATCGAAAGGCTCTGATAAGCCCGGCCGAGTGGAATTTAGGCAGGATCTGGGCCATACCGCGAAAGGCAAGAATCTATCAGAAAAATACAAAGCTTCGGTGTGTTAGGCGTAGCCTAGGCTTAGTATAATGTCCTCGGTTACATCTGACTATTCCAAATCTGAAAATAAATTTAGCCACAGGAATATTACGTGCACAAGAAGTCTTTTTTTTTCAATATGTACCAGGGCATAAGAAAAAGACGGACCGGAAGTGTTTCATTCCCAGATAGAATAATGCAAAACGGAACATATTTTCCATTGCTTTCATGTCACGATATGCCCTGAATGAGACTGCATATTTTTCGTTCAGAGAGTGCACGCTAGCTGTAGTGTGCGCGGTCACCAACTACACACATAGGCGTAGAGAGGACACTGGAGGAGAAGGACAGATCTTAGCCACAGGTCTAATCGCGCATTATTATGATGATGCTCGATCGCCGGTATCTTTCCGTCTAATCTATCGGCGTAGCCTTTCGGAAATTCGGATCCAAAGCGGAGCCAGCTCCACCATGCTCTGCACTCTGCACTGCTGCTCGCTCTCAGTGCTCTCCACCGGAGCAGCAGGCTCCCTGAGCCTTCGCCTTCGCCCGAGAGGCCCAGCCTTCTCGTACGTGGCCCGCGTGGCCCATGGGAGGAAGCATCACGCATTCACGCTCAAGTCAGTCTCGTGTGGGAGCCCCTGAGGCTCGCCGCCGCCGCAATGAGAGCTTTCTCACACATATACAATGAAGAATGAGCTCCGTGGATCATGTGTAGCCGTGCAGATATTATCCATGGTGCGCTACCGCTGCACCGTAAAAAGGAGATTAGAAATGCATAATGAAAGATCCGTGTCCCTGGATTTGAGACACGGGGGTACACGAGCTTGTCACGAGTTAAGGTGATTTCGGTCTTATCGTGGTACGCATCGGACAGGGGTCGACTCCACGACATGGACAACCACTGATGGGTGCAATTTGACAAGTTTAACGAGAGATGCAACCAGACGAGTTAAGGAACTCGATTGCCTTAGGCACGGTGATGCATACATGCTAGACTCCACGGTTAGGGGATCTGGCTGAGAGAACATGCTAATCTGAAATCCTCTTTGCACGGTATACATTGTGAAAATATATGTATGCAGATATGCCTCAGAGAGCCGTAGCCTCTTTTGAGGTCAAGGCTGGTTACTTGCCCATTATCTAAAAAAAATGCAGATATGCCTCAGCCAGAATCATGTGCAATTTTTCAGGCGGGACATGTTGATCACACCACTCTCCTGCCCCAAGATACCTCGGGCAGAACATGTTCGTGGAAATTTGCAAAAATGGCCTCAACCAGAAGATACATGTTGATTACATTCAACAAATGTTAGTTGCGGAGGCTGGTCCCACATGTCATGTCTCACAGTCTAGTATTATGGCAAAATGCATTTTCTTTCGAGTGGTGTGGCATGAAAAATGCACGGTGGCATTTTGTGAAGAATTTCTATCATCCGGGGAGGAGCTTGTTTTCTGAAGAAGAACTGTAATGATTCAAGTATTCAACATGGCCCCCTTTAAGGGTGAAAATCTTCGCCTGCTTGGCTTGCAAGCAGTGCCTCTGGACAGCCGATAGGCCCATCAGACATGGGATACAGGCACGCGAGACTTGCTCCCTCTGCGATGAGACAACTGAACACATGCTCTTCACATGCTCGTTCAGCCAGCAAATTTGGTGGAGTGTACTCTCCGGATTGGGCATCCGAAACACTATACCCACCTCCCTCATGACCTTGCAGGATTGGTGGAAGATGGTGCGCCGCCAGGTGCCAGCGACCAAGAGGCGCGGCATTGACTCCTTGGTGCTGCTGATCCTCTGGCAACTCTGGAAGGAGAGGAACGCTCGTATCTTCCGCAATCAAGAGATGACGATGCCTCTGTTGCTTCGATCAATCAGACAGGAAGGCGAGCTGTGGATCCAGACGGGCGCTTTTAAACTGGGTTGCTTGTTTGTTACTTAGTATAGTACTCTCGGTTCCTAGGTTTCCTCAGTCGCTTGTTACTTGGTTGATCGGCTATGTAATAGCTAATCAGCACTAGTACAGAGTACTGCACACATTGACTGTGTGTGTTGTGTAATCAACTTTTATTCTCTTTCTTAATAAAATGATGTGTAGCTATCCTGCGTATTAGAGAGAAAAAAAAAGTATTCAACATGGACAGCATGTTGAGTGCTGACTGCTGAGTGCTGCTGACGGAAGGACCAAGGTCAAGGTCTCAAGGACCCCTAGACCTGGGGCACAAATGGTGTAGTGATGACGATGGACACATCCAATCTAACGGACAGTCGACACCTTAGCGCGTAAGCAACACCTCACACACGGCAGCAGTGTGAATCGACAGTCGAAGAAGCCATGAACGAGTACATTGCATCCTCTTTTTTTAGGTATAGAAAATGAATGAGCAACAAGGAGATTGAGCTGGCTGGGCTGTTCATTTCCAAATAAGCGAGTCATTGCTCTCATGCTCTGCTGCTGTCTGTGAACTTGTGATGAGCTCATTCCTGGCTGGGCATAAGCATAACAACGGGCCAAATGCTGTGACATGCATGTCCGGTGTAGGATTTCATCAGGGATGAATTGGACTTCGTGGATGACTAGTACAGCTGATGCTAGGGCCGCAAGGCAAATTAGAAATGGAGGGTGTCCAGGAGACATCTGTCGAACCTCGGTGAAGAACAGTGCCACACACCAGTAGCCAGCCAGCAAAGATGTGCCAGCCCACAGAGATTTGTACAGTAAAAACGATGGAACAAAATGACAGCAACCAGCAGGGAAGCAGAAGGATATTAGGACCTTGTTTAGTTGCACAAAATTTTTGAACTTTTCGCTGTTCATCCATCACATCAAATATTAGGACACTAATTAAGAGTATTAAACGTGGATTAATGACAAAACCCATTCCATAACCTCGGGTAACTTCGCGAGACGAATCTAATGAGTCTAATTAGGCCATGATTAGACAACGTCGTGCTACAGTAAACAAACTCTAATGACAGATTAATTAGGCTTAATAGATTTGTCTCGTGATTTTCCGTACATCCGTCTAATTAGTTTTATAATTAAATCATGTTTAGTCCTCCTAATCTTTAGTTTAAAATTACTACAGTAAATTACTTTCAAAACCGAACTAAACAGGGCCCTAGGCCGGGCGTGCGCGGGACAGAGACGGGTCTTCTCAGGCGTTATAAAGCTGGCACGCGGCTCCCCCCGCAATCCCCCGCTCTCACGCCTAAATTCTCTGCGCGTCAGATCATCCGAGACACACGCCGTACCGGCGCGTCGGCGGCTCGGCCTCTCTGCTGGCCGTCCTGGTAAAAGCGGCACAAGGAGACCGGAGCGTCAGCGCGGCCGCCACTGCCAGGCGAGCTCCCGTAAAGCGCGCGCCGGAGTTACTGCGGCGGCTGCCCTCTGCGCGAGCTCTGCGGTTCCGGCGCTGCTCTTCCCCGGCCGCCGCCTGCCCCCGCCGCCTGCGTGCAAGAAAGTACGCGCCTTTTTCCATCCACGCTGTAAATTCCGCCGGTGCGTCGCCAGCCAACCTCCCCTATTTACTTCCCCTCGCTCCGCGACAGGTTGGGCCGGCCGCGGGCGTCGTCTTCCACCTCCACCGCTCGGCCTCTGCGCCTTCGGTTATCCTCCAGGCGAGCTTTGCTTCCGGCGCTCGGGGTTCTGTATAGGGCGAGAGCGCCGGCGTCCTTGAGACTACGGCGGGGGAGCCTCGACGATGGTGCCGGGCGAGCATGCGGAGGACGCCATCGTGGCCGACGTCGGCAACGGCAAGGAGGGGGAGGTGCAGGCGATGGGCATCGGCGACGACACCGAGCAGCAGAAGGGCGACGGCGGGTTCAGCATGAAGAGCCTGCTGTGGCACGGCGGCTCCGTCTGGGACGCCTGGTTCAGCTGCGCCTCCAACCAGGTATGGTAGCCGAGCCGCCGCCTCCCAGGACACGCACTACACGTCGCGTTTCTGCACGGATCGCCGGCCACGGCGCTGGTAGAGCGAGGATGATGATCACCGGCCGGTGTCTCTGTTCGTGGTGTCGCAGGTGGCGCAGGTGCTGCTGACGCTGCCGTACTCGTTCTCGCAGCTGGGCATGGTCTCCGGCGTGCTGCTGCAGATCTTCTACGGCCTGATGGGCAGCTGGACCGCCTACCTCATCAGCGTCCTCTACGTCGAGTACCGCGCCCGCAAGGAGAAGGAAGGCGTCAGCTTCAAGAACCACGTCATCCAGGTCGGTCGCCGACCCCCAAGCCCAACCCCGCCGCGCGCGCGCGTGCCGGCGCCGCACTCCGCTCTCGCGTCTCCCGCAACCGTTTCAGTTCCGTTTCCTCGCCGCCGGCTTCCCCGGGGACACGGTTTCTGTGCCACACTCATGCTGCCTTTCCTCGATCGGGTGGGGGGCATGGGAATTGGATCCGCTGGCCATGGTCGGTCGGTCACGCGCCGTGCGATCGATGTGCTCTGAAATTCCGGGGGCAGCGAGTGATGAGTATAGTCTATAGTGTAGTGTTGCTTGCCCTGCGGAAAGGCGCTTTGCTGCCTGTGCTAGCTGTGCTGTGCCGACCTCGCCAGCCATTTCTTTCCTTAACACTAACACTAAGCAAAACGACAACGCCATCGGCATGCACCTGTTTGCTCCAGTACACGCATCAAACTGAACAAAAGAGCTGACTTTTTCTTCTGCCGTTGACCAGTGGTTCGAGGTCCTGGACGGGCTGCTGGGCCCGTACTGGAAGGCCGCCGGGCTCGCGTTCAACTGCACGTTCCTGCTCTTCGGCTCCGTCATCCAGCTGATCGCCTGCGCAAGGTCAGTCAGATCATATTCCTCCTCCATCTCTGTGTAGTAACACTACTGAACTGAACTCGTGGCGCGCAGCAACATCTACTACATCAACGACCGGCTGGACAAGCGGACGTGGACCTACATCTTCGGAGCCTGCTGCGCCACCACCGTCTTCATCCCCTCCTTCCACAACTACCGCGTCTGGTCCTTCCTCGGCCTCGGCATGACCACCTACACCGCCTGGTACCTCACCATCGCAGCGGCCGTCCACGGCCAGGTGAGCCCCCCAACCCACGATCGCCGTCGCTCGCTCATTCATTCATTGCGCCAGTCATTCGCTGGGTCCGGCTGGCCAGCACGGCCGTGATGAGCTAACACTGACCGTCCGCCGCATGTCGTCGGCGCGCGCCGTGCAGGTCGACGGCGTCACGCACTCGGGCCCCAACAAGCTCGTGCTCTACTTCACCGGCGCCACCAACATCCTCTACACTTTCGGCGGCCACGCGGTCACTGTGTGAGTGCTCATAGAACTCTGCAATCTGTAATTCTGTCGGTAGCAAGTCATATACTGTCTATGATTTCTGTGAACGTTCAATGACAAGTGGGCCCACCATGCAAGCCAGAATTTTTGGGGGATTCTGATATATGGATCAGTATTCGCTGACATTTAAGCACTTACAGGCAGCTTTTGCCTAGTGCTGGGATAATCAGTAGTACTGGTACTAGTAGAAAACAAAAAAAAAACATGTTTGTAGATGAGTCAAAACAGATCCCAGGGAGTAGAAAACGATTCACAATGGTGGAAGCCATCTTTGTTATATTCTAACCATTGGCCAGACAGAAATGCAGCATAGCCACTAAGCTCTGGTGTGGTGATCAACCCCTACATTCCCCTACTAGTGAAGGGCTACGCTAGGCATCCACTATGCACTTCAATATTCTCAGTGAGCAAATCCTTTATTCCCCATTGCTCATTACATGCGCTTAGTATAACACCTGCCATGATGGTCTTTGCTGCGTGATGATTACAGCAAAAACTTGACGGATATGCAGTCGGCGTTTACGTGCTTTTGATCACACGCTCGCCCTGTTGTTAGGGGGTCCTTTTATCTTAAAAACCCAGCTGCTTTTTTCTCCCTAGTGGTGAAAAAACAAAGTTCTTTCCAGAGGTTGGGCGATGTGACTGGTTTCAATTCAGATAGTGCCAGGTTCACATCAAGTGAACCAATTCCGTCCTACTGCCCCCGTGCGGGGGTGATAAGATCTACATCGGATCGCAACAATGCAGCACCCTCATCATTTCATGATTCTGATCTATCCTTTAGTGGCGATAACCTTTGGTTAGTGGGGAGGAAGTCTCAAAGGTCTCGCAATTTGATCCCAGCCTTGGAAGGTGAATGCCTACCTGTCTGCCAATCTTACAGTGTCCCTGAAGACTCGAGTGGCTCGAGTCCCAGACTGTCGCCATCCTTTGCCTGAAGCAATTCCAGGCCATAATCTTTGTTGCTTTCAGAGTGACATGACAGTTTCCATTAGTGGTGTAGTATGATACCATCAGTTGTGAATGTTAGGTGTTTAGTTTAGTCGATATTTGCTTCATTTGGCCGTATTTGTCGGCCCCCCACTGCTAATCTGATCGGAGGCGCCGCTCGTATCTGGCATCAATGATGCTGTTACAGTTGGAGAGATTCTTCATGTCCCGATCTTTCAAAATATACTGACTAGGAGAAGCACTACCTTTTCCCCAACTTGATGGCTTATCGTTCAATCAACATAAAAGAAGTCCATAAATTATATGCGCGCATGTGTGCAAAAGGGCGTCCAGTACGACGCTAATTCCAAGTACTGATTCTCACTTTTTATGTTACCAGATCATTTCTCTGATATCTTTGTGTAATGAATCAAGTACACGCGTCTTTCAGAAAGCTCTTTTCCCCCGAGCTTTTTTGCTTTTCTGATACTGAATTACTGATCCATGCAAGAATTTCCTTTTTTATGTGTTTTAGAGAGATCATGCACGCGATGTGGAAGCCCCGGAAGTTCAAGTACATCTACCTGCTGGCGACGCTGTACGTGTTCACGCTGACGCTGCCGTCGGCGGCGACCATGTACTGGGCGTTCGGCGACCAGCTCCTGACGCACTCCAACGCCTTCTCGCTGCTTCCCCGGACCGGGTGGCGCGACGCGGCGGTGATCCTGATGCTGATCCACCAGTTCATCACGTTCGGGTTCGCGTGCACCCCGCTCTACTTCGTGTGGGAGAAGGTGGTGGGCATGCACGAGACCCGCAGCGTGTGCCTCCGCGCGCTGGTCCGCCTCCCCATCGTCGTCCCCATCTGGTTCCTCGCCATCATCTTCCCCTTCTTCGGGCCCATCAACTCCGCCGTCGGCGCGCTCCTCGTCAGCTTCACCGTCTACGTCATCCCCGCCCTCGCCCACATGCTCACGTACCGCTCGGCGTCCGCCAGATTGGTAAGCGTGCTCCGGCTCAGAACGTTCACACTCTCACGCGCTGGTCCCCTGATGCAAACGCTCCCGTCAAGACATCCCGCCGCTACGCTCTTAGCCGATGCGGCGGCGTGCGCGCCATGCTGCCACACATGACACGTCACGCTCGTGTCACACGCACAGCGGCACAGGGCCGGTGCTGGCGCCCGTCGCCGGCCCGGCGCGCTCGCCTGAGCTCGACGGGCACGTGTCTCGCGCACCGGACGGCGACGGCGCGGCCACGCAGTGACACGAGCCGGCGCTGGTCGGTCGGGTGCGCCCGCCCGATCGGCCGGCCGGGCCGGGACCCCCACCGGAACGCACTGGCGACGGCCGGATGGACGGGTGGGGCGTTGCTGTCCCTGCTTTCCTAGGCCGCGCGGCGGCCGGGCACCTTATCTCGGCACGCCGAAAGTGTTAGATTGATCTCTAGTGGGCTGGTCCAACGGCAGCCCATTAACCCCTTAATCGCGCCCTGATCGGGGGCGCCTAACCCTAATGGTTAGTGGGCCCCCGTCGCACTGCGCTATATTAAGAGGGGTGGGGGCTGGCAGGCTCAGTTTACGTCTAGTGACTAAGGAGAAGCCAGCAACCGCATCGGCGCAGTGCGGGCTCGCCGTGCACACGCGAAACCTCACGTCCTACAGTGCCGCGCCGTACCGTTCTGCTCAGTGGCGAAGCCAGGGGGGTGCGGAGGGGGGCCTGGCACCCCCCAACATTCTCATGCTCTTGTACTTAGTAGGAGTTAAGTTATACATGTGCCAATTATAAACCCATAGTGATAGTAAAGTTATATACATCTCTGCCTGACAAGTCTCTCTATCGATCCCAATTACAATCTCACATCCTTTTAGTCACTAGACTACTAGTTATTCACCTCTGTATGTATCTACCTAACTATATATGATTTTGTGTATAGAAAGCATTTTTAAATATTAGAAACCTGAGCCAATCCGTTGAATTGCATTTTAATTGCTCATCAAGCAACATAAAGGTGTTAAAGACATTTCATTATTTTATAAGGCAGTGGGTATGAGTGTCAACACTACTAAAAATCCTAACACAAGCAGCATACAAGATAATAGTTATGTTCAGAGAATATTCTTGCACCATTAGGAGCTCAAGATGAACAAGAAAGAGCTGTAAATATGCCAACATGGCATTTGATAACATCGATATTCTAAGCATTCTCTAACCGTTGTCGACGTTGGCACCCCCTATGTCTGAATCCTGGCTTCGCCCCTGGTTCTGCTGGCGCATTGCTCGCCACGCGTTGCTTTTGCCGCCGGCCCGGGTCGCTGACTCTTT
The DNA here is from genome assembly GCA_004135705.1 of Alloteropsis semialata. Lineage (NCBI taxonomy): Eukaryota > Viridiplantae > Streptophyta > Magnoliopsida > Poales > Poaceae > Alloteropsis > Alloteropsis semialata. The sequence continues at coordinate 59,959,097 of CM014272.1, read as the reverse complement.
TTGTGCGTGTGCTTTCTTGCAGAACGCGGCGGAGAAGCCGCCGTCCTTCCTGCCGAGCTGGTCGGGGATGTTCGTGGTGAACGCGTTCGTGGTGGCGTGGGTGCTGGTGGTCGGCTTCGGGCTCGGCGGCTGGGCCAGCGTCACCAACTTCGTCAAGCAGATCGACACCTTCGGGCTCTTCGCCAAGTGCTACCAGTGCCCGCCAAAGCCGCACCCCGGGTCGCCGCTGCCGGCGCCGCCGCATCACTAGGCTGGCTTGGCTGGCTAACCGCGCCGATGGGCGATGGCGTCCGGGAGCAGAGACATCTTCGGCGCGAAACAAGCCTTTGGATTTACTGGTCTCCGGTTCCTGCCCCCTGCTCTATACAAACCGTCCTAGAGTGGTTACAAATAGTGGAGCAGCTTTGTGTGCTCACTGACTAGGGAATAGGTTGTTGCGCGGATTTGATGCAGCATCGGTTTGGTGTCGCTTTTCTTTGTTTGGGTTGTTGAACATGGCTGTTTAGGTTGCTCGGTTCATGCTATACATGCCGTCTGGTACTGTTGTTCTTGCATATCGGACAATGGGCCAGAGCCCAATATACAATTTGTGCCAAAACGCGGCCCATTTTGCTAGCCCTCATGTTCGTTTTCAGTCATGGGGTTTTTTTTCCTAATCCTAGCCGCTTTGGTTACCTGGAGTCCTGAACCGCTCAACGGTTAGGATGTTACGGACGGTTGAAGAGGGGAGCAAACGCTCGGATCGTAGACCGTCAGGTTTCAACTCCTTGTCCTCATCGGTTAAAACCAGGGAAAACGCTAATTTAAACCGTCGGATCGGATGCCTTCCGCTTGCCGTGCCGATCCGATCACATCACACTCCGTCCTTCCCTTCCGCCGCGGAATCCAAGCACGGAACGCCCCCCACCCACCTCGACTCGGCGCCCCCAGTCGCAACTCGCAAACCCCGATCCCCAAATCCCCACAGCGGCGATGGCGGCCAGCCTGTGGCGCGCCGTGATGGACAGCGTCAGCGGCTCCTCCTCCCCCTCGGCGCCCGACGCGGCGTCCGGCGGCGTCGAGTTCTGGCACGGCCCCGAGCGCGTCGGATGGCTGAACAAGCAGGGCGAGTATATCAAGACGTGGCGGCGGCGGTGGTTCGTGCTCAAGCAGGGGCGGCTCTTCTGGTTCAAGGACCCCGCCGTGACGCGGGCCTCCGTGCCCCGCGGCGTCATCCCCGTTGCCTCTTGCCTCACCGTCAAGGGCGCCGAGGACGTACTCAACCGCCAGTTCGCCTTCGAGCTCTCCACCCCCGCCGAGACCATGTACTTCATCGCCGACTCCGAGAAGGAGAAGGAGGAGTGGATCAACTCCATCGGCCGCTCCATCGTCCAGCACTCCCGCTCCATCGCCGACGCCGAGGTCGTCGACTACGACAGCCGCCCCCAGGCCACGGCGCAGCCCAAGGACAGCGAAGAGAGTGAGCCGGCAGCGTAACATCGCGGTGATCTCTCCCTCCCTCCCTCTCGATATGGCTCTTAATTGTAGTATTTGTACTTCCAAGTGACTTTGAGCTTGTGGCGATTTTCCTTTGTTTCTTCACTCTTGATTATATGTATATTAAATATCAATGACTTGTGTCTGCTAATAAGTGATATCTTCGTGTATAGCTTGTTCTTTCAATACTATACTGCGAATTGATCTTGGTACAGCGTAATTTACCAAGCTGTTGTTGATTGATTAGTTTCTTTTTACAGTTGTGCTGTTTGAAGTTATTCGTTGAATTTCAGAAATTGCAACAGAATTTGAGCATCCATTCCTCTGTTCCTTTTGTTGAGTTTGCCATATTCGACTGAAATACGTCTGTGTCGTGTCCAGAGATTGTTCCGTAACTGCCTTTACATTTTTGCTACATGTTATAACTAGAGTCTTAACATGATGAAATACCACCTAGCTGCCTAGCTCCACTACAGTGTCATGAAGTTTCTATCCTAGAAATAGAACATTCTTGTATGCACAGAACATAATACTGCATTGTGCAGTACTATGTCTGCTAAAAATGAAGTAAAAGAACCATATATCTAGATGTCTTATGGTGTAATCTAAGGTGGACAGTTTGTGTCGTGTATTGGAATATGGAGTACTGCTTAAGTGCCAACATTTGCTGTGTTAGTTGTGTACTCATGGAAATTCTGATTCATTAGTTACTACAGGAAGAGGATGGGTTCTCCATTCTTAATCATGATTAAATGCCAGTTGGTGCTAATAACATGGCTTGCAGTATATGTATCTAAACTAATGGTGACTTACGACCATGTTCTTTTATTTCCTGTCTTCTGATTATTTTTATATATTGGTTACTGCTGACTGGTAATAAGTTCGATTTATTATATTATGTAGGGCTATTAGCTTGTTTCTTTTATAATTGTCAGCCTTGCAACAGCATAATTTTCTAACTAGCTGAGTTAGTTTGGCCATTTTCTGCAGTTGCACTGTCTGATATTATTGGCTCAAATTTAGAGGACAAAGTTTGCTTTGTTAGATTTAAATGCATTTGCATTTGATTCCGTTGTGATTGTGGCTGAATTTCATCTGCCTGCTGCGTATTATGACATCACTAGGAACTTTTCCTAATTGTGTAGCTCCCCTGTAATGTTCTTACAAAGTTTGTCTCCCATGTAACCTGTTAGTTGCATTTATAAAAAAAATGAGAATAGATTATTCCAAAAAAATGAGAATAGCTCCTACGGAAGTAGAAATGTTGTCGTGTGGGCAACAATATGGTTATTAGGGTGCTTAAAAAATTGGTTATTAGTGATCAAGTCAAACAAACCATATGTAAATGCCAATGTTGTGATATGGATCTGCATATGAATGGGTATCAGGTTATTTTTTTTTATCTGAATTTGTAAACTGGGATACCAGCATTGCTTTGCTGCACCATATATGCAGTTAGAGCAGCTTGTGCTGATCTATTTAATATTTTCTTTCTCGTGATGACACCTGAAATCTCGACTAGTTCAGTTGTTGAGACTTCAGAGTTCAGACGGCTATTGCAGGTGGTAATACCTCAAGTTCTTTTCTTTTTGTATTCATGTTGATCTCTAGTTGAGCTCGAGTACTTTTACAGTTTAATTATATGCTCAGAATTCTAGCTTTATAATGGCATTTGCTGCACAAAGCTAGTTATTTTTGTTGAAGGACAAATCTTATTAATCCCATTGATCCTAGCTTTAAGACAAATCCCTCGAAATATGCTTGGCAGAATGGCATGTCGTTGGCTTTGTAATCCAAATACCTCTTGGCTCGTTTGATGGAAACGGGTGGGGCAGCGGCTACCATTGTTTCTGTTTGTTTGTCTGATTAAGTACTACTCGGGCGCTGGATGTTCATAAGCAGCCATGTACCTTTGAACTTTGTGGGGGTCTCATGTAACTAAAATTGACTTCGACTTAAACAATGAAATACACCACTTTCAGTAAAAGAATCAATCTGACCTGTAGATTTACTTTCTGTAGAACGATAGCAAATGCGTAAATCCCTCAACCTGAACAGCTGAACCTTCATATGTACGCGTGTACGGTGCACCATTTTACTCAACGCAGAATTCAGTCAAGTGCTCCCCTGACGAGTTTTACCTATGCATACTGGATCGTCTATAGCATGTTTCATTGTTTTGGTTCCTACTTCTCTCGCATCGCATGTCTCCTGATCGGCTTTGTTCTCCATAAACACTGTTGCTTAGAGGTAGGCGAGAGCATCAAGCCACTCAGGCCTTAGCTGAGGTCGAACAGTGTAATCTTGAGATATGCTTACGTGACGTCACTAAGGGCATGTTTGGTTTGAAGCCAAACCTTGCCACAAATTACTATGCCTAAAGTTAGGCGAGTCTGACCACCACAAATTACTATGCCTAAGGTTAGGCGAGTTTGACCACCACAAATTACTATGCCTAAGGTTAGGCGAGTTTGACCAAATTAGTGTCGCCACAAATTGGGGCAAGATTTTTTTTTCTACTAACTCTGTCCCACATGTCAGTGACTAAAAAAGTGTGGCAACATTTCCCTAGGCAAGCCAAAGTGTGTTTAACAATTTGATGAACTAGAGTCAAGTTTGGCAAGAAAATATGTCAAATATTGGCATTCTTAGTATAGCAACTAAACATGCTCTAAGATCGTAGCTTCGCCAATTCTCTCCACGGTAGCTGCCGACCAGTGACGGACATGAGCCTAGGGCCACTAGGGCCATGGTCCTAGAAATGAGCCAGATTTTTTCACACTAGCTGTTGTAGTGTAAAGGTCTAGATCCACATGGCTCCAATCGACCCTTTTTAGTGGCCCTAGGCATCTAAGGCCAGTCTCAATGCAATTTTCATGGCATTAAATTGCATAGCACATCATCACTTTTGCTGACTTGGCAAGGAGAGAGAATATGTGGGTTTCATTAGATGAGAGAAGAGTTTACTTTTATCCCCATAAAACCCAACAGCCACGGTTACATAGTTTACAGTCTAGATAACAGTGCAATGAAACCATGCACTGAGAATGGCGTAATGCCCACTGTGATGCTGAGGATCACTTGTTCTCAGATTGGCGGCGAATCCAGCTGAGAATGAGACAATACAACTCATTCAGTCCTACGAATCATTCAGTCGTAACAAGGGGGTGGACCCAGAGCAAAATCTGAGTGAGGGCATTCCTTGAAAATTGTTAGATTGATGAAGCATAAATATGATGGAAATGTTTTTTCCTTGGTATCAAAATTGTGAGTGAGGGCCTGTGCCCTCGCTAGTGACAACGTGGGTCCGCCCCTCATATGATCGCGTGCAACGTGCAAAAACCCGGCAGCGGACCTTTGGGCCGGAGCCCGAAACACGGCAGGCCAAGCAACCGGGCGAAAAACGCCAAAACCCACGAGAGCACAGCTGAGCGAGCCCACCAGACACAGTGAGCTGCTGGCGGGCCTGGCGTCGCGTCGCGCGGCTCGGGATCCGTAGAGCCGGGGGCGACGTAACGGCAGGAGCGGAGCGGAGCTCTCTCCCGAGTCACGGAAACCGAAACGCCCTCCTGCCCACGCGCGAGATCCAACGGCAGACGACTGACGAGGAACTGGCCACTGTGCCGCCCACTCGCCCGCACTTGTCCCCTTCTCTCTCGTCGGCTCGTCGCCATCTCCCTCCCCTCGTCACCGCGCCAAACCCCACGGGGCCCTCGTGCGGCCGTGCCCCACCGCCGAACGCCACACACACCCACGGGGGGGACCGAGCGGCCGGCGGCGAGCACGGCATCGCAAGCCAAGGGGGCAGGCAGGAGTCCTGTCCTGCGAACGCGCTGGCCACAACCCGCATCCAGGTGAGCGCAGGGTTTTAGGCAGGGGCGGGGCCCGGAGACGACGTGATCGCCAGACATGGAGTCCGTAACGGCGGCCGTCCGTGGCGCGTCGCTCTCGCTCCCGCGGACCCCCGTCGCGTTCGTCCGCGGGGGCGCGCGGGGCCCGCGGCGCGTCGTGGGGGTGGGGGCTGGCCTCCTCGCCGCGCCCGACCGCCGGCGGAGGGCGCTCGTCGCCGTCGCATCGCTCCAGGAGCCGCTCCCGTCGCGCGCGCAGGAGGTGCCCGTGGCGGTGGCGCCGGAGGTGAGTCGCGTAAGGCCTGGATCGAGCGCGCTTGTTCTTCTCGTGGCACTGTGACGCGCTGATGTTTTAGGGAGATTTTGATGCAGGTTGATGAGGAGGTGGTCCATGGGAACGGCGGCTCTGCTGCGGCTGAATCCTCGTCTCCACCAGTTGGTAACTTCGCGATGCCCAAAAATTGTTTAATCTGTTTTGATCGCTAAGGATTCTTCGTTTTCTGTGTTTTTTAATTTTTTATGTTCCTTTTTTCCTCCAGTTCCTGGAAAGACAGTGCGTGTCAGATTCGTGCTGGAGAAGCAGTGCGCGTTCGGCCAGAACGTCTGCCTTGTCGGCGGCGACCCAGCGCTCGGCCTCTGGGATCCGGCGACCGCGAGTCCTCTGGAGTGGGCGGAAAGCCACGGCTGGATCTTAGAGAAAGTGAGCCTCGGTGTTTGCCCATTATTTGATGTTTTGCTTTCTTCTTAAGTGATAACGTCACTTTTTTTATCCTGTTTTGACCAGGACCTACCGGCCAACAAGCTGATTGAGTTCAAGTTCCTGCTGCGAGATTCCTCGGGGAAGTTGCATTGGCAGAATGGGCCTAATAGAAGCTTTCAGACAGGTGAAGCCACAAATACGTTGGTCGTCTATGAAGACTGGGGTGATGTGAAGAATCAGAAAATAGCAGAAGAGGATTTGGGTGATGCGAAGAATCAGAATATAACAGAAGAGGAGGGAGTAGCATCTGTTGGTATGGAGGAAGCCGTTGTTTCAGATGACAGTGAAAGCGGAAAGGGTACTGTTGTGGAAGATGAGCTCCAAATGGATGATAATCAGGAGGTCAGAGAAAATGAACCCGTTGTTGCCAAGGAGGACGTGAAGTCAACCGTTGCCACAAATGCGTCTGATCAAGTGGATTCACTGAATACAAATGAAACTAACCCACAAGAGGTACCTGTTTAAAGTTCATCAGCACTTTCTTTACATGCCAATATGCCATACAGAGTTTGTTTAGTGATTGAACTACCAGAAGCTTTTATATATCTCTCCCAACCACAAGAGACACTGCCTGCTCTGCTGTCCATTAGTCGTTCAGAGTATGATCTACAGTAGGAACCAGATTTAAAACGTCATAGGAGCTGAAATTGTCTTTCATTTGATATTGGATTATCAATTTGATTAGGAGGAGGGGGTGTAAAGTGCACACTTCCAGGTGTTCTCGGAAAAATTTGCCCCCCAGAGTGTGAGCTGCATGTTATGTTATCTCTCATCCATTTTAAGGCTATTTCTCATTTGTTATGTTCCTATCATTACCATACGCATATAATGATTGCTTGTTTTTCTTGGTCAGCCAATGCTGCAGAAAGAACCAGAAACTATAGACAAACCTGCTGAAATGGTAGGCATGGAGAAGGGCAGTGCTTTGTGTGCTGACGGGAATTTTGTCGAAAAAACTGAAGGAGATAATATCTTGTCTGAGGACGGCGTTCCAGGTGAGAATGGGTCTGATGGAGATAATACCTTGTCTGAGGATGGCATTCCAGTTGAGAATGGGTCGAACACTACTTATGAACATGATTTGCTTTGGGGTTGGAAGGCCCTGCAGCAGCTGCTGATGAACCTGGGCATCAAAATGGACACTACATGAAAGAAGCATAATCCACTATGATATATTCATGTGTGTGTCGCTGTCGCATTTGGACGCGAAGATGTTGCTTTTAAAGATCATCTGTTTTCGCCCCAGAGGAGAGCTAAGGGAGAAGTCTAGCACCCTAGCTAGGCCTCTAGCTGCTGTCAGTACTGTATGTGTATATTCCTTTTCCAGAAATGCTGTTGCTTAGAAGATGTTAGAACCAGCTACCAATAATCGACCATCAGTTTTACTTGTCTTTGGTGGTCGAAGCTTATCCTATTTCATCTCGCTTGAAGATGTTATGATCTGCTGATGCTATCTGCGCGGTTGTATATACGTGTGGTGAGAGACGTCTTTGTGTCTTTGAGAAAAGTGGACAAGACTCGTTCTATGATAAGCGTGCGCCACTTCTCCTTTGAATTTTGACAAGTGTATTACATATCATAATCTATTAATCTTAGTAAGAGACGGGCTAAAATTACTACCTCTATATCGAAATATTTGTTGTTATGGACTTTTTATCACGAATTTGACCATTCGTCTTATTCAAAATATTTTGTGCATATCTTTTATTTTGTTTGTGATTTGTTTTATATCATTATATGTACGTTAAGTATGTTGCAAATTTGCATAATTTTTTTAAATAAGACAAAAGATCAAATGTTTTAGAACAAACCAACAACAACAAAAAAAAATTCAGGGAGTATTTCTTACATATCAAACCCATAAGGCCTCAACAGATGTTTTAGAAAAAATTTACAACGACAAATATTTCGCAGTAATGTCCCAATATCGCTTTCATGATTATTGGGAGAGTTGCTTTTGCAGTTCCCTAATAATTCTGTCTCAATCCAACTACCGTATTGAAAAAGTCACAACATTCCCTCTATTTGGGAAGAGTTGAGATAGATTATTGGTTCATCCCAATAATTATTGAGAAAAGAGAAAAATAAAGAGGATCTATGAAGCATTATTTTTTTAATAACACTTCCAATATTGTAGTTGGATTGGAGAATGGAAGACTGCTAGAGATGCTCAAATATCGTACTGGGAGAGTCACAGCTCTCCCTCTATTTGTGGAGAGTTGAGGTTGATTATTGATTCAGGAAAAGGAAAAGATAAAAGGGTTCTTTTGTAGCACTATTTTTTTTCCAATAGTGCGTCTAATATAATAGTTGAATTGGGGAATTGGAACCGCCGGAGATACTCTACGTTCTAAACTTGTACTACTTTCTTGTTCTTTTTCAGTGAATGCTTCCAAGCTTTGCACCTATAGCTCCTTGCTTTCCCCGATGGTATTGCCGTGTTGCCCACTAAAAGCTTTTTAAGAGTTAATGACTTAATGTAGTAATGTCTTTCTCAGAAAAGACTAGGGAAAGAAGGGAGAAACTTTAGGGGTTTCCTCTGCTCAAGAATAAAGGGCGTGGCTATAGCACACTGGACTATATATTTCCAGGAGACTCCCTCGATTCTTTTTCAGCATTGGATGGCCTTCGAACGGGTGGGAGATGATAGGCACGGGAGATATGGTGACATTAGTAATTCAAGTTCTAACTTAAGTTTAGACTGTAAGAGCATCTCCAGCAGCATATGTATATTTGGAAACCTAAACTGAGTTTTAGGTACAAGAGAGAGAAGATTTCCAGAAAATTTTTATGATGCTCTCCAACAGCATACCTAAAACTGGATACCTATAAATTATTTTGCTTCTTTCTCTCATCTCACGTATGAACTCCAAATCAACTCTAAATTTCATCATTATTTCAAACATTTCCACTGATACCCAACATAATTTGACACAAGCATAGTATATAACAAACACATTTCAAATTCAAATCCAAGGTCATGGTAAAATACAAACCAAAAGTATACTGTATTGTGACAACACAAACTTCATGACAAAATAATCATACATGAAGAAACTAAGGACGACGTTCACCATGGAACTTCCACGGTTCTTCTACAAGGTCATTGCGGAGCTGTTCGTGGGCCTCTGGGTCTTGGATCTCATGGTAAAGACAAGTCAACAACGAGAAAGGTGGACAAAGGGTGCATTTGGTTGAGGACCCTGAGCAGCCCAACCAAATATTGGCCTAGGCCAAAGCGTGGGCATGGACAAATTTTGGCCATAGAGATGATATTTGGTTTGTGCCAAGCCAAAATTAGGCTGCACTCAATTTGGAGCTAAAAATATGCATTTGTATCTCAATATGCCAATAAAAATGTAAGTATGACATGTGGGGTCAATTCACTATTATTATTTCATACATCAAAATATAGCCAAGAAAGATATTAAATTGTAGATTTAATTACGAAGAATATGATGGTGAAAACAAATCATCGATTAGATACGTGGTTTAAAAGATATTTTCGTTTTAAGCTTGCAGTCACACTAAAAAGAGTATTTACTATAGCCATCTAGCTTCTGACACGTAAGCAGAGAGAGTGGCAGGCTGCCAAGCCAAATTTCGACGAGCATTTTGCTCGCCCTGGAATCGGCCAGCAAATCGGCTCTCTCTCCATTACAAGCTGCCAAAGTTTGATTGGCTGGCCAAACTTTGGCTGCAAACCAAATAGATGCAAAAATACGAGGGCACGACCAATATTTGGCTTGGTACTTTGGGGCTCAGAACCAAACGCACCCAAAGTGCAAAAGTTAATAGTGCCAGGACATAGGGATCATCAAGACTATGATGCCTGGTATTAGTACACGGTGGTATTGATGTAGATGTGCATACAGTATACACACGCAACTGCGACAATCTACAAAGTCATCATAACGTTTCGCTAGTGATGGGCATTGGGCATTCATCTACCACATGATCAGTCGCAAATACAAACAGTTGACTTATAAATTAAACAAATAGACAGATTTCACCATAAAAAAAACTAACAAACTGAGCTATCCTTTTTTTATTTATAATATGAGACGGTTTGCTTGAATTCAAATGAACATCCTTGAATAATGTTTAAGTTATCTATTCCAAAGAGTTACAGGTTAACCAATTCAGCTGGCTAGGTTTCTTGTAGTGTAACTTATTTAACTAGGTTGGCGTGTGCACATAGTTATGGTTGATTATTATTCTTCCAAATTGGTCAACAACAAGAGAGTCCTATATACGTTATCAATCTCAAATCTATTGGCATGCCCTTTTGTATTTGCAGGGGTAAGATGGACAATATTGATTCATAAGCTCGAGTATACGTGTTCATATAAACAGCTTGTGTTAAAATGTACTAATAAGAAAAAAAATTATTCCAAAGAGTTGACTCAACACAGCTTGGTATTAAAGTAGAGCCATCTAGAAAACCCTTACCACTGACATATTACCATGTGTAAAACTATTAACTTTTACTGTGGTTACAAAATAATCAACAAAATTCATCAGTAAGCTAAAATCATTAATGGGGTCAATTAAACTTTAAAAAAAAAGATACTCTCTCCCTGCCCTGTATCAGACTCCCAGAGAAAGGCAGGCGAGTACCCTATTTTACAGCTAGCCGCCTAGCCCCATCCAGAGTTCCAGATCCAGGGACCCAGCAGCTGATTCGCCCGACCCCGAGCCCTCTAAACCCAAACCCGTCCCTGCTCCGGCGCAACGACGTGTCACCCGGCCGCGCGATGGCCGACGGCGCCAGCAGCAGCGGCGGCGGCGCGCGGGACGGGGCCCAGTCGGTGGTGATTGACTATGGCCGGCGCCGCACGACCTGCGGCTACTGCCGATCCACCGGGCCCACGAGCATCTCCCACGGTACTCATTCCCGAAACCCCATCCGATGAAACTGATTCGCTCTCCTTTGACCTGGATCGGATCATGGCGCCTGGTTACTCGTTGAATGGCCCGTCTGTTGTAGTATCCCGTCGAATCGCCCAGTGGTTCTAGCATCTTGAGTGGACGCTTCACGCGTAGGATTAGGATGTCTGACGCCAGATCACCACGATGATTTGTGAATTTCTGTGTAAATGTTTCTGCAACGGGCACTGCAGAAGCACGATAGCTTCACAGTTGGATTGTTGTTGTTTCAGCAATTCAGCTTATGCTAGTAAGAAATGGCTTGTGGTTTCCAATTGTGGGGCATGCTCTATGAATCCGTTGACGCTGGTTGTTCCTTTTTTTTAAAAAACTCACATGTGCCAATTGATTGTTATTTTGTTAGTCTAAGTGCTTCAATGCCTCATTGTTGCACTCAGCCTGTATACTAGGCTACTAGCAACAAGCCAGCAACCATCCAGTTTTGCTTCACTGAAATGAAATGGAAAATAGGCCATTGTCAACTCTTTACTCAGAGGATAAACACCTAATGTGTCACGTGTTATCTGTGGTGTTTCAAAGTATAGCTAATTTTATGTAGTTAATCAATTTTACAAAGTAAGAAGATATAGCACGCGGGAATTGCTTTGACTTTTACATTCAATGTTTCATCATTTTTGTCCGTTTGTTATATTTTTCCTTCTTGTTATCTCTGTCACCTGTATACTTGTCTATAGAAAGCTTTATCTTATCATTCACTGTGCTACTTTCTATCCTATTAATCTTGCAGGTATGTGGGCCAATAGTCTGAAAGCTGATGATTATCAAGGTACAAAAATTTTGTTTGGTTCAAAATTTGCCCTTTCTATGCTAGTTGGGACCATATTTTTGTAACTGGCTTCTAGAAAAGTGAGACATCATGGATGTGAATACTGGAGACTTGCTGTTTGTTCTTTTTCTAGACATGGTTAGGGCTATAAAGGCTGTAACACATTAAAAGATTCGTACATGCTTCGTATACTCAATTAATTAGCTGCAGTGTGCAGAAATTAAATGGTGATATCTTTAAACAATCATGTCCTTGTGATGTGTTATATGGAATGGAACTGTGAGCTTGGCCAAAATCTTGTGAAACTCAGCAACAGCGAGATACCTGTCTTTGTTGTGGTTTCCTGTAATAAATCATAATGTGGAGTGCTCTAGGAGCAATTTGTGGCTTTTGGAGTATGCTGCAGAATTTTGTTAGTTATTTACAGGAAAGTTGAACTAGTCCTTATAACATTTTTCTTTTATGACCCAGAAATACTGTTGTACCAAAACCTGGAGAAAAATAGGTGCTTCGCTGGGTGCTAGAGTTTTGTTAGCCACTGTGATTTTCAGTTCCTTGGCTGGGATCTGGAACCTTGAACCAAAGAAAATATCAAGGAATTGCATGGTAACTTGACTATACAAATATTCACAATTCAATTTAGAGGCTTTAGGGCTTTCCAAAAGCCTAGGAATAAAGTTTCCTTCAATAGGAAAGATCAAACATAAATCTTTCTTTTGGTACAATTTTATCCAAGATGGCGAGATATTATAGTTGAGATTTGTGTTGTTTCTCGTGCGCATGTGCACAGATGATGTGCTTGCTATTTACCTGTTAGTTGTGTCATACAGAATCCAAAAGCGTATCAGCTTGAAACAGAATGTCACCCAGTGGAATTAAACTGCATTTTATCAGTAAATTGCAATGGCACACAACACTGATGTGTTTACTTTAGATTATCAGATCACATACCGGAAAAGACAAATGTTAAGTTTACAAAAAAAAATGTATTAACATCTACAATACCAAATAAATGCATCATCAAGACATGTTTTATGGTGGATTTAACGAAACTAATTTAATATTGTACATGTCAGTGTGAGAAAGTTTGACTTGGGATAGCCTACATTATGGAACAGAGAAAGCACGGAATAAGTTTACCTAGAACAAGAGGTCAAGAACGCATGCCCTGCTGAAATATGAATTTAACTAGAGAAGGAAAGTGAAACGAATTGGAATAAGCTTACTTGTTAGTGAAGTAATACATTTTCCTATTTCAAGTTCTTCCATATACAGTAATAACTACTCCGTATCACATTGTCTCCCATAAATAAATAAAAAGCACTTTTGGTGGCATATCTGACTTATGAGTTATGACTGTAATTGCAATTTTTGCAGCTCTCCTTGACCGTGGGTGGAGGAGATCTGGTTGTTTTCTCTACAAACCTGAGATGGAACGAACATGCTGCCCCTCGTATACAATACGCTTGAAGGCAAATGATTTCATTTGTTCCAAAGAGCATGGTCGTGTACTTAAAAAGATGCAAAGGTACTGCAGTCTGTTTTGTCTATTCTTTGGTTTTTGCATTTACCCCGAATTTCGTAATATTTATTTTCTTGTTACTTGGCTCCTAAAATTTTCCTGTTTTGTGTCATCACCCCATCCATGCACAGGTTCCTTGATGGTGAACTTGACCCTCAGGCTGGAAGTCCCCAATGTAAGGCAAGCCCTACAAAACGCTCACTCAGTGAACCTTTGAATTCACCTACCTCAAAAGTATCCAAGGTATCAGCAAATGAGTTTCAAGCAGCCACATGCCCAAATTTCTCAAAAGAAGATGAGTTCATCTGTTGTTTGTCAAGCAAAATCAACGAAGCAATTGATACATGCTTCCAAGGGGGGATAGTAGGTTATACTGTTCAACTCCCCAAAGCTGTTGTGAAGACTGTTAAACCTCAAGTCAAAAAGAAAGTAGGAGAAGCAGTGCAAGAAAAGAAGGCAGGAGTAGTGCAAGATTTGGTGTATACATGTAATGTAAGTTTCCAGATAGTGGCAGCAGTTAGACGTGCGTTGCCAAAAGAAAATGGTGCTAATCAAACTGTAGTATTAGCAGATCTTTCTCCAAACTCTGTTGCAGAAAAGCTGGCCATGACTATGGAAAATCATGGAGGACTAGCTGGTTTTGAAGTAAAAGCTTGCAATGGGCATCTTAATTTCTATTCGGACACCAATCCAGCAATGCAGAACCATACCAGTGTTGCTGTACCTGCTCAAGCTTCAGACAACTCTAGTAGTTCAAAGCAAAGCTCTGTGAACAAAAACAGTGCAAAATTTCTTCAAAAAAGAAAAAGCCTGGAGATTAGGATGAGAACATCTCATTTTGACCCTGAGGAGTTTGCTTTGTACCAAAGGTATCAGACAAAGGTGCATAAGGAGAAGACAGTTACAGAAAGCTCATACAGGAGATTTCTAGTAGATACACCTATCGTGTTTGTGCCCCCAAAGAGTGGTGATAATACAGTTCCACCATGTGGGTTTGGGTCTTTTCATCAGCAATACAGGATTGATGGAAAACTTGTGGCTGTTGGTGTAGTCGATATCCTTCCTAAATGTTTGTCAAGCAAGTACTTGTTCTGGGATCCTGACCTTTCTTTTCTAGCTCTTGGAAAGTATACTGCTCTGAAGGAGATAGATTGGGTCAAGACAACACAGGAGCATTGTCCCAGCCTTCAGTACTACTACCTTGGTTACTATATACATTCTTGCAATAAGATGAGATACAAAGCTGCATATCGACCATCAGAACTTCTGTGTCCAGTCCGTTACGAGTAAGTTTTTTTTTGCACTGCCACTATATATTTGGTAACACATATACTTGTTTAATATGAATGTAACAATAGTCAAACTTTACATATGAAGTTAAAGAAGGCACACTAAATTATGTTCTGGTATGCTGATGTAATGTGGTTGAAAAATGGATAGGATTAGGATTTTTAGTGAGGGTACTGTTCATCATTGGAGAGTAGTAGTAATTTGCAGAAGACTGCTGTTATGTTATCCTGCCTTCAGATCATTGGTTAGTGAAATGTTTAAAATCATACTTTAGCATTTGATATGTTGATCTATTTAAAAGTTTGCCTGAAGCTTAACTACTGAAACTATTGGTTAGCTATTTTTATGTTTCCATTTCTAATTATTCAGGTCACAGGTTTTCATGCAAAACTTGAACGCTTTTTAACCTTTAAATTTCATCCTTAAATGTTTGAGGACTTGTTATTGTCTGCAAATCTTTTGTTCTTCTCTAACATCTACTCTCAACATTGCAGGTGGGTTCGCTATGATTTAGCCAAGCCTCTACTGGATAAGAGTCAATATTCTGTCCTATCTGATTACGCTACAATGCAAAATGAAGCACCCCAGCCTCAGATTGGTGGCCCTTCAGGTGACTCTTCAGCAAAAGTTGACCACCATGAGTCTCCTAGTGATGAGGATGGCGAAGATTTCAATGACTATGAATCAGAAATGATGGTTGATGAAGAGTTAGTTCATTCGGAAAACGCTGATACAACTGAGGGTGGCTCCAGCTTAAGCATTGTTGAAAATATCACCATGGAGGTCAATGGTTCTAGAGTTAAATATAAGGTACATACACAAAATCTGACCTGAAATATGAAAGATGAAAATGGCCCTAGGCATCATACGCACAGAAATGGGGCCATATCAGCAGAAGGCACTGATTTTGCATTTGTAGTCTTCATCAGTAAATTAGCCAGGTGTTTTCACTGTTAAATCATCCATCCTTCCGCAAGTTTATCTCTCGTTCCCTACTAAATTTATTAATTGTCAGTGTTAGACAACGACTGTTTGTCTGTGCCCAGGAAATTTTAACCCTTCGCTCTGTTTTTATTTTAGATGGCTTTGCTCTGTTTTTGTTAATTCTCTGCCTTTCAGGACCTTCAGCAAGTGTTTGGGGCAATCGAGAGGCGACACCTCAATTCGCTAGAAGAGCAACTGAGCAGATACGCCAAAGTTGTTGGGAAGGAGCTGTCTGATCGAATGGTATATTGCCTCTCTTGATATGCTGCCGTGTCGGAGAGCCCAGTTCTCCTATGAAAGGTGCCCATGAGAGAGTTGTACTCGGTTCACTCAGAAAGAAACGTCCGACTCGGTACTGTTGCGTCTTGCGTGCTTATGCCCATCGGATTATTTTGTTGTAAAAGGTACGGAGAGCTCACGGGCGAGGCTCGACACGACACATTGTCTGGTCGATTCTGTGTACCTTTGTGTATTGGCATTCAAGCCTTCCTTTTCTGATAGCATTGGGGGAATAAAGTGGCTATTCGAGGCTGCTTTTCTGAATTCTGATCAGCCTTCGTTTCAATGGGCCGGAAGGGCAATCGAGTGAAGCATCGAGGGATTGGGTTTCTGTCGAAGCTGCGTGGTTCCGTGTAGCGTCTGTTACAGTGGCGGCTCGTGACTAGAAAATCCCCTCGTCTTCCGCTGCGGAAACCTGCACCGGCGCGGTCATGCAGTGGAGCAGACCACAGAGGCAGGCGGCCCCAATCCAACCGCCGCTTTGCGCCAATAGATGCCATATCCCAGTGTGCGGGGGTGCGGCCGCCTGTATCCCGCAGCCGGGCACCTGTCGTACTATAACTACCACTATACTCGAAAGGTCGGTGGCCGGCTTGCCGTAGTTGCGCAACCTACAACTGCGACACGAGATAGATGCACGATGAAACGCAGAAACAGCTGAGCTGGGGCCTGGGTGATTTCTTCAGCTGGTAAAAACAAGAAAGCGTTTTTTGTTACTGCTAGTTACTGTTACAGTACAATGTCCGTACTGCTTCTGTGCACCAATACGGCGATAGTACGTACTTCCCGTGAGCGTGAGGCAGGTGTCTGTCACTGTCACCACCTACGCCTACGTAGTCATCTTTCGGAAATGAAGGCGATGGGGCGAAGATTCTGGTTCTGTCACGGCGATTTCCCCTAACCGGCACAGCACGAGGGCCTAGGCCCGGCGCCCAAGGCACGCCCATGACCTGTCGACCTTATCGCTCCGGGCCTCTGGTACTGCCCAGGCCCACACGTCAGAAGGGTCTTGCCACGCCAGGACAGTGGGTCTGCACTTGGCAGCACAGCACAAGCGCACAGCGCCACAGCGGCAGGCTATTCTCTGGCTGGGCGGTCCGGCGGTGGGTGTGGTGTGCCAGAGTCACGACACACGAAAAGACGACGGCTCGCAGGCTGTTCGCTTGGTTTATCAGCCACCAGCCAACAGTACTTCAGTCTCACAACAAATCAGCACCAGCCACTAGCTAGCCAGCAGTACTTCAGTCTCACAACAAATCAGCGCCCGCCACCAGCCACCAGCCAACCGAACAGGCTGGCCAGCACAGAGGAAATATTTCTTACAAGTACTAAATGCAATGTTGTGAATAGCGGGCTATGCATTTTAGCGGCACTCTGCCAAAAAGCTATCGGGGCAATAGCGGGGCTATAGTATTTAGCGTTTTGCACAAAACCACCAAAATTCATCATATCTTTGCAGATGTTTAACCAATTTTAGCACATATTTGAGTGCATTACATAAGTAAACATGAGAAATAAGGTAAAACACACAAGATAGATCACAAATAACAAGTTCATAACACATGAGAACATAAATTGAGCTCATAACTTCATCAATTTATGGCTTCATGCCATCAGCGGGGCTATTGCCCGCTATAGCGTATGTCAAATAGCAGAATTATTGCCTGTTATAGCGCATTTAGCGGCCATAGCCCTAAAATGAGTGATAGCGTAGCGGCACCTCTCTCCAGGGGCTATAGCGGGCTATTCGCAACACTGACTAAATGAAGTCTATTTGCAAAACCTATTCACGGATGAG
Organism: Alloteropsis semialata; assembly: GCA_004135705.1. Lineage (NCBI taxonomy): Eukaryota > Viridiplantae > Streptophyta > Magnoliopsida > Poales > Poaceae > Alloteropsis > Alloteropsis semialata. Next base: position 59,941,424 of record CM014272.1, on the reverse strand, counting down.
CGTAACTTTTCGAGACGAATCTAATGAGCCTAATTAATTGATGATTGGCTACAGTGATGCTACAGTAACCATTCTCTAATCATACGGTCAAAGGCCTCATTAGATTCTTCAGGGTTCCTAGAGGAGAGGGTTCTGGAGTTAGTTTTGTAAAATACCTTTATTTAATACCTTTAATGAGTGATCAAAGTTGTGAACAGTTTGTAGCACCGGAAAAACCAAACAGGCCGGTGAAGCCGTGTTTAGATAGGATCCGAAAAATTTTTCAGGGTATTAAATGCATCTTTGACCACTAATTAGGGGTATTAAATAATGTCAGTTTACAAAACTACCTCCACAACCTCTAGTAAATTTCCGAGAAGAATCTAATGAGGCCTTTGACCGCATGATTAGAGGATGATTAGAAGATGGTTACTGTAGCATCACTGTAGCAAATCATGGATTAATTAGGCTCATTAGATTCGTCTCGGAAAGTTACGCTCATCCGTGGCTGGGTTTTGCAAATAGACTTCATTTAGTACTCCATGCAAAAAAGATTCCCTTTTGCAAAATTTTGCAAAAGACATCTAAACACGGCCGGGTCAGTAGGTGGGGCCGCGGGGCCTTGGAGAGATGAAAGCGCTGTGAAACAGAGAGACGCCGAGCCGAGCAAAAGCAGTAATGGGTGGGAGGCAGTCAGGCACCAACCTCCAGAAGCGGTGGTGGACCGGCTCGGGAACGGCAGATGCGTGACCGCTTTGAGAGCCGCGACGGGACTCCCCGACCCCGCGACGCTTTGTCCCGCGCCCTCGCGCGGCTGGCGCCTGGGGACGAGGCGGAGCTGGGGCCTGCCCGTCGGGGTCGGGGAGGGCG